>JAJIZL010016911.1:82363-146363 GCA_023969395.1 Amblyomma maculatum
TCTGTTTTAGAACAAGTCCGTAACACTTCCCCCGTCGCAGGCGAAGCCCTCCGGGCGAGTCAAGCGTCAGCACGAGGATGACAGGGTTTCAGACGCGCGACGTGGGCAAGCTCAGTTCGTGAAGAACGTCGGCCACTTTTTGTAAGGCGCGCAATCCGATAGGTGAGGTCACTAATTGCCTCGAGGATAACATAGGGACCGATATAATGCGCGAGCAGTTTCTGACTTAAGCCACGCTTCCTTAGTGGACGCCAAAGCCAGACCATATCTCCAGGGAGGTAGGTGACGTGGCGATGGTGGTCGTCGTAGCGGGATTTCGAGCGCTTTTGTGAGGCGAGAGTTCTCAGGCGGGCTATCCGGCGGGCTTCTTCAGCCCGGCACAGGATCTCAGCAATCTCAGGTTCGTCATCTGTGGAGAACGGGAGGATGGTGTCGAGGATGTGTCGAGGAGACCGGGCATAGAGGAGAAAGAATGGACTGTAACTTGTTGTTTCCTGTTGGGCGGTGTTGTATGCGTATGTTATGAATGGTAGCACAGTGTCCCAGTCCTTGTGGTCGGCGGCGACGTACATTGAAAGAATGTTGGTGAGTGTCCGGTTGGTTCGCTCGGTCAACCCATTTGTTTGCGGATGATACGGGGTAGAATGTCGGAAATGCGTTTGGCACAAACGAAGGAGTTCTTCGACAACATCAGCGGTGAACTGACGCCCTCGGTCGCTGATCAACACTCGGGGAGGCCCATGGCACAGTATAACAAAGTGCAGCAGGAAGAGGGATACTTGGTGTGCAGTAGCCGATGGAAGGGCTGCCGTCTCACAGTAACGAGTGTGGTAATCAGTGCAGATGACGATCCAGCGGTTGCAAGAATGAGACTTGGGAAAAGGTCCCAAGAGGTCTACCCCGACTTTCTCAAAAGGGGATCTTGGAGGCGTCACCGGATGAAGAAGACCAGGAAGAGTGCCGGCGGGGCGTTTGTGACTCGCACATTGAGCACAGCTAGCCACATACTTCTCAGTGGTTTCACGCATCCGGGGCCAGTAGAAACGTTCTTGGATGCGATAGAGCGTCCGCGCAGATCCCAGGTGTCCCGAAGTGGGGTCGTCGTGCATAACGCGCAAAACAGAGGAGCGTAGGCTGACGGGCACCACCAGAAGGTAGCGGAGACCAGTGGGAGAATAGTCCTTTTTGTACAAAAGACCACTCCGTATACAATAGGGAGTGGAAGCTGTAGGGTCCCTTGCAGCGGTAAAGAATGGTTGGAGATTCTCATCTTTCCTCTGCTCAGTGCGGAATGTACGGGTATCGGGGAATGGAGGTAAAACCGCAGCGATGTAATGATCAAAATTGTCGGCGTCACATTCCGTTGTGGGAAGCGGTAAACGTGAGAGACAGTCCGCGTCAGCGTGGCGGCGTCCACTCTTGTACGAAACTGTATAACCAAACTCTTGTAAACGAATTGCCCACCGTGCAAGACGGCCAGATGGGTCACGGAGGTTTATCAGCCAGCACAGGGAATGATGATCAGTGAAGGGCCGCCCGTATAGATAACAGCGAAATCGCTGAACGGCGAAAACTACCGCGAGGCATTCTTGCTCAGTGATTGTGTAATTTCGTTCAGGTTTGCTTAAGGAACGACTGGCGTAAGCAATAACGTGTTCCTTGTCGCCGTAACGCTGAATCAACACAGCACCAATGCCAACACCACTGGCGTCCGTGTGCAGTTCCGTTGGAGCAGAAGGGTTGAAATGCCGAAGAATCGGATGTGACGTTAGTAAAAACTTGAGCTGGCAAAAAGAAGAGTCACACTCTGATGTCCACTCGAAGGGAGCGTCTTTGTGGAGAAGGCACGTAAGCGGGTTAGCAATGTCAGCAAAACGGGGAATGAAGCGGCGGAAATATGAGCACAGTCCTAGGAAACTTCGGAGTTCCTTCACGTTCTGAGGTTTTGGAAACGATGCAACGGCCGCAGTCTTTTGAGGGTCAGGTCTGACGCCTTCACGATCGACGAGGTGTCCTAGTACCAAAATCTGGCGCTCACCGAAGCGACACTTCTTCGAATTAAGTACTAGACCGGCGTTGTTGAAGCAGTCAAGCACGAGAGCGAGGCGTTCGTTGTGCTCTTCGAATGTCCGGCCAAAAATGACATCATCGAGGTAGCACATACATATTTGCCATTTTAGTCCCCGTAGGATAGAGTCCATAAATCTCTCAAAAGTTGCAGGAGCATTGCAGAGCCCGAAAGGCATTACATTAAATTCAAACAGGCCGTCGGGTGTGATAAATGCCGTTTTTTCCTTGTCGTCAGGGTGCATAGGGATCTGCCAATATCCCGATCGCAGATCGACGGATGAAAAATATGATGCCGAGAACAGACAATCTATGGCGTCATCGATCCGCGGAAGGGGATACACATCCTTCTTTGTTGCAGCATTCAGACGGCGATAGTCGACGCAAAAGCGAAATGTACCATCTTTCTTCTTCACCAGAATTACAGGGGCGGCCCAGGGACTGCATGACTCTTGAATAACACCCTTTTCCAGCATATCCCGAACCTGCTCACTGATGACCTGGCGTTCTGTTGGTGACACTCTGTACGGCTTCTGTCGAATTGGGTGTGAGTAGCCTGTGTCAATGCGATGCCGGGTACGTGTCACGGGAATGCACCGCGAGCCGCTAGGCTCAGAAAAATCAAATATGGAAGAATACTTGACCAGTAAGGCCTCCAAAGCGTCACGCTGGTCCCTGGTTAGAGAGCGGCTGATCATCTGATGTAGTTGCGAGTCAGGGGCTGGAGCGGCAGCACTTTCGCCGGGTGCATCAGTAACCAAAGCCACCGACGGGGCGTCGTCTTGGCTACAGGTCGCAATCTTCATATTCACAGGCAACACTACTGGTTGCGAAGAACAATTAATGGCCCACAGCCGTGAGCAGCCCTTGACCACCGACAGTAGGCAATGAGGAACCAGAATGTATTTCTTTGCACAGTTAGAATGAAGCGGTGCCACTGTAGCGTCGAAGGTGTCGGAAGCACGGCTGGGGCACAAAACTGGGACGCACACCATAGACAAGGCTGGCACATTGGTATCCTCTGTTACACAGAACACATCTTCACGGACATGCGGCTTCTCTAAGAGTCCAGAAGGAAGGGAACCATCAACGCAGAGTTCCCCAGAGCGGCAGTCGACCGTAGCGCCACACATTCTCAAAAAGTCAATACCTAGAATTATGTCATGCGTGCATCGCGAAAGCACTGCAAACTCCGCTGCGAATACCGTTCCACCCAGGGACACCGAAGCACTACACATTCCCAGGGGACACAACACCTCACCACCCGCGCCATGAAAATTCACATTTCTGTCCCAAACAAACATAACTTTGCGTCCTAACCGCTTCTTAAACGATAAACTCATTATTGAAATGGTTGCCCCGGTATCCACTAAAGCCATTGTCGCCACACCATCCACAAGCACATAGACCGTGTTCTTTAACATAACAGATGGAGGAATTTCTTCAGGCAGCGCACAGTCTCCAGCGGCCTGACCTCCAGCAGCCGCGCTGACTAGTTTTCCGGCAAAGGCGATGCCGACCGCCTTCGTGGTCGTGGTGACGGAAAGCGGCGCGCAGAAGAGGCAGGTGGTGGTGAGACACTTCGTTCGGAAGCAGGAGAGTTGTTGCGCGGTCCATTGGTCTGGGGATATTCATACGAAGATGGGGGCCATTGCCAATTAGAGTCGTAGAAACGGTTACGTGGCGGAGCATTTTGGACGGGCCGATCGTAACGGGTGAGTGGGCGGCTGCGGCAGTATCGAGCTATGTGCCCCTCAATGCCGCAGCGTCGGCACACGGGGGCTGTGCGACGAAAAACTTGTTCCCTGGAGGGCTCCGAGGAGACAGGGTGCATTGGGTAGCGAAACTCATCTTCAGGTTTTCGGGTTGGACGCCGGAAATAGCGAGCAGGTGGTGGTTGAGGATGGTACTCATAGTGCTGATCATAGGGCGACAAGAAGTTAGTAGGGCGCGAGTCGTAGCGAGGCGGGTGACCAGGGCTATCGAACCTTGGCGTCGGGCTGTTGGAGTAAGCGTCCGCCTGTGCCGTATTGATAGAATTCACAACGGGCATCGACGGGAGCAAGGAGGGAGGCCCTCGAGAGCCGACAACGTCAGAGGGCAATGATGATGGAGACCGTACAGGGGGCTCAAACCGCTGCAGTTCCTCACGAACTATTTGCCGGATCGTCGACGACAAGTCCATGAAGTTGTCTTCAATGCTCGCCACAGATGGAACGTTGGCGAGCCGCCCAAATTTTGGCGTTATGCGACGAGTCTTCAATGTCTCGAATGTGCGAACATGCCGAATGACATCACAGACGGCGTTCAGGTCACCTTTGGCAATTAGAAAATTATAAACATCATCTGCGATGCCCTTCAGAAGATGTCCTACTTTATCTTCCTCGGTCATATTAGCGCTTGCAGTTTTACATAGCTTCAGGACCTCCTCTATGTAAGTTGTGCATGTTTCCCCAGGTAGCTGAGCTCTGTGCGTAAGCGTGTGTTCAGCTCGCTTCCTTCGTGCAAGACAGTCACCGAAGCACTGCCGCAATTCAGTAACAAAACGGTCCCAGGTGGTAAGAGAGTCTTCGTGGTTTTCGAACCAAACAAGAGCGGTATGGGTTAGGAAGAAAACCACGTTTGCGAGTTTAGCGGCGGCGTCCCATCGATTGTAGCGGCTCACCCGTTGGTAGTGGGTCAACCACTCGTCAACGTCCTCGCCTGCCGCTCCCGCGAAAGTCCGGGGCTCCCGATAGTGATGCGAAGAACTGTTCGCTGCACCCGCAGGCCGATCTTCAGCCTGGATCACCGCGTCACCACGGGCTGCTTGCGGGTCATTGGCCGATTGCATGGCGCTGGTTTGCGGTTCGAGGCCCGCAAGGCGACGACTCCGGCGAGGCTCCAGTTGTGTCGGTGCTGTCTGTAGCGCCAGGGATCGTTACCCGGCTTCTCCACCACAATGTTACGCCCTTAGCGTCGCGACGGAGACGTTCTAGTCGGTTCAGTACGCTAGGCACACACGGTTAACGGGAACGACACAAGTGCCACCAGACAAAGGTCGAACGGGCGCGCACACTTCTTCTTCCTCTTCCTTCTTTCTTCCTCCGTGCTCTGTTTTAGAACAAGTCCGTAACAATATTATGAATTCGAAAGCCATGCAAAGAAAGAAAATTTTGTCAATTTAGTGTGAAATATTGGAAGTCAAGTGAATGTTTCTCTATAGGGCGGAACTTCATATCCAGACTTAGTGTTATTCATTTGGGCTACATTTCTTAATGCCATTCTCTCCCACTTCCGTCATCTGCTTGCTCCTACTCATAACATGCTCGAAGTAGCTATACAGAAGGTTGAATGGGAGGAATATATGTAGGTATCATGTGAATAGGCAACACCTTAAAAGTGCTAACTAGTTAGTGCTATTGCCTACATAGTTAGGTTCTTTATGCAGTGAATTCCTTAATCTTCTACTGTTTACTGTTGTTTGTTTTAAAAATAATACTATTTGTTATATTTTTTTCTTATTTAGATAGAAATACTTCTACAGCACTAAAGGAACCAAAACTTCAGTTCAGGATACAATACACTCAACTGCTATAAGCTAAACAGGAAAACATTCATCTCTGCTGCATGCGTCCACACACTGTAATCATGGAGAAAAGGGTTACTTGAAGACAATTTTTTGTGAAAAAGGATTAAAGTGCATTGAGAGCTTTGAGTAGGAACTTCCAAATTAGGAAAACCTATATTACCTATTCATACATGAACCTATTCATAAATGAAGCAGCCTCACTAATCTCTTCGAGGCTGATTTGCAAAATGCAGCAAAAAATATTAAAATAACTAGGTTCACTGCAGATGATGTAGGTGATTTTAAAGGAGTGAACAGTGCCAGAGTACGAAATAAAGGCTGTCGTATTAATATATTTCAATATAAAATGTTAGTTGTGTTTGCATAGGGTGAGAAAGGCAGAATATTATCAATTTTAGTTTGCTAAATGGCGACTTGTCTAAAACAAGGCTACTAGGTGATAGCGGGGAGACGTGTGTTCTTGCTGAGAGTAACGAATAAAGATTTTTAGTACAGGACCAAGGCTTCAAAAATTGGTTCATTGCTGTACATGATTATCGTTCGATTTCAGCTTGCTTTAGAGTCAAAACTTCGTTTTCAGAGTACAGTTCACAATAGAAGCCAAGCTAATTGAAGGGAAGCAAAAGCTACAGTTTGAAGACTTCTTTCTTACAGCCCAGAAGAGCTGCGTTCCATCTCATTGCAAAGGTAATAAATTCAATACAGCTGTTGAAGGTTTCAAATTCAATACACGTAAATTGATGCATACAAAGGAAAATGTAACTAATATTACTTTGTACTGTGTACCCCTCCATGTGGCTGGCACAGAGCCTTACTAAAGCATGCAATATATAAATACCAATCTTCTGCCGCTAATATTTAATCGATCCTTGTTGCTTAAACTCAGTAGAAGTAAGCAGAAGTGTATGTATAGAAGTGCAACGCATAAAAATGAACTCGGTATCTGCTTCATGTACGAGAGACAGGATGTACAAATATACTGACCTGTATAATATATAAAGCTGCATTTAGTTGTGAAAATAATGCTGGTAATTCATGTGCCTATTTTTGTCATTTTAACTGCAATAAAGAAACATTTCTGTTTTTCGGTGAAGGGCTCAAACGCAGATGATGAAGCTTCACCTGGACTGTGTATTTCTGTGACAGAGGAAGAACTCCGTTATGTGTGGGAAACATACTGTTCGTGCAACGGGAACCATTTTTGAATAATTTTTATTCTTGTGTTTGGCCACGCACTTCATCCTTGGCCTGACATACCCCAATTCTTTTGGTCTAACTTTGGGATTGCTTCAAACTCTACTCTGTGAAAGTCAGCTAATTCAGATATGTATCCTGACTTTAAAGCTGAAATCTGTTTTCAAGAAGCGAGAACAACTCTAGGTGCACCCTTCAAGTGCAACTGAAGTAATATTGTGAAACTAGTCACAAAGTTTTGTTTGCTAAGCTAAATGTTTTATTTATTCAAGGTCTGAAAACTTTGATATGCGGTTTGTATGGTACAGATGGCTTTTTGAGCCACAAAATAGACACTAACAGCAAACCTATTTGAGCAGTTCCTGCAGTCCACTTGTTTTGTTAACACAAACAAGTTGGTTTGCAGATCAGTTTGCAGTACTAGTTCTTGCTCAGCATTGTGGCAACCTTTGATGTCCATGTGACATGAATGAATAAATCGCACGTGATGAGAAATCTTTGAAATGATCAAGTAATCAACTGATACTTGTAACATAACTTGTGACCAACTTCTGTGTCACACACACCTTTGTCTTCTTACTCAAACTTTCAATAATAGCTACTTTAAAATTCAATGCTGCCTACAGGGTCAGAAGTATATAGCGCAGTATTGAGAGAAACAATAAATGGGGTCGCACACATAGGCACTGTGTTTGCATCCCCTTTTTTTGTCCCTACCCCTATTGCGCTGTATACATATGTATCCCGAAAAAGCAAGCCCGCCGCTACATATTATTCCTATTTTTTCCTTAATTTTCATATTACCTCATTTCAATTAATTCTTCAGTATTACATCCCCTCAGGGTTAAACCATTATACCAACTTGCCTTGTGCCTTTGCAATATCCCATCTCATTTCTTAAAATCACGAAACACACCGTAAATATCGGTTTATCGCTTAACTAAAGTAATATAATCTAACGAAAAAAATATTTTATTGAATAAAAATATGCACATATTTCAAGGTTTATTCCTGGTGCCACCTCTTCGTTCTTCTTGCAAATCGCGGAGGTAACGAACATTTATGATTGCTTATCATTCACATGAAAGCATTTGTAGTCATATGTCAAATGTCTGTGTCCGCAGAGCTTTTAATAAAGGGCACAATTTGCGCAGCTTTCAAACTCGAATGTGATAACTACACATTATGGTGCGGTTCGTAATAGTTGTTTACTTTGGTCTTTCATGATAGAATTCCAAGCTATAGAAAGCATTAGGTTGAACTTGGACATTATCAAAAACTAGTTTCCGAAAACTATTACTTGACCTTAAGCAGGCTGAAGAATCTGATTACCTGAAAAGGAAAATAAAAAGGCAACAGTAGCTGGGAGGTGTACAATGTTTTCGGAATGTGTAAAAGAATGAAAAGCCAAATGTATTTGCTGTATTTAAAGGCTCTGCCTAGAGTTGAGAGATGGATTGTAAAGGCCACACAAGGAAGTGATCAAAACACCACCCAGGTTCTTGCTGTATGCGTAGATTTTAACTAATTTAATTTTTATTCTTATTTTTCAGTTTGCAAGCTTTAGCCATAATTTTTTTTCTGCTGTTGCCTCTGTTTTATTTTCTAAGTCATGAAGCTACTGGTTCTCAGTACTGAGAAATACATTCTCAAGAAAACATCCTTTCATTTTATGCCCTACTCGTCTGCCTCAACCACATTTCATCTTTTCGAGGCAAAACCTACATACCCTGCCTGTGATAGTTGTCATGCCCGGCTGAAGAGAAGTCATTTCAAAACTTTGCCTTGCGAACGGAGGCTAACTCTGAACCATTAATCACTTTTCTTTGATACTATTGTACTATCTTCTTCTGATAGTTATACCTGATCAACATAATTCTAATTATTTCATACTGCAATTCACAAGACCCTTGCCCATTTGTTTCCTGTGATTGCAAGTGTTTTAGCAGCAGCTAAAGTAAGACAATTCTGAGCTGATGTGGGGTCATGTAAATACTAAGCACTATACCTCTCAGTATCCAAGCAATGTCGATGGTGGAACCGTTTGTCTCACATGTACAAGAGCTCTTGTAATGCAGTTAATCCGTCTTTTGTGGGAGGATGTAGCGCCATCATGCGGGAGCGGGCGAGAAACGCATTGGACGGCAGTCTAGCAGACGACGCGATAGCGAACCATACGAAATGGCCACGCCAACGCAGATAGAAAGCGAAAACTCCCCCCCCCCCCTTTTCTGGCCTCAGGGCGAAAAGTAGTGACAGTGATTGCAGTCTATTATGTTCTCGCAGTATGGGGGAATGTTACAGCGTTTTCACAATCCACTCATAACGCACGCGTATACTGTCTTCGTATTGTAAGAGCGGGTAGCACGGGCCGTGTTCGACGTGACAGAATGAGACGCTCTCAGCGTGGCGTGCAGGTTCAAGACAGATAGGAGAGCGCGGAGGCAGAGAGAGAGAGATCTCAAAGGGCAAAGCAGGCAGGGGTTTGTTGATGCTGCAGAGCTAGGTGGAATCGTCTCGTGTGACTTAAGAGCGGCGCATATGAGCGGAGTGTCTTGAGTTACAGAGCACAATGCGGTCACCCCGGCGCCGGCATGGTGCAATGGGCATCGCTTCCTCATGCATGCAGCTATAGAATTTCATCTACTAAGCTTGACAGAGAGGAACTTATACACGCCCCTTGAAAAGGGCATTGTCCCAGCCAGAATGCACACCTGCAGGAAACACGTGGCATTTTTCTGGCAACGAATGATTTAGCGCTGTAGCCGGTTTCTGCCCTCAGAACGGACGTGGTCGCAGTGGTGAAAAGGTTCTCGGTGCACAGAGAATAGTCATTCTGTAGTGAAAGGATCCACAACCTTTCTGCCTCCGCCGCGATTTCTGCAGAATCAACGACTTGTTGACACATGCACATCTCCTACATATCGGATGCGCATCTCGGTCAGGAACCAATGCTGCTCTACGTACAGAGCGATCCACTCTGCAAGTGAACGAGCATGAGCCCTCCAGGAGACTCATTTGTGCCGGGTGGTTTCCTTGCCGTTGCAAATGATTGGACGAAGATGACGATTATCAAGCTCCCTAACGAAGTGCATCGGATTGCGTACACCGAAGGAACAAAATCCAAATGAGCACGAAGGCGAGCCTGTAAGGTAAAAAAAAATACTGTGCTTCGTGCAAGAGTGTCAAGTGCGTCATATGCTCTGAGCAGCAAAAACACCAATACTACAGGTATGTATGCATCTAAAGGAAAGATGCATGATGAAAAGTACCTACTGGAGTTTGCACCCAGCCTGTAACACACCAGTGATATCTGCAATGAGGATTTCTTCGGTGCGTGTTTGCTTTAGTTGCTCTGGGGCCTGATGGCGATGTATTTTGTCGTTTCTTTTCTTTATGTGCGAAAGGGCTTAGTAGCTTAGATATCACAGGGGGCTGTGTGCGCTAGGCCGTGATATTTAGCATGTTTTATCGTGACTGCCACCTGACTAACAAGAAAAAAAATACGGCGTTTGTTATAATGCACTGCCGTTCGCGAGCCTCATGACCAGCTCAACCACTCGGCTTGCGAACCGCGTGAATCACAACAAACGCCCAATTTTTTCTTTTTAGTCAGGCAGCAGTCGCGATAAAACATGCTAAATATTACGTTCTAGCACACACAGCCACCTGTGATATCTGCGCTACCCGGCCCTTTCGCACATAAAGAAAACAAACGACAAAATACATCGCAATCAGGCTCCGCTCGCACATAAAGCAAACACGCGCCGAACAAATGCTCATTGCGGCTGTCACTGGTGGGTTACAGGCTTGATTCAAACTCCAGTAGATACTTTTCATCATGTACATTTCCTTTAGATGCATACATACCTGTAACGAACTGTTTTTCGCACAGTCGAGGTACGCAGTCGGTTGCTAAGGTCGGTGATTCACATCTTGACGCTGGGTGGCCCTAATTCAAGCTTCACGTCGTTGTTGGTTTTTCATCCCGGCACGCCTAGAGAGTGGCAACTGTACGCGGCGGATGTGGCTGGCATCGCTTTGCCAAGCCTGTGACGGTCACCGTGCCGCCCAGTGCCGCCAGCGCTCGTGCACTGGCGGCGCTAAGAAACGCCGGAGACGCCGTTCAATGTTTTTCCATCGGTCGCCGCTACGACCTCGCGCATGCGCAGAAAACTCGCGCAAAAGGCGGATTGCAATGACGGCCTAGCACATTAAAAAATTGCAGTTTGGTTGCACTCAACTGCCAAGCACTCAACTGTCCAGCCCCCCTGTTACGCAGTCATGTCGAGTATGCAGCCATCAAGAAAATCAACCACGAAAGAAGTTGGGCACTCCTACCGGGCGACGACTTAGAGCAGGGAAGCCATCGGATAGCTCAACCCCCAAGCAAGTTGGGCACCACTGTCAGTCAGCGATGTCGAGGAGAGAAGCCATCAGATAAGCTGAAACAACACCGTTCAGTATACAGAATCTGTACTGAAAGCAATGAGACTAGTTGTGGCATTGCGCGCGTATCAGCGCAATTGGAAAACTGGTTGCGGGAAATAGTGGGGAAATCAACTTCACAGTGTGATGAGTTCAATTGGCTTCGAACAGGCGAAGCGAGTGGATGTGCTTGAGCGTGTATACACGTTTCGTAGCTGCGTCGAGGAAACTGAAGCAAACGTAGGAACAGTGATGCGCGGTGAAGTTTTGAAATAAACTAGGGAAGTCGCCTACTGGGGCATTCGTCCTCATCAAGGTAATAATGCGATGTGCTGACTACGACTGTTAAAAGGGCACAAAGAATTTGCAGACAGACGGCCATAAAGCCGTCCAGCCCAGCAACGCTCCGGACCCCCGTCGACGACAGCGACGGACGCCGATAACCATAGTGTGCATGTTTTAAGGATGGGTTTGGTAGTCTAGGTAGTTCAAGACATGAAGCCCGGGTCGCACACCGGAGCGAATCACACTAGGCGATGATGATGGATCTCTTCTAGAGAGCAGGATGAAAATGAAGCAGCACGTACGTGCACTCGTGTGAAAGATGAAGCGCCATACAGCGCTCACACTATTTTCCCCGCGGTAGTTGAACCGGCCAGCCTGGTCGCATTTAGTCCACTGTATTGCGCCAAATAAAAGGCTTCATGCGTGAAACGTGTACAACTTCAGTTCCACTATAACGGCTGTCTGGAGGGTGAGAAAAAGGGGAAACGCAATAATTTACAGGGGAGTTTTGTCCAATAACTGCGTACGGACCGATGAAGCGGCGCTGGAACTTATCACAATGGCCAGTAACGGCGTCCAAAGTAATACCTCGTCGCCGGAACGGAACGAAACTTGGCGATGAGTCACATCGTAGTGACACTTGCGGTCTTCCTGATTGGCTTCAGTGTTGAAGTGAGCAAGCTGGCGACAACTGGCCACTCGGGAAATGAACTGGTCAGGAAGAGACGATGAGGAGCAGGCAGGTGTAGAGAAGAAAGAAGCATCAAGAAGTGCAGCGGGAGAACGGCCGTAAACGAGGAAAAACGGGGTGTAACCTGCAGTCCGCTGTACAGCCGTTTTGTAGTCGAACATTACAAAAGGAAGAATTACGTCCCAATTTCGGTGGTCCTGATCGACGTACATAGACAGCATGCCAGAAAGTGTGCGGTGGAATTGCTCGTCAACCCATTGGTTTGAGGGTGATAGCTGGAGGTCATGCTGTGAAGTGTGGTACAGGCTTCAAGAACGTCAGCTACAATCGTTGACAGAAACGTCACACCGCGGTCACTGAGGACTTGAGGGGCCCGATGGTGCAGTACGAGGGCTTGCAAAAAGGTCGCGACCTCAGACGCTGAGCCATTAGACACAGCAGCGGTTTTAGCGATGGTCGACGGCGGTGACAATCCAACGATTGCCTCGTGTGGACAATGGAAGCGGCCCATATAAGTCGATGCCAACAACGCGAAAGGAGTGGCAGGGCAAGCTAGAGGCTGTAATAGGCCAGCGGGAGATAAAGTCGGCCGCTTGCGGTGCGGGCATGGCAGACAAGAAGCGACGTATTTTGCCACACTTGAGGAGAGGCCAGGCCAGAACAAACGGCTTTTTACGCGGTGGTAGGTTTTGTGAAAGCTAAAGTGACTGGTTGTAGCGTCATCGTGGAGGGCTGCCATAATATAAGAGCGAAGTGCTCTCGGAACCACGGGAACCCAACGGGTGCCTTCAGAGCAATAAATGTAATGGGAGAGTACTCTGTTGTCAAGTCGGAACTGCTAAAGTTGCCTGCGCATCCTAGCGGTAGGAAGCCGAGAAGCACTGATAAGACAGTCGATTAAAAAACGGCAGCATGGATCTGCTCGCTGGTTGGAAATAAGGGCGCTGCACAGCAGCGGCATAAGGTCGACCAGTGATGTCTGGAGCGCTTGACGACATTGGGGCATCGAGCGTGCACACAGGAAGTATCGAAAAAGCACTACCCAGCGAATTTGGAAGCGGGCAACGGGAAAAAGCATCGGCATCTTGATGTTTACGACCGGATTTGTTGGTGACATCCAATGTGTATTTCTGCAGATGAAGAATCCAACGGCCCAGTCGTCCAGTCAAATTTTTGAGGGTAGATACCCAAAACAGAGCGTGGTGACTGGTAACGACCTTGAAATGGCGGCCGTAGAGGTAGGGGCGGAATTTCTGAACTGCCCAAACGACGGCAAGGCACTCCTGCTCAGTGATGCTGTAGTTGCGTTCCGATGGTGTCACAGTGCGACTAGCAAACGCAATTAATTTCTTCCGACAAGCGGTATCACGCTGCAGAAGGACGGCGCTGATAAGGCCGTTGGCATCGGTGCGGAGAATGGAGGCAGCATTTTCATCGAAGTGAGTGAGAACAGAGCCTGAAGTGAGAGCATTTTTGAGGCTTTGAAAAGCTTCCTCGAATTCTTCGGACCAAATGAAAGTAGTGCGGTCGGTAAGAAGCTGGTGCAGTGGTGCAGCAATGGTAGTGAAATTGCGAATGAAACGATGAAAATATGAGGATAGGCTGAGGAAACTACGAGGTTTTTTAGTCCGCTGAGGGCGCGCAAAGTTCAAAACTGGGACAAGCTTGTCAGGGTCGGAACGAATGCGTCTCTGCTGACGAAGTGGCCTAGAATCTAGATTTTTTTTCTTTGCGAAATGACACTTTTTTGAGTTCAGTTGGAGACTGGCGGATGCCAGGCACGTTAACACTTGATCAAGGCGGCATAAATGATCAGAAAAAGTCTCAGAGAAGATAACTATGTCGTCCAGGTAGCACAAGCAGGTTTTCCACTTAAGCCCTCGAAGAACAGTGTCAATCATTCGCTCAAACGTAGCGCGGGCATTGCAAAGTCCAAAAGGCATGGCATTAAATTCGTAAAACCCATCGGGAGTAGCAAATGCGGTTGTCGGCTTCGTGCATCGGAATCTGCCAGTAACCGGAACGCAGGTTCAAAGTGGAGAAATATTCGGCGCCCTGTAGACAGTCGAGGGAGTCGTCAATCCGTGGCATAGGTTAAATGTCTTTGCGAGTGACTGTTAAGTGCACGGTAATCAACACAAAAATGCACTGGCTCGTCCCTTTTTTACCCAGACTACTGGGGATGACTAGGGGCTGGCTGAGCGCCGAATAATATCTCGTTGGAGCATATCATTTACATTATTTTCGACGATTTTACGTTCTGACAAGAAACACGGTGAGGGCGACGGCTAACTATAGAAGTACCTGGGGCAATGATGTGGTGCTGTGTCGCAGAAGTTCGGCCCAAGGTCGCAGAAAAGACGTCAAAGGATGCTTGGTGTTCGCAAAGTAATTTCTGCAATGCTTGGCAGTGAGAAGCATGGAGGTCCGAATTGATGGTGCCGAAGAAAACAGACAAAGAGGCATCAGAAGAAGGTGCTTGCGAGGAAGAGGGGATGACAAGGGCGGTGAAGGACACCGGCTGAATGTCCAGGGCACAAGAAAAACAGGTTCCTTTGGTCAGCACTATAGGCTCAGGGGAAGTGTTCAAAGCAGCGACAAGCGCTGTACCGTGCTCAAACCGAACAAGACTTGGTGTTAAGATGATTCCATGAATTAGATGGCGAGCAGAAGGCACCAGCACATCCCCGTTATCAATGTCCTTAGAAGTAAACGCGATAAGCTGTTCGCATCCAGGAGGCAAAATTGAGTCACTATAGCGACAAGCAGGCGATGTCGAGGCGTAGGCTGATCAGAGGACAGATCGGTCTCGTTCATATGGATGACCCTGTGGCGACACAAAATTCTGGCCGATGCAGCAGACAGAGCGTCCCAGCCAAAAATAATAGATTAAGCTCAAGGAGACATAACCAGCAAATTATACATGGTGGCGGAAACCGTCAAGAACTCGCACCGTACACTTATCAGAAGGCGTAATGATTGCAACATTAGCTCCAAGGAGTTCAGGTCTGTCGTAAGGCGTTTTCACTTTGGGCAAGCGGGAACACAAGTCAACGTGTATCACAGAAATAGCGCCGCCCGTGTCGATCAAAGCCTCAACATGTAAACCTTCTACCCACACTAAAATCATATCGGAGGGAAGAGTGCAGTTTTCCCTCCTTAAATTCCAGTGGTTAGTTTTTCTATAGGAGGGGGGCATCGGAGAAGTCTGGCGAAGCGGTGAGGTTGAGCGGCGAGGTTGAGCGGCGAAAAGGCGAAGGGGAACGGTGTCTGGAAGGCCGGTAACCATGAGGCACTGCAGAACTTTCTGGAGGGGATGATGAACGTCGGGGTTAATCAGGGCATGAACGGTGGTTATAGCTGGATAAGTGGTTAGAATAATCTGTTTCCAATGAGCCGTAGCCGCGTCGATCATTTTGGAGTCGGTGACGACAGAAACGGGAAATATGGTCCCCGTAGCCGCACTATTGACAAGCAGGGCGGGTTGTGTGCCATGTGGGGTAGTATGACGGCGCCGATGCAGGTGGGGCAAATGCGGCGTCGTGAGCACTGGGAGGCACCGGTCTACTACGCGCTCCAAATGCAGGCAGCAAGGATGCGAGCTGGGTATACGTAGAAATAGGGCAGGCAGTAGGGGGCTGACGGTGGGGGGGAAGAAGTTATGGATGCCAACTCTTTGATAATGCTGCGCAGGCCGGCACTTGGAGGATGTGGCTCAGTTGCGGCGTGGCATGAATCACCTTGAGCTAGAAGCTCTTCGCGAATTAGTCTACGGATAAACACACGGAGGTCGAAAGCTTCAGTACAATTGAAGGAAGGCTGATCAGGCTGGAGGCGGATGGACCCAGCACCTCCACCATGTGTAAAGACGGGCCAGGACCTGAACAGGTAGTCCAGGACCTGAAGCCCGGGTAGCACACCAAAGCGAATCAAACTACTCGATGACAATGGATCTCTTCTAGAGAGCAGGATGAAGATGAAGCGGCACGTGCACTCGTGTGAAAGTTGAAGCGCCATGCAGCGCTCAAAATACTTTAAGCATATCAGTTTTCAGTAAGACACCCACGCTATTGTTATCGGCGTTCATAGCCGTCGACGAGCCCCCGGACCGTTGCTGGGCTGGAAGTCTTCACGGCCGCCTGTAACTGTTCTGTGTCCTTTGAATAGTCGCACTCAGCACATCGCATCATTGCCTTTGTTAGGACAGCTGCCCCAGTAGGCGACTTCCCCAGTTTATTGCAAAACTTCACCGCGTATCGCAGTTCCGACGTTTGCTTCAGTTTGCTCGACGCAGCTACGAAACAGGGGTACACTTTCATGCCCGTGTACCTGCATTGCCTATTCGAAGCCAACTGAACTCGACACGCTGTGAAGCTGAAGGGTCCCTCACCATTCCACGAAAGTGGTTTTTCAATCGCGCTGATACGCGTGCAACACCGCGACCAGTCTCATTATCTTCAGGACAGACCCTGTACGTGGAACGGGTTTTCAGTTAAATGTATGTTCCTCATAAAGTCTTCACAATTTAATGGTAACATTGTTCCACATATACAACCTACTTTTATCTGGAGCACTGCCCCACATATATAAGCGAATTTTTTTTAAAGTTCGGCTTACTAGCTGGGACTTCACGTGAAACCAGATTAGAATTGTATACTTGATTCCAGGGTGTGTCCTTTTGGAGTATCCAGCCTAAAAACATTACTGCTGAAAGTCCAGCAATGGCACAGTGCTTTTATCTGCAGGGCATAAAGTGTTGCTAAACCTTCTATTAACCACGTCTTGCGTGGTTCTTTAAGAAAGAGTTCCTATTAGGTTGCAGCTTAGGTGTGAAACCTTCGCTTTGATCGAATCTCATTTTGCCTAATTATCTGGCGCGTCACCTCACCTGGAAGAACGAGAACCTTTCCTAAGTACGCCAGGAACCTACTATATTAAATACTGGCATAGTCGAAAATATTCTGTTCTCTGCCTCAAATAGAAATATATATGGAGCAATACCAACAACGAATTGAATGAAATAGCTACCTATCGTACATGACAAGCTGCCATGGCGGAACATTCGAGCTCTGGGCCATAGCCCACACTGACGATCGAGTCTAGTATTACATATCGTGGCTTCTGTGAAACAAATCGAACGTGTAAATGATTACATAAAAATACAAGTGTTCCGCAATGAGATTTAGCTCTCTGTATTCACTGTCAAAAGTGCAGGAAATATACTTGGTAGAGACAAGATGGATAGAGGATATACTTGGTAGAGATACAAGCCCCTTCATGGATCACTGCCTTGTCTGGCGGAGGGGCTTGCGAAACTCGATGAAGTCATGAGCTCTGCTGTGTAGGGCCACCCAAGATAGACAGGTCACCGCAGAGAGTTCTGACAAAAAGTGATTCACTGGAGAAGGTAATGGAAACCCACTCCAGTATTTACTGCCAAGAAGACCCTATGGCGAGTCGCAATAGCGTTAATGACATGGCGCCGGAAGATGAGCCCCCCAGGTTGAAAGGCGTCCCACATGTTACTGAGGATCAACAAAGGGCGGTTCCTAGTAGCTCCGGGACGAATGAAGCGGCTGGGCTAAAGCCAAAAGGACGCTCAGTTGTGGACGTGTCGGGAAGCGACCGGAAAGTCTGATGTTGCAAGGAGATATATCACATAGCAACATGGAATGTGAGATCTATGACGCAAGGTTAACTGGATGTCGTCAAGTGAGAAATCGACAGATTGAACATTGATATCTTGGGTATCAGCGAGCTCAAGTGGACCGGAATGGGAGAATTTAATTCCGGCGACCATTATGTCTTTTATTGTGGGCACGAATCCAAGAGAAGGAATGGGGTCGCTCTCATAGTAAACAGAAGAATGGGCAAAGCAGTGCTAGGGTACAACCCCAAAAACGACCGAATAATTTCACTTCGGATCCAAGGTCACCCTTTCAACATAACAGTTATCCAAGTCTATACGCCAACCACTAGTGTTGAAGAAGCTGACGATAAGAGATATTATGCGGACCGGTAATGCCTTGTAGACCGCACCCCATCATCAGATGTCCTTTTTCTCATAGGAGACTGGAATGCTTAGGTGGGGAGTGAAGAAATATCCGGAATTACCGGCAAGTTCGGTCTTGGTGAGCTAAATGAAGCTGCGCAGAGGCTACTACAGTTTTATCAAGAAAACAACCTGACCACAGTGAATATTCATTTTCAACAGCACAAGAGGCGCCTGTACACATAGACTTCTCCGGATGGTCTGTACAGGAATCAGATCGATTATATTCTTTGTCGACAGAGATGGAGAAGTACTATACAAGCAGTAAAAACAAGGCCTGGGGCCGATTGTGGCACCGATCATCAGCATCTTGTTGCCAAATTTAAGCTTCGATTGAGAAAAACGCAGAAAACTAGAAGGCCTTTCAGGTATGATCTGGATCAAATTCCATTAGAATGTGCTGTGGAAGTGAGGAATCGATTTCAGGAATTAGATCTAGAGGACAGAGAGCCTGAAGAGATGTGGACTGATGTTCGTGATATAATACAAGTTGCTACTAAGGTAGTTCTAAAGCAAAATAAATGCAAGAAAGCAAACTGGTTATCTGAAGAGGCTTTTCAAATAGCTGAGGAAAGGAGGATGTCAAAAGTTATGGGGGAAAGAGAAAAATACAAGGTTCTCAATGCGGATTTTCAGAAGATAGCAAGGAGAGATAAGAATGCCTTCCTGAACACACAGTGCCAAGCAGTTGAGGACAACCGCCAATTAAGGAATACAAAAGCTCTGTATAAGGCAATCAAAGATATCAAAGGAAGCTTCTGTGCTAAGGTGGGCGTGATAAAGGACAAACGAGGCAAGGACCTCACTGAAGCCTCAGAGATAAAGAAGAGGTGACAGGAATACACAGAAGAACTGTACAAGAAGGACCCGGATGTGCAAACCCAACATAAGATGGTGGTGATTACTGATCTCGAGCCAGGCATCCTGATGAGTGAAGTTGAATGGGTCTTAGCCAACCTTGCTAAGAACAAAGCTAGCGGAATTGATGGCATTCCAGCTGAGTTGCTTCAAAACCTCAACCATGATGCTGTTAACATTCTGCATACATTATGTCAGAAGATTTGGACAACCTTGCAGTGGCAACAGGATTGTAGGAGGTCAGTTCACATCCCCATTCCAAAGAAAGGCAGTGCCAAAGATTATTCCAACTACAGCACGATCGTGCTAATTTCGCATGCTAGCAAGTTGATGTTGAAAATCCTCCAAGGTAGGCTGCAGCAGTATGTGGACCGGGAGTTTCCTGATGTGCAAGCTGGGTTTTGCAAGGGCAGAGGAACTAGAGACCAGACTGCCAACCTTCGCTGGATCATGGAACAAGCAAGATAGTTTCAGAAACCCATCTACTTCTGCTTTATTGATTATGCGAAAGCGTTTGACTGCGTAGATCACACCAGATTGTGGCAAGCTCTCCAAGAGATGGGAGTTCCAATTCACCTCATCTGCCTCCTCAGGAACCTGTATGAAGGTCAAGAACAGTCAGAACTGGGCATGGTCTTACTGGCTGGTTTCCGATTGAGAAAGGAGTGAGACAAGGCTGCATACTGTCGCCCTGCCTATTTAACCTATATGCAGAGTGCATCAAGAGGAAGGCCGGTCTGGATGAGTCTTCAGCTGGAGTGAAGATTGCTGGAAAACATATCAACAACCTTAGATATGCGGATGATAGCACTTTAATGGCAGAAAGTGAAGTGGAACTCAAGAGACTTCTGAAGCGCGTACAAGAAGAGAGTGAGAAGTTTGGGCTTAAACTGAACATTAAGTAGACAAAGATCATGGCGTCTTGCCCTATCAAGTCCTGGAGCATCAAGAGACAATAAGTGGAAGCTGTGACAGATTTTCTCTTCTTGGGCTCCAAGATTACCCCGGAAGGAGACTGCAACCATGAAATTAGGAGACTCCTGCTTCTGGAAAAGAGAGCCATGGTTAGCCTTGACCGCCTAGTAAAGAGCAGATACATTAGTCTGCCAACCAAGATCCGTATAACTCATGCTATGGTCTTTCCAGTTGTGATGTATGGATGCGACAGTTGAACTGTGAAGAAGGCTGACCGCCGAAGAATTGACGCGTTTCAATTGTGGTGCTGGCAGAGACACTTGAGAGTTCCTTGGACTGCCAGAAAATCAAATCAGTCGATATTGTCGACCATAAACCCTGACTGCTCATTGGAGAGTCAAATTATAAAGTTAAAGCTCAGGTACTTTGGTCATCTGATGAGAAGAAAGGAGTCGCTGGAGAAAGATTTGATGTTGGGAAAGGGTGAGGGTCGCCGGAGAAGGGGTGGACGCGAACGTGATGGTTAGATGGCATGCTCGAGGCGCTGCAGATGAAGTTATGTGATGTTAGGAAGATAGTGAGAGACCGGAAAGCGTGGTGTGACATGGTCCATAGGGTCACAAAGAGTCGGACACGACTGAACGACTGAACTGAACTAAGAGACACAATGCCTCGGATTATAGTATGAAACAGAATAAACGGAGTACATGTTGCATTCGACGCACCATAAAGGCAATCGGGCTGAAGTAGGAGGGAAGTTGGCAGGCTTACAAATACAGCGTCTGAAGGAATGTAGTTTTATCTAACCAGACCTAGGTCCCGTAATTTTGCGTTGCAGTGAAGGCGACAACTTACCCTGGCTTCGATGCAAACGAATATAGAGAACACGCAGGAAATTATCAGCTTACCTTACTGGAGACCAATAGCACAATGCTGCATGCCATTTAGACTATAGGTGAGTCGTTTTCAGGAGAGATGATGCCGCAGTAAATTACCCAATGTTACGTCAATAGAAAATTGTTAAGTAGAAGCTACGATTGGCCGTACTCAAATGTTCCTTCAAGGTCATCGCGGGTGTACCCCACAACCAGCGGGACTTAGCTCTACTGACCGCAGAACGATAGACATCGGCAGTGACTACGTATATTCTACAAAAGTACCTCATAGCGTCCATATGACAATTTACACCAAGAAGAAAGTTTGTGAATCTCCGATAAGTAGCACGAGATTGTACGGGAATGGCAGCCTTAAATTTATTAGCCAGCGCGGCTGACTGATAAAAAATAAGGTGGAGACAAACAGTTATCAATCTGCTGCGATTAGTGAGTAGGAAATGTCTGTCAAGCACCGGCGCGTGGCAGTAGGGGTGACGGGCAAGCTAGAGGCGAGAGCTTCCGAAATAAAATTGGACCGGTAAACATTATCATTTTAAAAAGGTGTTTTTAACATTGGTTTGTTTCTAGAAAAACCTCGATATCTCAATTTGTCTTCGAGGGTCAATTGAGCGAGCTCGTAATAAATGTATTTGGTTATGAGGCGTCTACAGCGGGCGTTTAAGAATATGCGCCCCTATTTTTTTATTTGTGAATCATTGAAAAGTGTAGCAGAAAGCCTATAAAGTGGCCAAAAATAGGTGTTTTTGGCTTATCGCGTAGTTTCACTGTAGACATTGATAGGACAACTTGATAACGTGTAATATACTGCACAGTTCTTTCGCTAAGTAAAAGGTTAAAAAACACCTTTTAAGTAATCCGGCCGTTTGAAAAATAACCGTATTTTAAATTTCACTGCTGCATAACACACCCCACTTCATATACAGCATCAGCGCCTCCTGCAATTATCAAAAAGGCATCCAGCAAAATAGGCACACAAGGCATTTTCGATAACTTACTGACTGGCAACAAACAAATACCACTAAACATATGCATAGAAAAAACACGAACCTGGCAGCCCACATTTCCCTCTTTGCTTGGCGAAGCTCGCGGGGTGCTATACTCTGACATGGAGATTTACGGATATACACAATGATTGAGACAACAAAGAAACCAAAATGAAAAATGGGCAAACAAACGTAACATCCAACAAATAAAAAAAGAGACAAAACAGCAAAGAAGCAAAAAGAAAGAATGGGCAAACAACAATCATCAAAACACTTACCACTGCTGCTTTGTTGACTCGCGAACAAAATAATATAGTTCTTGAGAATAATTAAAATGCCAGCCCGAAGCTCGAAGTTCGAGGAGTTTCATAAGCAGCAGCTGGGCGTCAGGTGGGAACTGCTGGTTCACGAAAGCCCGCCGCATGCATTTCATGAGAGCATCCATGCGCCGCGGGGCGATGCGATCAGCGATTCGCCCCGCTCCTCTTAGCACCTGCTGGAGGCAATCGATCTGCGGAAAGAAGAAAGTATCGGATGTGAACAAAAGATAAGCATATAAGCGATACTCTTTCGAGCCTGCTTCAAGCGCCTAAATGCTTCAGGCAGCCCATTTCAAAGGCGTACTTTTCTGCCTCCAGGATGACCAAACACGTTAAGCAACTAACAGTACACTGCATTGTCTTGAAAAAAGTCTAAACATTAATGCAAAAGATGTTACATACGATGCTACATTTGACTCTAGGCCAAGCTGTTGTCCACAGAGCAATCAGTGGACACTCTTTGGAGCGACGAAAATGACTGCCCATTATAAACATGGAATTTTGCAGGGAGGCAATGTTGTTAGAAGCACACAAAAAGTATGCGGCTCCGGCAGACAGCGCGCCTCCACGTTCAGACGAATATGAACAGAATCGTATTCAAAGAAAGTGATGTAATAAAATGTGACTGAATAGATACACGAAATCGGCTGCGCTACGAAGTATAGCGTCGTTTGGTAATAAAGGGCGAAAAGAACCATTTATTGCCAAAGATTAATCGCCCAAGTCTAGAGCACTGGTAGACCCTCCTGATCGACTCCAACCTGAACACACCAGCTGATGTTAGTGACCCGGGCCAAAGCGGCGTCGAAGGCCGACGGAAGCGATGACTACGGATGCCAACCACAACAGGCTTCGTATCATTCTCTTCCCCAACTCATATGCCCCAAATCTGATTTATCGAAATAAATGTTTTTATTACCACTACTTAAGGACACAACTTGCACTGCAAGAAAGCCAGGACACTGTTGAATGCTAGCTTTACTCTGCATTTTGCATGGCTTGCTAACTGACGCAAATATCGAGCATTTACATAACAATGTCTTCAAGCCATTTGAAATGCGGGAACGAATTTGTGGACAAGGAATGCATGCACTGCACTGCATGCACTGCAGTACATACATGCATTGTAGAGAGGAAGTGAATAGGATGACAATCTCAAGGCTTTGGTCGATGGTCGAAACGTAAGCCCGGTTAACTTGACCCGAAGAGTAAGCAAATGCATCCTAAAGAGGATGACTAATTGGTTGTACAGACAATGCCAGGAGCAGATAAACACTGATATCGTCTATTTGCTTTCAATCTCAATGGTGTGCTTTTGAGGATGTAAGTAATATTAGAACTTACAAATTCCGCGTTTTGCCATTTTATGGAAAACGGAAATGTCTACGGCTAAACATCGAGAGCAGGTCCTCCAAGAATGGATGTGATGCAGAGGACCCATTATGGACAAAATGAATTTTCAGGTGAGGGTATCCTTCATAATGAATTAAAGCGGACGGTTGGTAATAGATTCCATATAGAAAGAAAAAAAGGTATTGAAGGACATTCATGCCCTCTTTAAGTCTATAGACATATATGTACTGATAAGAGTGCATACTTCCTTAACTGTGATGTTTGTATCAAAATAATTATCCACTGGCAGCTATCACTTACAGTGTGCGTTTTGGTCCTGCGCGGCAACCTTAAGCTGCGAACCTAAACAGCACGTCAAAGGGCAGCTCGGCCTATTCGAGGGGAAAAAAAGAGAAATACCGCAAAAGTTAAGCGCACCTCTCCGTACAAATATCGTCCTATTACAGCTAAAGTTTTTAACTCTTAGCTTGCAAGGACATTCGCTCTTGAACTCAGGCTCAGGCCCTACCCAAGCGACAAGCCTATGATCGGCCCGCGCTCGGCCCTTGCCAATATGGCTGGCTAAAACTCATCGGGCCGACCTAGGCCACCCACCTCGGCCCGAGGTCGGGGATTGACAATGGCCCGATCGTCGGCAATCGACCTCGGGCAGACAAGTGTGGCCAACTTGGCCAGCCTACTGCCGCGCTATGGTCATGCATGGGCCATGGCTTATCCACACATGGCCCAACCACTTCGGCGGTACTCGCTGCACAGTGGTTTATCCATGCATAATTGGTGGCCACTCATCCATGGCCTATGGTTTACTTATTAAAATGTCTGCAGTTCAATTGCGCATAGAAATTACTGCTGCGGCAGTATTTTTAGATGCGCATCGTTTTCTCCAAGTGGGCTCTTTGTGTTATCAGCAATGGAGATATTCTCCGGGCAGGTGAAAAACAATCCATACGTATGTAGCTTAAAAAAGCTTGCGCATCGACAAAGGTAGGTTTAAACAGCACTTTTTATTGGTTTTTCTTAATCAAAACAGGCTCGAACCCTCCTAATAAAAATTGACACTTTTCTTACAGCTTATGTTTTTGAGGCTCCACTGCTATTTATTCCAGCTTTCAGCTTCTAGGCTGAGTTGAAATGTCATGTTTCCCTACTCGTTGTGCCCGCCATCCCATTACTTCACTGTTACGAGCCATCGCTTGACTGCCGCCGCGGCCTTCCCGGACAGGACGTTACTCAGGTACACGCTGTCTCTCTTCAGGCATCCTAGAAAGTATACGTTAGAAAATATTAGCCTTCATTCCATATTCATATGAGTAATTTTCTAGCTCTTTAAAGTGATAAAAGGCTGTCACTCAGGCAATTATCATAACGACCTTCAGTGGGATCAGTGGAGTGTTTCGGTGACGTAGTCATCGGATATCATAAGTTCATTGAAATATGATGTGCACCATTTTAACACATATACTAATTTGATCCAAGGGCTAAAAACATTTTCAGAGGCAGGCAAAGGAAACCAGTTACATATGATGAAAAATTAACCAGCCAAGAAGACTCACAGGAAAAAACAGACGCAGAAAGAGAGGCCAGCCTTTTCCTTTCTGCGTCTGTTTTAAGGCGAAAACCTTTAATGACTCATCGTTCTCGTGGACAAAATGTGTATCGCTTTTGCGGCGGCTCTGATTGTTTAAGACGGGATGACGTCACCAGCCGCCAAATTCGAAGCAACCAACCAGAAGTCATGCCCAACCACCACTGAATCGATACTTAAAAACAAATTAATAAATCTTGTCTCCCACCGGGGAATCGAACCTCCATCCCTTGGATCTCCAGCCTCGGAGCTTTACCACTTCGCCATGCCTCGGATCGTTTTTTTTTTCTTTATTACCGTCTTGGCAGTACAAACACAAAATACATTTACATGACAATAAAAGCAACAATCGCTCTCTGGCTACTGCACGATGATAGAATGGATGAAATGATTTTAGTTTGTTGAGGACTGGCAGCCACTCAGGTTGAGGATCTTGCTGCCTGAACACTTCCTGCTTTCCTGATGCTTCCTGCTTTCCTGCTTTGGTGATGCACTTCCTGATGATGCTTTCAATGAAATACTAATAAGCAGGATGCACAATAATACGTTCATGTCTTACATCCATTCGCATTTGCCAAACACTGTGCATGCAGAGCAACGCTCTTCATAATTCCCCTTGCCTACAGTGAGAATGATAGCGAGATTCCACAAGTGACAGTACTGCGCCTTTCCTTTCCTGTAGACGAATTATAGAGCGCCGGTGAACTTTAATGCGTTCAATGAAATGCTGGTTGTGTTCGTTGTTATGGCTGTAGGAAGAAAGAAAAGAAGATGGCGGGCTTGCTATGGCTCTGTAGCTGAGCCGCCTCCGCTGCCTCGTGCGGTCAGAAGAGAGAAAATAGAGAAGAGTAAGAAGAGGGAGAGAAAGACGCACGCCGCAACAGCCGTCATCCACCACCTAAGCGGTGGCAAGGACGGCCTACAACAGATAAAAATTCGGCGGCAGACTAGCACCCGCCGCAAGCGCCGTTGACCTACCAGTCCCAGCCCCGTAGATCCAGGAACAGCCACCCTTCATCACCTTCCCATTTCCATTGTGTTGGACAAGAATGAGGATGTGGTGAAGGGTGGTGACAAGGGGCGTGCAATGTACCGTCACGACAGGTCATGATGTCGCAAGACGATTCATTCATATACGAAGCTGAAAAGGCGCAGTATGTCACAATTCTCCGCGTACACATGTACCACGTCGTAAAGGAAGAGAGGAATGTGAAACTGTAGTCACCCTCTTTAATCGAAGCATCATTCACCGCCACATTCGCAACAAATGCGTAGCAGAATGCGGAGCACTAAGGTTTTCTCCTTTCACCACTTCAGTCGTCAAAATGTCTCGCAATTTTTTCCTGTGTGCGTCTTCTTGGCTGGTTAGTCTTTCTTCATGCAATGCGCCAACTAGCCCAACAACGTGTTTTACTTAGTTACATTTTGCTGAAAGCTACTTTGAGCGCCACAGAAAAGGTTTTGTTTGCATTCTTTAGTTGACATTATTTACCTAAATCACTGATTATTGACTTACACAATAAATAGTATTTGCTACGTTGGCACAAACAACGCTTCATTATTTGTTATAATGAACCCTCATGTCCACAATTTTGTGCTGACAAGATAAAGTAGGAAACCCCCAAAATACAAAAATCAGATGGCCGGAGAATACAATTGCGTCCTTGGCTTCTCTAGACAGCTCCGTACAGCGGTAGACCTATAAGTTGCTGATGGTTTCTTCATCCACGCCAGCATAACTGTTCAACAAGACAGTTTTTTTTTGCAGCTGAAAAATAATGTTCCACTCATTTATATCCTTACCGCTTTGTAGTCTTTATCCGCATTGCAAAGTGCGGCGCGCTCACTGCAACTCGGGCTTTGATGTGCGCCAAAGGGCCGAAGAGAAGCAACCATTACTAGCATATCACCCTTACTCTGCATGGGACCACCCTTCATAGCGGCAGGTTGTTTTGTCCCCTAAAAGACATGTTCAGAGCAGCACAATTGAAGTGCGCGAATGGGCTGGTGACAGTTTCAGTATCTACATTAGGCAGAATTGACCTGCTGAAGAGATAAAAAGGTACACGCGAGGTTTCTTACCGCAAATATTGAAACATAGGTTTCTGAAGGTGCTCACCCTCCATAAGTCCCATTTATTGCTAAAGTGAATATTTATTACTTAAAGCGAATAACCTCAATTCCCTACTTGCAAAATAAAAAATTACAGCGCTGTCCTAAGTGGCTGCCAGCAATGTGCCAACGGTTTCCATCGCCTGTTTCTAAAGGTTTATTTCTAACCCTTGGCTCAAACTGTCAGGCACAGCAGGTGTAATGTAGCTTGAATAATACCTGCATAAGATCATATATATGGGTAGATTTTTAAGCTTTACAGATTTCACTTACAAATACTACGAAAATCGCATCACTGCGGCCTTCCTGGAAAATTGATATTGCGTACGTAACAGCGCTATATTTGTGGCTAAAATAAACTACTCAAGTTAATAATTCAGCTCAGCAAGTGCAGCTATAACAGAAAGAGAGGGCTGGTGACACCGAAGATGTGCCTAGCTTTCAAATTTTCTTAGATGGCATAGCCATTCGAAATATAGAATTTCAAAAATACGCCCTTGTTATTGGCTTTCCCACTGGGTGCCATATATGGGTGCCTTCATACAAGAAACGTAATCGAGGTCCAATGACCATTTTTCGTTTTCAATGAACTGTTTATATGTGGTGAGAAAATATCTAGACGCAAAGGAATGAACCTTAGTTTTGCAAGATACGGCGTAGTTTCCTCGAAAAAAAAATCATATTTCTTTCGAGGTAGAGGACGCTATTTTTGCCATTTCAAAAAGTCGCTAGTTTGGAGACAATTGTGATTTTGTCATCTACTATATTTTACTCACTAAATATATGCAGGCTTTACATTAACGAACATTATTAGAAACCCGTTTTGTCTTTGCAGTTGAGTTAGTAAAAAAATCGTAAACATTGCTTCAGGAGCAACGCGCTGCAAAAATATCCATTTTTAACTTTACATACTAGTATATGATGCATTGCGTTGGTTGCATTAAATCTTTTTTCGTTTTCTTAAGCATTTTCTTAATCCCAGGCAATACTCGGAGCTCTAGACTGCTAGGTGTGTTCTCCACAACTCAACAAAATCGCCCAAAATTCGAAAACAGCAGTAAAGGGCAAATTTGCTGCAATAAAAAAATGATCATCTTCGATTTTCATTAAAATCCCTCTCAAGAATCCTCAGCACCTCAAAAATACCATGGACTAAAATGTGTTGCGTTATATAGTTTACAAATATAACATTAAATATAAAACTGACTGCTTGTACTGATAATGGCCAAATTCAGCCTCCATTCTGGCAAATTTCAATAATATGTTGCCACTGAAACTATTTCTCTACATGATCCAAGTTCCGTTCTTTATTTCTGGAAAAATTTGAAGCTCTAGATTTGTTTTTTTTTTCTGCATATTATTTTGAAATCGGGCAAAATTCAGAAAATGGCAAAAGAAGAAAAATTGATTACAATTTAAGAAACTTCTGCAACTTCGATTTTTATCGAAATCTCTGGAAACAATCTTGTAATGCCATCAAAGGCTATGCGGAAATTGTCCTTTTTTGTGCATAGGCTTTAATGGCATTACAATATTCAAGCCAACTAGCCCAACAATAACTCTTCTGGAAACAATGCAAAGTACTTTGTTAATATGAGTCAGTAAATATATTGAATTCTGCAAAATATAATATTAAAAATATTCATTTATTCTATAGATGTGCTTATTATTATAGCTTAAAATGGTATTACGTTGTTATTTCTGGCAATTTCATGACAGAACGCAAGTTAAGGCTGAACTTTTTCTCTATCCTGCTGTTTTTTTTAATGCTAGGTGCTCTGGTGTTCCGTCTAGTTTCTTAATTATATTATAACATCTCTCAGCTTTGATTATAAATAACAATACTATATTTTTGAAGATAATTTTTAATCCTTAAAATGTTTTAAGTACCATCATAAGCAAATCGCTTTGCAGCATGATAATTTTGGTGGCGTTGCAGAGAACACACCTAGTGGCTTAGAGCTCCAGATTATGCCTTAAATTAACTATATAGCCTGCGTAATAAACACAAAATGTTTTAGTGCAAACAACATAATGCATCATGCCTGTATGTAAGGTTGAAAATGAACACTTTTGTAGCGCGTTGCTCCTGAAGCAAAGTTCAAGATTTTTTACTAAATCAACTGCATCAACGAAACAAGCTTTTAACACTTCTTAACAGGTAAACGTACATAGATGCGATAAGTAAAACACAATGGTGACAAAATTTTAGCGCGCAAACAGCAGGTCTCCAAACTTGAAACTTTTTTGAAATGACAAAAACGACGTTTTCCATCTTCGGTGAAATAAGTTTTTTTTTCGAGAAAACTACGCCGCCGATACAAAGGGTCACTCCTTTGTGTCGATACATTAGCCCACGATATGTGAAAATTTTATTGAAAAAAAAAATGGTCATGGCACCTCGATTACTGTTCCTGTCCGAAGACATCCTTATTTATTTTCATTATGTCTCTTCGAACAGGCTGGTTCAGGCAATGCGGTGAATAAAAATATCATCACATATATTAAAGTTTTTTCGCACTATACGTTATACCTAAAGCCACCTATATTGTCACAACTGTCATCCAATATTTGTATCTAAAACAACATCACAAAAGGAATTCAATTGCAAATTGTTCCCAAGTAGAAGTACGAGATGACACACGTATACTATAGTTGAATACAATTTAAAAAAGAACAGTTTCTAACTATAGCAAATTAATGCTATGATATGGAGCGTGTGTATTACTCAGCTTAACAGTAAAACAGTCGATTTTTAACATATTAAGATATTCGACAAACTATTGCATGTTACATAGGAACACAATTATTGAAGTCATCTACGCATCTAATGTCTATGGGAATTAGATGCGTGGACGACTTCGTTTTATTCCAATTCGTGTGTCACTCAAAATAAATGAATAAGGAAAAATTTAGTGTCTACACAATTTTCCGCGAGTGTGGCACAAAATTACACTAAGGTGCTTAGTATATAGTCGCATCACCTAGCTAGTGAAGCGGGATAACAGAAGAAATCAAACACTCACCCTGATGAGCATTTCGCTTTTGTGCCATCTTTGTAAGGTTTTAGGCAGGCTTTCCCACTGATTATCCTCTTCTTTATTCCCCTTCCAACCACAGGACACAGGTCTCCTGGGGGTGCCAAACTGTCGATTTTGCACCAGTGATACAACTCAATTCATCCATTTCTACGTAGAAAACACTCCCGATGCGCATCTAAAAAAAAATGAAAGCATGCATGTGTTGGCGAAATCATTCACACATGATAAAATAATATGGTTTGAACAATAAAATCAAATGATCACACTCGAAGCAACATGAAAGTGGTGGAGAGATAGGAATTGAAGCAATTAAAGGTGGTTGCTTACTGATCAAAGCAAGAGGTCCAGCGTCTATAAGAACAGGCAATAAAATTAAGGCACATTTAAAGGTTCATGCAGCAGCTACAGTAATGCAGTGTTACCTTTCATTTTTCACTGCAGTGGTGCCTATGAATATTACGGCAATTGCTCCCCCCCCCCCCCCCCATCTCAAGTATCCCCATTGAAAACCCCATCCAAGGTACCGAGCAGCAGTGGCGTATTATTTGCAACTGTTAATGGAAAGACAGGCTGTCCTATAAGCACATGTGCATTTCCTCCTTTTTGTACCTTGACTGAAAGCGATTGAACAGTGGGTGGTGCGGCAGCCACTTTTCTGGAGATTTGAAGTCGCGTCCATACGATCGGGAGATGTAAGGAATTCGGGAGACTTCTAGACAATTCGGGAGAGTTGGCTGGTGTGAACGTATACATGAAATTACATCTCTTAGCAAGCCTAGTTGAAAGAGTGAACGCATTTTAGAGAATTGCTAATCAGGCTGCAACGCAATAATAGTGTATATTGTGCAGTTTAACATACTGAAGTAACACGTGCTATGAGGATGGCAGAGTGAAAAGCTGCAGATGTTGAGATCTGAAATTCTTTTTAATGCAATTACATCGCACAGCACATGGGAGAGTGCATTTAGCCTCCAGCAAAATGCTGCCACTACAGCCAGGATCACACCAGTGTCCTCTAGCTCAGTAGCCGAGTGCTCTAAATCAACTGAAGCATTCTCAAGCTTTAAGCTCGAGGTCGCAAGTTTAGTAAACAAAACCATTCGGGCTACTAATGACATTCTGCACTTATCCTTGCTATGTGGACCCCTCCTCACAGTCGTTGCAGAAATTAACATCGCTCGGAAATCTCATGGCCTGCCATAGCACCTGCTAACGTTTTCATGCCACAAAGCATAGTACATGAAAAGTACAAGTTATACAGGAAATGTTACAGAGAATACACAATAAACCTTACTTCTACAGGGTGCTGCTGTATTCGTACAAAAAAAAAGTAAATTATCTTCGTTTTTACATTGTTGTTTCTTTGTTTAATAAGTGCAAGGTTTCTTAAAAAAGCTACTGAGACTTCAGCATTTATGGCCGGTGCACTCATCTGTGGCACATACCTGCAGGTGAATAGGCTTAGGGAAGAGTGGGATAGGGCTGAGCAAGCTATAGAAGAGAATACTTGCTCTGCCTTCGCATAGTTTAGGTCCCTCAAGAGCACTCTTGTGCTTGCCATCGCCAACCTATACTGGCCATTGTATTGTCATGTAACTGCTAAACATTATTTACAAATCTGTAGCTTTATTTGCTTAATGTACATGCATATATTGAGTACTACGCTGTAATGCCATCACATGCAATCAGAGAAACCACACTGGAGCCCACATCTAAAACAGAATTGCAACGATGAAGCTCTGCTTCACATTCATCTGCAAACTGATGCTTAGATTCCACCATTTCTTGCGTTGGCAATGAAAGCAAAAGCAAAGCAAGGGTATTGTGTTTTATGCTGATATGAATTACTGCAGACTACATTTTGCAAGAGGGATGAGCCTGAAGTGCTCTTGCAAGTGCAACTCTGACCAAAAAATAACTGTGATCTTGTTCCTGCCATGTCAGTGGAAAGCTACTGTAAAAGAAGAGACATCTGGGCGAGTGGGTATGGTGACATGATAGAAAAACAGTGCAAAAGAGTTGTGAGTTCAGCGCTCGTCCTGTCCGTTCTTCTTCTCCGTGCACGTCTTTTGCGCTGTTTTTCTATCATGTCAGTGGAAAGCACTCAAAGCTGAAAAAGTACTTCCAAGAGTCCTAATCAGTGCTCTTTACCCAGTGGAATGCACCATTACTTGAATGGTCCACTGTGCCCGAGTAGAGTATAAGCCAGTAAAGAAAGCCACATTGCTTATAATAAGTAAACATTAATCTGTGCACTCACCTGTAGGCCCATTTACGTAGAGCTGAAGCCTCCTTTGAAGCCCTGTGGCACAGAGCCACCAAGAAGGGCACTGGATTCATCATGGTAATATCTCCTGGAACATGTGAATATATGCCCAATACTATGTTGAGACTAAGTACATGTAACGGCTGACCATTTATACAACCTGACTATATCTGCGCTTCAGAATCAGCAGTGGCTGTAACTGGCTTTTATGGTGCTGTGGCAACAGCCAGTTGGAATACAGTACGAAGCTCCCTTCTGAGCTCTACAGAAAGCAACTAACAACGTTACAGGGTATACAACAGTTCAAGCATCACTGATGAACAAGTACCACTAAACCAAATTGAAAGGAAATGCAAAGTCAGGTTTAGGCTAGCATTACATGATAGCAAATATGCTTTAAAAGCTTTCAAATATAAGCCTGAAAATTGCACAAAAGCAATGTACCCTCAGTGTATTCCCACAGCTATAACCAGCCAAGAAAATATGAGAGCTGTCAAAGAAAGCTGTTTTGCCACCTCAGTGGGCAACTACTAAAGAAATATCAAGACAGCACAGCAGCAAATGTAGCCAAGAATGAAATGTCACATTTAAAAGCGCTAGACAGACATTGGAGAGAAAGGCTCGTTTTAAACAGGAGCACTAAAACCTATGTGTGGCTAGTACACAGAGCAACTTAATTAAATTGAAGCTCTCAGTGGCATTCGTGCCTTGTTCTGTTTGCTCGTTTGCCTTTAAAGCAGTTTCACTCTCATCAAACCGCTGATTCGTGCCAGCTGCAAACATTAAGAAATTGTAAAACACTCAATTCTATTTTCTTTTTTTTTTGTTCAATAAGGCTCATGGCAACACATGGATGCATGAATGTTTTCAATACACAAGATGAGCGTATGCTCTTCTCAATATTGTTTCGCCGTAGAAAAGTAAATATATTTTCTCGCCACAGGCCATCAGCCAACAATATATTATGTGCCAGCATGCAAGGCAGGATTTTCCACCATAAAAACTGTGTTCGTAACGATTATGCATGGATGCCTTTGCGGATGGCTATAGCTAGAAGGCGGCAGATTATAGTAAAGCATAACATGCAGTTTCCTTTTCACTTACACACCAGAGGGAGCTCTTCAAAATAGAAAATTATAATGACAGAAGAGCAAATCGCAAGGGTTGGCCGCCATCCTAGTTACTACACAGTGCAGTCAGTGACAAAGTGAAAAAAAAAAAAAACTCATGGTCACATGGCACAGTACTCTTCAAGCAGCTAAACCATTCCAGTGCGCTATTTGATGACCAATGCACATTCATTTTTCATTCCGATATGGTGTTAGTGTTCAAATAGTTTTTGAAGAGACTCGCGCAGTAGCTCTCAAAGTATGAGTGCAGCTACTGCGCGAGTCTCTTCAAAAACCATTTGAAGTTTCCAAGCACACTTTACAACAGCGCGCACGCACCAAAGGCGACACACTCATCATCACCACTGAATGTGTACGTGTGTAAGCGTGATCACTAATTTGCTTCCTAGCCTGTTGCAAAGCTCAATAACTTTATATAGTTTTGCACTTAGAATGCCTAATTACACCGCGCACACCTGCTGCCATGAGAGGCAGATGCATGCAGTAAAGTGGTGAAACAGCCATCTGCCTTTCAGTGGAGAGTGAGACAGAAAGTAGAGGCTGGAGCCAGCCGGCAAGACAGCAGGCTCGATTACTCATGTGACAGGTGAACAAGTTTCAATTTCGATCTACGTGGCTGCTCTTTGAAAGTCACTCCAAATAATTTTCAGGACGTTTTGCAGGACATGTGTCCTGCGATACATGTGTCGTATCACTGAGCTTCAAAAGAACTTGAACAAATACCATAAACCAACACGCCTTACTTAAAATTCTTCTATGGGGCTTCCATCAATCGAACTGCAGCAAAGTCACAAAAACGACATCACCGCAGCGCATTTTTCACGAGCACTCATAATGCGGAAAGATTTCAGAAGAGTTGTTTACAATTTCTTAGCAATGCAGAAAGCTTTCCAATCAGTCAAAATGCACGTAGTGTCCACAGGTAATAATATATCTCTGGCTTAGCCTAATATTTCCCCTGCAAGTCTTTTTAACGCAGTATTCATGCCATGCCTTCGAGAGGCTGCGCGACGTCGCAGCTGCCGTCTCCGGGCAGCGGCACATACCGGCCAGCAGGCGAATTAGCTTCCAGAGTCTCCGAGAGAGAAAAAAAAATGGGCTGCAGGGTCTGAGCAGATATCTACCTCACTCCGGTCTTTTGTACTCTACCTTTCTTTTGTGTGCCTCTTCTCTTTTCGACTAGTTTATTTTATTTTACTTTTTTTTGTTCCTGTGTACTTTGATATTCCTGTCATGTTGCATACAGCTGGAAACAGCGGCATCACTCTCGGCCACTCTCCGTCGCCCGAGTGAATGTGTGAGTTTGGGAACAGGGGCGAGTTTGCCTACCGGCTGGTGAAGACACAGTGAACCTTAAAAGCTAGTGATACTCCTAGCCAACAGTGACCTGTCATGGTGGTAAAAAGGTTACAGCACAAGATTACTGCGCTCAAAGATGCAGGATCGAATCCTGACTGTGGCAGGCACTTTTCGATGATGGCAAACTAAATACAAATTTAAAAAGGAAGAGCACAAAATACATAGCACTAGACTGAAATTGTATTTGAGAAACGAACATCAATCATGCTCCCTACATTGACACCCCAAATGCTCACCGCTTAGGCTCTGGCCCCTTTACTTTTCTTTGTATTTGTTCAGCATAGCAAGGCTCCTGGAAGGCCACATCCAAAACGTGCTGGCCTTGGAACACCACCTAGCTTTCAATGCTGCTCCATCTTCTTCCACTGAGAAAAAAATACATTTCCAAGAGGCACCCCCCCCCCCCCCCAATCTCATTCCTTTAGCTTACTGAAATTATGAAAATTAAAATTATTTTGAGAACGAACATACTATTCCAATAATAATTGCAGTCAATAATTAAAACTGCCAACATTCACATACAGTTCATTAAGGAGGATCACCTTCAGATATCAAAAAACCATCAATGCATTTACACAGCAACATGGTGTGTAAATGCATTTACACAGGCAAAATAGAGGGTTTACAAAAGTAAGTCTGGCAACCATGAGCGGCACTCTAATCCCGCGTTGACGGCCATATTTTGATCGCTCCATCCGTTCGCTTTGGTTCGCTTCGTGTCCGTCCGTCAGCGCCCGCCATTCTGTCCGCGCTTTCACGTTGTAACCTAGCATGCTGTGCTTGGACCTCTCTTCTGTCCCTGGCGGTGTCTGTTACCGACGCCAAGAAGCGTGATTTGACAGCCGAGGCATAGCGGGGCCTACCGGCCGCACTGCCGAGTGCAGTTACAAATTGTTCTACGAGTCGTGCATGGGCCCCTCGTCGATCCGCGCAGTGTCATCCCTATCCAGGTACAGTATCTAGAGTTCTGTAATGTGCAGAATTTATTTTTGTCTGTGTGCCTTTGCTGTTTACTTGAACGACTATGAGAGACAATCGCGAGTTTGCTTGGTTTGCGCATCACCGTCGCTCATTCCACTGGTAGATACTTGTTGGGGAAATGAGCGAGGATGCAAATTATTTTGAGATGAAAGAATCATGCGTAATTTGACGTAAGTTGGAATGGCGCTTAGTACTTTCCTGCCTATGCCGTTGACGCAGTAGTTGGCACGGGTCTGGGAAATATCAGGGACTGCGTAAAAAAAATGTGTCATGGTAATTTCTGCTTCCAGTGAGTGAAGAATAATTAGTGTGTGCGATAGGCGATGATGAGTTAAAAAAATATTTGTAATCAATTGATGTAATAAAGCAACGAAAAAAATGAAAATTGTGGGTTTAAAGGTGTCAAAATGCTAAGAATGAAAAACCAGTGCTTGGTGATGCTCATGAAGAAAATTTAGAATGTGTAATTGATTAATTGTAATAATTGAATGTGTTCAAAGGTGTCAAATTGCTCAGAATGGAAAGGCGATTGTTTCTGACCTAGAGTAGTGGTGTATAAAAATATAAAACATTAAATAAAATAAAAATAAAGAAACAAATGGTAGAAATATAAAATAAATAAAAGCTAAAAATTTTAAACGGGAAGAAAGAAAACATCGTGTGTGAGTGAGAGAGAACGATGCTCTCTCGTCATACACTTAATGGCGAAGCTTAAGTGTCTCCCTAATTTTTTAGAACAGTGTTATATAATATAAATCTGACTTTATGAACACAGCCAGTTGCACCAAGCACACACTTCGCAGTAATGTGAATTGACTTTTCAAATTTATTTTCATTTCAGCCGAGTTCCTCTTCCTTCGAGTTCCTCAAAGCTTCCCATGACAGCGCTTTCATATGAGGTTAAGGCTTCAAATGTCTACTATCTGACGGAGGGAATAAACAAGAAATCGGCATATTTACAAAATCAACTGAATTTCAACTCAACTCTGCATGCATTATCACGTGATAACATCTTTCGAAACGGGCTGGACATGAGCATATTACAACACACTAGTGGGATGTCATCTTTTCCTGCTTTACTAGACGCCGCGAGTTTGCAGCCGCTTTTGCAGCGTGAAACAGGCACCTCGGACGCACTAGACAGCCGTACTGCTCTCTGCACCAAGCACTATACCATTTCGTATGACTGTGAAAATTCGTTTCGGCAATCATGCCCTTGTCTTCAATCAAATACACAATGGTAAATGCAACCTACGTACAAAAAGTTTAAAAGAACGTATTTGAACTATAGCACTCGTTATACATGCATTGCTCCTTCTCCCGAGTCCTCCATCGAAGCATAAGCTTATCTTTTAAGTTAACAAGGCTCCTTAGCACGCAAAACAACCTTGCTGTTTTAGGTGATAGCACGTTCTGTGAGCTAGCTCCCAGCCAGAGGGACGTGCAGTAATGCTTTCCATGATTCAGGTGACACTTGTAAAGCCGATTAGGATTGCAAACGAGCGGTCGCATATACGCGTATACCTTGTTTCCGTGCGCGTCTACGACGGTGCGCTTGCTGCAGAAGGGTCCGCAGCAACATGCTGGCATCATCCTGAATAGAGCTTTGTGCTAGCAGCGACTGGTGTGATGTTAAAAAATGAAACAATCGCTTGTGATCATTCCAATGTACCTTGCGGTGCAAGCATGGGTTCCACGAAGGCGCATGTTGACAGCATACTCAATGGGAGGCGCGGGCGGACTGAACAAAACATGGCTGCCGCACACAGTTTGTCTCTCACTATTTGGCGCCAACTTTTGTAAAGCCTCTATTGCAAACACTGGTTGATCCTCCCGCATTGTTAGTAATAAGTGAGCATTCTTTATAACTAAAGCAGCTGTAAATGGGCATGACTGCACTTGACTTCACAAATTTTGCACACCTACATTTACATAGTGAATAATTGAAGGTAATAACTTTAAAGGATGTTTGCAAGTGACATAGGGCAGAGGATTGTACCGGGCCAGGCTTTGCAGTCAATAATAGGATTTAATTGTATCCCAAAGCAAAGTCAGTCAATCGAATGAGTACTTTGAATACAAAATAAAAAGTGTTTTCTCTAGCATGTTTTCCCAGAATGGCCCGATTACATTTGAATTCAACAGCTTTCCCTTAAGGAATCATGCATCTGCTCTCCTCTTTAATCTCCACAAGCAAGCAGGAAGGAAGAAAGAAAATGCTGGCTAATCAAGCGCAATATTTGGCCACGGTACTCCATGTGCCTTTTTAGCAGAATATATCCCACTTTGTCAACGAATTGAGGAAATTTGCTTATTATACCAATTCTGATTAGCAAGCTACAAACAACAAACTTTAGATGTGCTAAAATGATCCCCGCAGTATGCAAACATAGCCTCCTTTATACTTGGGAGTGCCTGCTCAAAGGCTGGGAGAGCGCCGTTGGTAGGCAACATTGCTCTGCCGAATTTCTCCACGAGGTGGCGCCACCGGCCCTGGCTGCTGAAAAAGTAAACACAGGCTGTTGAAAAATTGCGCAGAGCGCAGTATGGTGCTAATAGCCGCGGGGCTAAACGATGTCCTAAATGGTGACGCTGCTGGAGTGGTGGAAAGTTTAGCTAAGGGAGTTGATGAGATCAGGGAGATAGCACAGCAAGAGCAGATAGTTGCATGCACAGTCCCGGAGGTGCTAGGATTGAACGGAAAGCTGGAAAAGGGCGTGGTGGCAGTTAACCAGGACATAAGAAAGTTAAGCCTGGAGAAGTGTTTCGAAGTGGTTGAGGTAAACAGGGAGGTGCATAAAGCAGGTTTGGGTAGGGCTTTTCAGCGAGATGGCATTCATTTTAACAGAAGGGTGGGAGCAGAGATCGGCTGGCGCCTGGCAGGCAGGGCTGTAGCTTTTTTAGGGGGTCCGCGAGGACTCCGTGAACAGAGGTAGTTAGAAGTGAAGCAGAAGGAAGTGTAATAACGGAGGCTGAGCCCCAAAAAATGGCAAGGAGGAGGTGGAGAAAGAAAAGTACAAAGATGAAATTTAACATTAGGATCAGCTACATAAACATGCAAGGAGGTAGAAAAAGAGCGAAATGGCTAGAGATAGAACAGCAGTTGAAGGATGACAAAATAGGTGTGTACGCTCTTTGCGAGACTCATCTCAGGATGATCCGCCGTTTCTAGAAGGCTACGTCTGGAAGGGTGCAACAGAACGAGAACGGAAAAAAAGGGTGGAGGGGTAGGTATGTTGATACACCAGGGAACAAATTGGCAAAGACTTAAATCATCTTGTAAAGAACATATCTGGGTTTCAGGAACAATTGCCGGCATAAGGACATGGCTAGGGGTAGTTTATTTAGGAACCGGACATCAATGCAGGCAAGAAAACAAGGATCTTGTTCAATGTCTCAGTGACGATATAAGCCAGTTTGGAAACGGGGCCAATATTATTCTGCTGGGGGACATGAACTGCCACATCGACGATTTGGATGGATACACGGATTGTAACGGGAAGCTAATGCTAGATTTCTGTGAGCGACACGATCTAGTTATAGTAAATAGAGACCCAAAATGTGAAGGCCAAATCACGTGGGAATTCCGCAACAGGCAGACGACCAATGACTACAGTCTAATGTAGCAGGAAATTTATAGCAAGGTCACAAAAATGGAAATAGACGAAGAAGGGGGTGTAGCCTGGGAAGTGATCATAAACGTATTAGTCTGCAGATAGGGCCCTTGATGAAAAGAGAAATGGAACTTATACTAAACGTAAACGCAAAATTGAACGACGATCAAATAGCGCAGATAGCAGCAGACATAGAGAAAGCAATAGAGAAAAGCCCCATGGAAGACTGGGATTATGAACAGGTAGAACTACTCATAAGGAGGAAAATTAATGAGGTTAAAGTAGCAAACCGCTGGAATGGAAAGAGGAAGCCAAGGAGCTGGTGGAATAAGGAAATCAGGGAAGCTATTGAACAACGACGGGCTGCTTAGAGGGAAAGCCGAGTGGCAAAGAAAGCACAGGTCTCAGGAGGAAACCGACCAAAAATGGGAATCATATCGACAAAAGAAACTTGATATGCAGGCCCTCGTCCAAAGTAAAATAAGGCAGTGCACCGATCGCTGGATGGCTGACATACGGATGGCTGACATCTAGAGCGGAGCAAGAAAATTCTGGAACCATATAGGCTGGCTAGGGAGGAAGAATCAAAGAAAGCAGGAAAGAATTCTAGATAACAAGGGAAAATGTTTAAAGGGAGACAACGCAGTGAACTACATTACATCAGTTATAGCCGAGTCATTTAAGAGCGACGATAGGGTAATCTCCGCAAATCAGAAAGCAACACAAGGTAGCAGAATACAAAGCAGCTTAGAACTGACCAATCTAGACTCGAAAAAGGCAGAAAAAAATATTCCTAAAAACACATCTACAGGAATAGATGGAATTCCGATCAAGCTGATTAATGAACTTGGCCCAAAAAAAGTAAGGAAACGTTGTTAAAAGCTCTGGAAAAAGTCATAACGAATAAGCAAATTCCGACAGCTGCCGGTAGAGTAAAATGAATTTGATTTATAAAGGGAAAGGAGAAAGGATGCACATAAAATCCTACAGACCGATTACCATAACATCTGTTATGTACAGGTTGGTCATGCAGGCGATGAAATTGAAGGTGCAAGCATGGATTGAAAGTAACAAGATACTCGGAGAACTTCAGAACGGCTTTAGAAGTGGTAGGCGCTTAGATGATAGCCTGTTCGTGCTTACCCAATGCATCGAAATATCTAGAGCGGAAAATAGACCTTTATATGTGGCCTTCCTGGACATAAACGGGGCGTACGACAACGTAAGCAGGGAACTCCTGTGGAACATATTAAAAGAAGGTATCGGTTATGAGATAATAGAGTTGCTACAAGAAATATACCGGGATAACAAAGCAGAAATTACGTGGGAAGGAATAAGAAGTACGGAAGATGTTAAAGTATACAAAGGATTAAGCAAGGCTGTCCTCTATCACCGCTGCTGTTCATGCTTTATATAGACAAGACAGTAACCTAGGTTTTAACCTGTCATATAGATTAGGTAGAAAGGCGGTAGATCAGCGCCTCCCCGGTTTGATGTATGCAGACGATATTGTGCTGCTAGCTGAGAGTCTGGAAGAATTGCAAACTCTAGTTAAGTATTGCGGAGACGAAGGGCACGCTCTAGGCTTCAGTTTTACCGCAGTTAAGTCGGGTCGGATGATTTTCAACGGCTCAACTGATCAGGGTCTTAAAATACAAGGCCATTAAATACCTAGAGTAGCAGAATATAAACATCTGGGGGTATGGGTAAACGAAGGATTGGCATACATTGTTAAGCATGAGCAATCACCAAAGGGTGAATGAATGCCGGGATAATGAAGCATAAGGCATTGTGGGGATACAATAGGTATGAGGTTTTGAGGGGTAATTGCAAAGGAATTATAGTGCCCGGACTTACTTTCGGAAATGCAGTTTTGTGCCTAAAATCAGAGGTACAGTCGACATTAGAAATAAATCAGAGATCCGTTGGACGATTAGCACTGGGTGCCCACGGCAAAACTACAAATGAGGCGGTACAGGGAGATATGGGCTGGGCATCTTTCGAAGTACGGGAAGCTCAGAGTAAAATATTATATGAGAAACGCCTGAGGAAATTGGACAGTAACAGATGGGCAGCTAAAGTATTTAAATACCTGTACTTAAAAAGCGTACAAGGACGGAGAAATAAAGGGCATTAAGCAACAGGTGAAAAACACAGAAGGTAAAAATTGGATAAATTCAATGGAAAAGAAACAGAGTGTGGAATTATACCGAAAGTGGAAAATGCAGATCAGGAAGGAAGATTTCTTTGATAACTCAAGAGACAGTGCCCTGCGTTTTGAAGCTAGATCAGGGTGCCCTAGAACACGCAGCTACAAAAAGAAATTTAACAATGGAGATGACGCATGTGCTGTATGTGGTATCCATCCGGAAGTTGATGCAGGCGCAATCACTGTTCCTGAAGCTCTAGGGTTTAGAGATACCAGTGGCCGGGTGAATAAACCGGTGGTGGAAACTAGCAAAAAACGACTGGAAGATTGGTGGTTTAAAAGCAGAGAAGTGAAATAATGTTAGTAATGTAGAAACAAAAATTTATTAAGTAGAATGATGGTTTAGTTAACCAATCTAAATCAATAATTAAGATATAGGGAGAAAAATGAGCATGATAGCTACTGCTACCACCCCGTGTCAAAGGGGACGCTCTATATTCCATCCATCCATCCATCCATCCATCCATCCATCCATCCATCCATCCATCCATCCAGCAGGTCTGGCACGATTAACGGACGCAAGCAGTGCATTTTGGATTTTGGCTTGTTTTGGGTGTGGTTCACACGTGTTGTGTCCTGAAATGAGCTACTGTCGTGTGCCGAAGTGCAAATCGGACTCGAAACGAAAAGTATCAGGCATTTCATTTCATGAAATCCCCAGTGATCCAGAGTTACGAGGAAAGCGGCTGAAAGTCATGGCAAGGAAGGACTGGGAACCGAATACGACGTCGCGGTATTCGGTAGTTTGTAGCTGGCACTTCATATCTATGGACTACAAAGAGGGATGCAAGACCCGCAAGCTCAAGAGAGGTGCTACTCCCAGTGCCTTCGACGGTTACCCGGAGTATATGCAGCCGACAGAAACCGCGCAGTGACAGTGCGGTAATAAAACAGGAAACTGCACATTTTCACAGTACGCCTGCTGCCGTTGCCACCCAGCCTTTAGCTGCTGCTAATGTATTGACCTCAGCCAGTCTTCCCCACAGGACCGGAGTCAATTTTCCAGCCACAGGTATTTCTTTTGCAAGTCTGGATACAGAAAAAAACAGCAATGTTGTATGTGTTGACATTGAAAAAGAGGCTGAGCCGAGCTACCCTGCCGAGTCCATCACAACTAAACACCAAAGTGTCCAGGTTGATGTGCGCAGTGCTGTATCAATGATGTAGCGCCAAAAGTGGTGACGTAAAGAACGTGACCTAAAATCCAACATTGAGCGGCTGAAGCAGACTGTTGATGAATATAAAGAGGAGCTTCGACAGCTAAAAGAAAACTGCTACATTGCTTCTTTTTCCAGCATCGTAGAAGCAGCAAATGAAAAACAATTGGGTGCTAGCATACTTAGACCAAGTAATGAACTTTTCAAAAACTCGGCCGAAGTGGTCTGAGATTACAGTTCGTCATTCGATTGTGCTGAGGAACCTGTCAACGAAGGCTTACGAGCACATCCAAAAGAAGGGCATCCTGAAACTTCCAAGCCGAGCAACTTTGCAGAGATTTTTGGGAGCAATATCAGGTGAAGTGGTTTACACCATTAGTCCAACAACGACTTAAATTGAAGTGGAAAATCTTGAGAATGAGCAGACCAGAACGTGCTCTTTAGTTGTTGATGAAATGAGAATCACCAACGTTATCACCAACGTAATCACGGATCCTACCTTCGCAGCCAGACAGCTACTATAAATTCGGTTAGGGCAAAACAAAGCACCGCCCCCACCGCTGCTTGCATGCTGCTAGCTGTCATCTGACACTGTCCGAAGAAACAATGGCTGCAATACAAGAAACAGAGAGATGCTTTTGTTGGAGAAGTAAACTGTGGAAAGCACGTGTCAATGGCAAGCACCTCTGAACCACTACTGGCCAATTCCCTCTTGTGTTTTGTGCTTACTCAGTTCATGGAACTGTGCACCGTTGGTTCCTGCTGAGGGACATAGGTAGCTGTGTCCAGCATGTCCGCCAAAAATTATCTGATGCCATGCAGTAGAAACAGCCGATGACACCCGCCTGACCTGGCTGCTGACATCTTTTCTCGAGTACCTTGAAGATATGAAGGCCAAATGCACACAGAAGCAGTTTCTAAGCAAAGAAATGTACCAGGCTTTGGTGATGACAACCAAGTCAAATGTGGATTGCGTGAGGCACGTGCTACAAGTTTAGAAATTCAGGTTTGTGCTCACGTGAAATTTTTCATCAGACCCAATAGAATCCTTTTTGGATGGCTTCGGAGATCTGCTGGCAGCAATGATCAGACAGATGTCCAAGCTGTTCTTTCTAGAATGGAAAAAGTACTGAAGACCGGAGTAATTTCAGCTTCTAACTGCAGCAATGTACTTGACGCCACAAGTCATGTGACAGGGGCACTACATAATGCTAGTGAATCGAGTGCTAATCACTTTAGCCATTTCCCAACAGAAGCGACGAGACTGCTTGCAGATAAGCTTAAGACTCCAGGCAGCTTCCTTCCCGCAGTGGATATCGCAGCAATCGCCATGGTAGGAGGCTATCTGGCTCGTGTAATTCAAGAACAGATTGACTGCAGCAGCTGAATTTCGCTCGTATTCAAGCCAGTATCATCTCCGTGTGACAGTCTGATCCGGCATTGGGACAGAGGAAGGCTCCTGTACCCTTCGAGTGAATTTGTGCGTGTGCTGCGTGCTTTGAAAATGTACATTGAGGTGATATATTGAGCAAGAGAAGGAATCTTGCTAAGCCACTGCTCGAATCAGTTGAGAATGCTATCACTGTACTGGCAGACTGTGGAGTTCTGAAGTGCTCTTTCCCCGAGCACTACCTGCAGCTCTTAAAAATTGTGTGTACAAAGTATTTCAGGCCGATATTTACTAACTATGCTCTGTCTGTAACAGACAAAAATGACTAGGCAAAGACATTCTTCATTAAGCCACTGTCGCGGAAGCAACTGAAGCTATAGGAGAAGACTGAAAGTGACAGTGATGAAAATGTTTTTTTGGGTCGGTGTCTTTCATCATGCACCATCTTGACCAGACGGGATTCTGTCAGACCTTTGACTTCAAGAAGCATGAAATACATAAAGCAATAAAGCTACTGTGATGCACATAATCATGTTTGCATTTCTTACTTTAACTGCATAATAACACAGAACGTTCTGTGCTCGTAGGCTGCAACTAAGCTGAAAATTAGCACGCATAAAATATAGATAGATATGCATAAAACAATAAAGGGAAGTGAAAAGAAAGAGTCTCATATAAATCTTACAATAGCTGTTTGACATGAAGTATAGTTACTTTTGCAGCTTCGATTTCGTGAGGAAATGTGGACCAGGAACAATGTTTTATAATGCATGGGTCTTTGCCACTGTACATGGGCAATAAATCTATCACATTTCTTTCGAGAAAACGCCCCAGCATCCACACTAACATCAGCACAATGTTAGACACAATTGCTATGACGGCATACTGCTGCTCCGCTATAAAAACATACAAGTTTAGGCTGACTCATATCAGGCAAATATATTCAGAGCCAAGCGTAGTGTGAATATGGAAATGATATAGCATTTCACGGCGGAATTTTCATTTAGTACAAAATGAGCTGTAATTATTCTTTCGACAGCATACATGCGCTGCTGCCTGTATGTCGTCTGCTCCACCCAGGGCTGCTAGCGACGCATATCGCCAGGAACTCGAACTAGCCTCAACACCGCTAAACAGTGGTGTGCCGCTGAATTGAGCAGGCACTAAAAAAGTATAACGGAGGCTATGATGCAAATGCTCCTTGAAGTAATGGCCCAGTGAGTGGCACACGTGATAACGGATGTTTCCGACTTAATTCCAATAACAAAAGCATACGCCTGTGATAATCACAAATTATCACCAGCGTTCAAAAGACTCCCATTCCTTGATATCTGTAGTTTTATTCCCATATTTCAGACACATACTTCAGTCTCTCATAGCCTGAGTTGCTTTGGGACGTTAAACCCCACAAACCAACCAAACCAACCAACATATTGGCCGAGTTACAGTTTGAAAGTAAGGGCTGGCTGCGAACGAAGACAGTCTACAAACAAGAGTACGAAAAGAAGAGGTAACATTCTAGGTTCAGCCCCGTAAGGAAAAAATTGAGCTGCTTCAGAAAGTCTGCCTTTATTAATAGCACTGTAAAAAATTGCGAGATAAACGTAAACACACTTACCGCCCTTTTCAAATGTGCTGCCGTTTGCCGCCGACAACAAAGACGCAGTCACGAAGTCACTTCACAACGCCAAGGTAGCCGATAAATTCTTGCCAGCAGAAAAGCACACTTCGGCGGCGTCATGAAGCGACGTTATCACCAACGCAGAGCACAAAATCACGGGTCCTACCTTCGCAGCCAGACAGCTACCATAAATTCGGTTAGGGCAAAACGAAGCACCACCCCCACTACTGCTTGCATGCTGCTAGCTGTCATCTGACATTATCCGAAGAAAAAAAGCAAAAGGGTGGGGCTGTTTGCATCATGTGGAGGTAGCCACAGAGCCTACCAATGACGCAGTTGTGTAGGTGGCGCCATTTAGAAGTTATAAGTGAATGGAGCAGCGCAGTTGTGGCAGCTTTCATTGCAGAATTTCCTTTACAATAGTTCCCTAAGTAATCAGCTGCAGTAATTATATCACTTGATTGCTGAATGAGGGGTTTTCCTTTTTTTTTTTGCAACAGCGTGAACAGCTGCTCCTCTGTGTTCTGTGCATTATCGCAGGTAGAGGGTAGTGCGGGATGCAGAACCACATTTCGTCTGCTAACTGGAAAATAAGCTCCTACGAAGTGCATCATATATCTTGTGACAAGTTCAAGAGGGAGAACAGCGCTTTCACTAGCGGTGCAAAAATAATATATACAGATGAAAAACAGCCGCAGATCGAGTTGTTTGTCAAACTTCGAGGTTTTCTACATTAATGTAGGTTACTGCTGCATTGTTAGCCTAAAAAAAGTTGACAAAAATATTACGTTCACATCATTTTCAGCGCTATAGTAAGCTGCATTGAGATATTCTACGTAACCACGTAACTGGTAGTTGCCTCTTTGATAGAAGTATCAGCTTAAGGCGCCGAAGGCGAAGCACGAAAATTAGAGCTGGCTTTTTAACGCGCACAGAGTAGACACCACGATACTGTACATGAACAACCGCGCGGAATTCGCCTAAGCTAGCGAAATAAGTTATACGTTAGAAAAAAGGTGGAAAATGGAAAAAGAAACAACGCACATTTAGTAAAATAACGTATAAAGGTTATATTCAAAACGATAACAAGACAGCTTGATTGCTCATTCTTCGTCCCGCAGCTTCGCACATTTTCTTCAACCATCCGCTCTAGTTGACGCCGCTGTTACTCCGCACTGCGCTCTCTTCCGAGCATTTCTTCAAGCGTCCGCTCTCATTGTCGACGCACTGCGCACTCTTCACATATTTCCTGAACGTCCGCTCGCATTAACGACGTACCGCGCACTGCTGTTCAGAGCCCCGTACTCGCACTATCTCGCACCAAAACATGGATGCTGTATTCGCTGCGCATTATGCATATTTAAAAATAAACACACACACCGCAACTAAACAAAGGTAAACACGGATGGCACAGCGCCAGCCACCACGGCGCCGACTCGTTGGAGGCATGGTGCAGGCGAAGGGTTGTCGGTTTACATATGTTCCTAGACGCACTCACGGGACGGGACGCTCAAATGTGGTTCAAAGTTTATACAGCCGCAGCCCAGGCAACAATTCCCGGTGCAATAAGACAGCCGTTAAAAGACAGAATTTTTCGCGTCCAGCTTCGGTTTTGGTGTCAGCCACTGAGTGACGGTTATGATGTCTTACATGCATTTTGGTTATATGAGAGTAAAGTAAGCTAAAGTATAACCTTTTTTTAATCATTTTTGTGAGGAGCTGTCAGCTCGGGCTTGTGTTTATCTGGAATGGCTGAAACATCTGGGAGCCGTGAATCACGAGCCAGACCTTTCACATGGATAATGTGGCAATAGTTTACACTCAAGTCAACTCAGGACTGCATTCTAATAGGTATCTGCGAAATAATGCAGCCACAAACTAAGGAATTTACGGATTTTGTGAGCGCGTGTGCGAGAAAGAGGGTCCACAATGGAAGCCCGCTGCCGGCAGGCATTAACATTGTCATAAAACTTAATAATTAAAGCTTGTTGCCCCCCCCCCCCCCCCCGCTAGTTTTTCAAAAATTTTCGAAGATATTTTGGTGATTTTTGTTTTCAAGAATGGAAATTAACGCATTGCACTTGTCTATAGGTGCGGAACGGAATCCCTAAGCTAGCAAAGGCGCAAAAAACTGCTGTGACTTCAACAGCTAGCGCACGCTCAACTGTAACGGATGGAGAACGCCTTTTCAGTGCAAGCCGCTAATGTTTACTGCTTCGGGCTTTTGTCTACCGGCCGCTATAGAGAACACAACTTGGAAAAAAAAAAAACAATAGTTGCTATATAATTATATGGACTATAGTACCTGGCCTGTATATTAATTACTCTGCGAAACAGTAAACAAAAACGGTTGTTGAAGTTTGGCTCTCCTGAAGAAGCAGAGACATCAAAGTACTTTAGCTGCGTGGTAATCGCGTCTGATGAATAGCTTTTTATTTAGGCTGTTAGACATGATCCTGGTTTAACTGCAAAATGCTTGCAAATGATTTGTGCGGTGTGCTTACCGCATGTAGACGAGTTGTATCCGACTATAGGTCGCAGGACATTAACTCGCTCATGGTGGCCTTGTTACGATGGAGCCGAAATTCATAAACTCCCGTGTATTGTGCAACGCTAGGAAAGGTAAAAAACAAGAGGTTATCTAAAATATCCAAAGCTTTCCAGTCGAGCGCCCCGTGCGCGCAACCGAAAGCCAACTCCACTGGGAAGACTGAGATATACGCCTCTCGGTGTACTTCGCCCTTTTCGACACCGTTCGTGCTATTGTTGCGACCGAAGTCCGCTAGCAGTCTTGCATCCGATGTCTTTTGTGGGTTGCAGAAGTTGAAACAATAAATAAACTGCAACGTCTAATAACTAGAAACATTAGGGAAAATAAGTTTGCTTCTCTGGCAATTTAAACAAACAGGTCCGTAAGATACACCTACCATATATCTAGTCCTCGCGACAGAGATCTGTGCGATAAACAAGGAGAAAATCAAGTATAGCCATGGAACATACACCACACGCCGCCATGCGCAGTATGCCCTAGAAATAAAAAGGGAGATCGAAATGAGGGCTAATAATAATAAAAGAAACACCACTTGTCGATGTAGTTGCCGCACATGCATTCCGCATATGAATCTAGAACGTTAACTCCTTCTGTTGCACAACATATTTGTCGCTGCTGGATGAATCCTGCATTATACCCGCCTGAGAGTCAATTTACTTGCCCTGGCGTTCAGAAACGCTTGCGCATCACAAAACATTTTATTCAACCTATTATTCGAGCAACAAGCTGACTATAAACACTGTCAAAATTGTATATGAGCCGGCCTTATTAAAGACTTTCAGAAGATTTGTGCAAGAGAGAATGCTTTAACCATTACATCCTCTTCTATACTATTTAGATATCTCTCTTGTGACAGCTGACATCGGACGTGGATGTATGCATATATCTATCCGATATTGTAGCGATCGCGGAGAACCGCGCATCCCTCCGAAGCACTGCGCGCCGCGGAGGATGAAGGGGACAAAAGTATTCCTTCTCTTCCGAGGTTGAATAACCCAAACGGGTTGCTCGATAGCGCCGCGTTTCCCTCTTCCCTCGCCGGGCGCAGGAGCGCACCGCTAGGCGTCGCAGACGCGACGCTCATTGGCCGAAAAAGGACAAAGGGCAAGATGCGCCGAGATCGGCGGGAACCGGCTACCGCCGGAGAGAGACGACAGCGAGCCGCGACAACGGAAGGACGCGAGGTAAATACCTCCCCGCTATACTTCTTTGTTGTCGCCATCTTGCCCTTCGAAGTGTCAGGCCCCATCCAAAAGGATAGGGTCGCCAGCAAGACCTTCACCAGCGTTCTTTTTGGGAAAACCCAATAAACATCTGGTTCCGGACAAAGTCCTGTTCTGTGTTGTGTCGTACTTCGCATTACCACTTTGCGGCCATGAGAACGGCTGCCCGTGGTGTGTGATCGCGGGAGCTTTGTGTTTGCGGCCTAGACCTCAGAAGAGGCTCGACGGCTTAATAAGAACCCCCACAATATCTGGTCACATATTATTGGAACGGCTGAATTGCAAAACACTGCTCCAACCACGGCGCAGGGCTGCGGCCAGCGCAGCAGGTCGACAGACCGAAAAACTGAAGTTAAAACTGAAGGGCTCGTATTAACCCTTGGGTCCCCTAGTTTTGCGTGTGTTACATCCAGACACCACACCATAAGAATGTTACGATTGTTCGTCGCTTTTTCTCAAAATGCCGAAATGAATCGGCATTTGAAAGACGCTCTAGTGGAAGACTCCGGAAATTTTTGCCACATGGGTCTCCATCGAAAAGTAGGCGGGCCCCTTAACAGCCTTTTGTCCTCCGTCAAAAAGCGGCCTCCGCGGCCGCGATTGAACCCTCATACTTGTATTCAGCACTCGAGCGTAACCACTGAGCCATCACGCCTTCTACGCTTCAAATTCGGATATCAATTTTGTAAGTATGTCGTGGAATACTTGTGGATTGTGGGTGATTGTTCTAGTTATGATGAGTCCCGAAAGCTATAGCGCTCATTTATATGCTGAATTTCTCTTCCTAAGGCTCAATAGGCCTCACTCTAGAAGCGACGGAACTAGACCCTTGTCAACTGGGCATAGGCAATAAAAAAAGTTGGGCAGAGGCAATTTACGAGATTTTTCTGGCCACAGGCCGACGACAACGACCTTCCTTTTGAGACGTGTGTTGGCAAGGTATGCACACCTGCGAGAAAAAGTGGAGATTCCGCGCTTTGACAAATCTGCACGTACGATTTTTCTGACGGTGAAGCGGTTGTTTCTGTTTAGGGTACCCAAATTGCCCAAACAATTTTGTCTGGCGCATCGTTTTGTATAGAAAAAAAAAGCAATCGTAGCGGTTAGCGTGGTCTCTCCAGTTTTGCTCGAAGCTGTATGTGTTGGCTCAATGCTGCGTACTAAAGCTGGAACAAGAAACCGAAAAAGGTTTTTGCCGCTATAAGCCTCTCTCGCCTCCCTGCCGTTCACCGGTCGTCTGCGCAGAGCGTGCGCAAGCCAACAGCGCATGTGAGAACCACTGAGAGGCGCCAGCACAGTCGGTGGGAAACAGGCGGAGGACGAGGGGAGGACGTTTCCTCTGCGGGCGTGTTGGGACCGAAACACAGGCGTCGAGGAGCGCGTTTCATCTTACTGGGCCTGCCGCTTTCGAGCCCGCACGATTTCGACGATCGCCGAACCTTTTGCCGTAGTCCCTATGTTGACTTTCCGAGTGTGTTTTTTTTATTGCGATAGCAATACTGCGCCAGTATTGAGACCGCCGCGTGGTCCCGGCGGAGGCCGCGTTTGACCTTGAACTGCCGCAAGAAGAAGAAGAAGGTCAAGACGAAAAAGAAGAAGACGAAAAAGATGAAGAAGACGAAGAAGACAACGAAGAAGAAAACAAATTCAGACGAAAAAGACGAAGAAGACGAAGACGTCGAAGAAGATGAAGAACGCTCGGTCACCCGCAGCTATAGTGGCTACCGCAAGTAATGCTTTCGCTCCATATTCGGTTTAGCAGCATTGAACCCTTCTCATATGTGGACTGGAAGCTTACGCTCTTGCGTTATACTCTTAAAGGATGAGCTTAAGTGTCCCCAATAATGTAGCACCTTACACTGACAGGGCGTGATAGGGGAATAATGTAGCAGGCAAAAAAAGCTTCCGCCGTTGCTATCGCAATTCAATAAGGGTTAACCAGAGTTAAAGCACAACGAATTTTTTCTAGATATATAATCTCGCCTATTACTGCCTGTAATATATAGATAGTGATGCTTATTCGCCTAATTGGTCGAGTTTGTATTTTCCCTCCTTTTCACATTTCGGAGTTTGAACTGTTGTCATATTACTTATATGGATTTCGTTACGAGTGTTTTCACCTTGTGTTTCTTCTTGAAACCAATTAAATGCATATTGTAGCGCCCGATGAAGAAGAAGCGCGATCGCTTCGACAAAGACGACGACGTTGCTGCCGTGACTCGCACGCGTGCTGGTTCCGCTGCTGTTGTGCTGCAGTGTGCCGTTGCCCTGACTCTGAATCCTTCACTGCTGTGTTTGTCACAGCTAGTTTGCAATGTCGAGACAAAACATGACAAGATGAAATATTGTTACGGCTGGCGGATGATGAGGACGAAGTGGCCAGCTTGTTTGCAGAAGATTAAGAAAAAGAAGTGCGTCGAATGGGAGCCCTCATTGCCTAGCTCCTTGGCTGTCTCTAATTGTATATATCTTTAATCCTCTATTGTAAATATATTTCTCCCTGTTACAACAATGTGCCCCAATTTCAAAATCATGGGCTATTCACAAATGCCGTAGAATCTAATTCAGATCTGCGTGGTGCACCATGCCTTACAAGGGCCTTATTGAAGTGGCCGTAATTACTAGCGGAACAAAATTATGTACGATGTTTTTAATGCTTTTGAAAGCTGATCTAGTGGAGAATATGTGGAAAAAGTTTAAACAATGTCGAAACAGTTTATTTTTTACTTTCCAAAGAAATTTTCAATGTTCGCTTAGCGCGATCCTATCTCCGTATTGAAACGTAATATAAATATAAGCTTTAGCTGCGTAATACATGACTATGCTGATAACATAGTGCGGAATTATTGCTCATCATCATCATCATCATCAGCCTGATTATACCCACTGCAGGGCGAAGGCCTCTCCCATATCTCTCCACTTAACCCGGTTCTGTGCTAGCTGCATCCACTTGACCCCTGCGAACTTCTTAATCTCATCCGCCCACCTAACTTTCTGCCGCCCCCTGCTACGCTTTCCTTCCCTTGGAATCCAGTTTGTTACCCTCAGCGACCATCGGTTATCCTCTCTTCGCACTACATGTCCTGCCCATGTCCATTTCTTCTTCTTAATTTCCACTAGAATGTCGTTAACTTGAGTTATTTCTCTGACCCACTCTGCACGCTTTCTATCTCTTAATGTTACCCCTACCATTTTTCGTTCCATAGCCCTCTGGGTTGTCCTCAACTTAAGTAGAACTCTCTTGGTTAGCCTCCACGTTTCAGCCCCATAGGTGAGTACAGGCAAGATGCAACTGTTGTATACTTTCCTCTTGAGCGATACCGGTAAGCTGCTAGTCATAATCTGCGAGTGCTTGCCAAATGCGGTCCATCCCAATCTTATTCTTCTTGTTATTTCCTTTTCATGGTCCGGATCTGCGGTTACTACCTGTCCTAAGTAGATATATTCGCCTACTACTTCCAGTATTTCGCTACCTAATGTAAACTCCTGTTCCTTCCCGAGGCTGTTGAACATTACCTTAGTCTTCTGCATATTGATTTTCAAGCCTACCTTTCTACTTTTCCTGTCTAGGTCATCAATCATTATTTGCAGTTCATCTCCCGAGTTGCTTAGCAAGGCAATGTCATCAGCAAATCGCAGATTACTGAGGTATTCTCCATCTACCCTTATCCCTAACTGCTCCCATTCCAAGTCTCTGAATACTTCCTCTAAACAAGCTGTGAATAGTACTGGGGAGATTGTGTCTCCTTGCCTAACACCTTTCTTTATGGGAATTTTGTTACTTTCTTTATGCAGAACTATGGTTGCTGTGCAGCCACTATATATATCTTCCAGCACTTTCACGTACGGCTCGTCTACCCCCTGATTTCGCAATGCCTGCATCACCGCCGAGGTTTCAACTGAGTCAAATGCTTTTTCGTAATCAATGAATGCTATGTATAAGGGCTGGTTATATTCCGAGCATTTTTCTATCACCTGATTGATGGTATGGATATGATCGATAGTAGAGTACCGTTTCCGAAAACCTGCTTGATCCTTTGCTTGATTGCAGTCTAAGGTTGTCCTGATTCTATTAGCGATTACCTTAGTAAATACCTTATACGTAACAGACAGTAAGCTGATTGGTCTGTAATTTTTAAGGTCCTTAGAGTCCCCTTTCTTGTGAATGAGGATAATGTTTGCATTCTTCCATGCTTCCGGTACCGTCGATGACACCAGGCACTGCGTATACAGGGTGGCCAGTTTTTCTAGCACGATATCCCCTCCGTCCTTCAGCAAATCTGTAGTTATCTGATCCTCTCCAGCTGATTTCCCCCTTTTCATAGTTTCTAGTGCTTTCTTGACCTCGTCCTTCGTCACTGGTGGAACGTCTGACTGTTTTTCCCTACCGCCAATCTCATTACGGTCCTGACTACTTTGGCTACTGTAGAGATCTGTATAGAACTCCTCGGCTACTTTGACTATCTTGTCCATATTAGTGATGACGTTGCCCGCCTTGTCCCTTATCGCATACATCTGGTTTTTGCCTATGCCCAATTTCTTCTTTACCGCTTTAAGGCTTCCCCCGTTCTTTACAGCATGCTCAATTTTCTCCATGTTATACTTCCTTATATCGGCCACCTTGCGCTTATTGATTAGCTTTGATATCTCGGCCAATTCGATCTGGTCTGTTGGATTGGAAGCTTTCATATTCTGCCGTTTCTTAATCAAATCTTTCGTCTCCTTAGACAGCTTACCGGTATCCTCTCTAACTATCCTACCACCTACTTCTACCGCGCACTCAGTAATGATATCTCTGAAATTATTGTTCCTTGCCTCTAGGGTAATGTCGCCATCCTCAGTTAGAGCTGAATACCTATTCTGTAGCGAGATCCTGAACTCTTCTGCCCTCCCCCTCACCGCTAATTCGTTGATGGGTTTCTTTCTTACTAATCTATTGCGTTCCTTCTTCAGATTTAGGCTAATTCGGGACCTCACCATCCTGTGGTCACTACATCGAACTTTCCCGATTACCTCTACATCCTGCACAATGGCGGGGGTTGAACACATTATGAAGTCGATTTCATTTTTAGTCTCTCCGTTAGGGCTTTTCCATGTCCATTTTCGGTTCTTCCGTTTGCTGAAGAAGGTATTCATGATGCGTAAGTTATTGCGCTCTGCAAACTCAACTAGTAACTCCCCCCTGCTATTCCTAGAACCAATGCCATAGTCACCTACTGCCTTGCCTCCCGCCTGTTTTTTCCCTACCTTGGCATTGAAGTCGCCCATTAGTACAGTATACTGCGTCTTTACTTTTCGCATTGCCGATTCTACATCTTCATAGAAGCTTTCAACTGCCTGGTCATCATAACTACATGTAGGTGCATAGGCCTGTATAACCTTCAGTTTATATCGCTTATTAAGCCTAATTACGATGCCTGCAACCCTCTCATTAATACTATAGAATTCATCTATATTACCCGCTATATACTTATTGACAAGGAAACCTACTCCTAGTTGTCGCCTCTCTGGTAAACCTCGATAACACAGTACATGCCCATCCTTCAGTACAGTATATGCCTCATTCGGCCTCCTAACCTCACTAAGCCCTATGACATCCCATTTCATGCCCTCTAGTTCCTCTAACAGCACTGCTAAACTAGCTTCACTAGCTAGGGTTCTAGCATTAAACGTTGCCAGGGTCAGTTTCCAATGGCGGCCTGTCCAGCGGAGCCAGGCTTTCTTAGCACCCCCTGCTGCGTCACAGGTCTGACCGCCGCCGTGGTCAGTTGTTCCGCAGCCGCTGGTGACTGAGGGCCGGGGTTTTATGGAGCTTATCATAGGAGGTTGTGGCCAATTACTGCACCAGAGTGGCCAACTCCTGTTCTGGTGAGGGAGTGCGTTGCCGGAGGTGTTCACCGGCATCAGGTCGCACCCCAAACCTGTATATGCAATTCCATCGACACGCGGATTTTTATTTTTTTTTCATCCGGTGGAGAATTGCGCGGCACCGGGATTTGAACCCCGGTCCTCTTGCATGCGAGGCGGATGTTCTACCGCTACGCCACCGCTGCACCTTTATTGCTGCTCTGCCATAAACCTCTTGAAATGATTAGGTCTGCAAGTGGGAAAACTTTGCTTCTTGAGTAGATTTTGAGAAATTTTGCAAATATATCTACACTACTCAGAAAAGCCAGAAATAGCTGAATACAAATAAAAACATGCATATATTTAGTCCAATAATTTTCAGTTACCTTTACCATATTTTGTGTAATTCATAACCAAAGCTGCCCAAAAGAACAGAGAAGATACGCACGGAACGCCTGTTTATTAATTTCGTGTGCCCCGAAAAAAATTTTTGGCAGCAAAACCAATTGCAGATCTCTTCTTTCCAGTCATCAGGCAATAATATAAATTTTTGAAATGAATATAAAAGGTAGACAGACAATAGTTTCTTTTATTTACGTGGAAGCACTCCACTATTTCTTCCTTCCTTTTCCACAGCACGGTTGGAATGATCGAACTCTAAACTAATAGGCGGAACAAACTAATTTGTTGTTTATTGCCGATTATTGCGATAGGAGGTAGCATGAATTCTTTTATGCAGTTTTTTGGGCTCTTGCTCGAACGTGTGTGCAGCAACAACTTCTGCCTTGTCTGCAGTGGCGATTTCAACACAAATTTACTTGATGATACTAAAGCTACTCGGGACTTTAACAGTGTGTTGCATTCTTCTGGTTTTCTGAACTTAATAACAACATCTACACGAATCACTGCCAGTACTCAATCGTTGCTCGACTTCATTTTGACAAACAATAATACTGCTGTTTACAGCTCTGGTACTCTAACATCTGACATAAGTGACCACTGCCCTGTATTTATGACCTATCAGACTATTTTCAAAGGAACAAAGGAACGCAAGGAGTCGCTAATAGTTCAGTCCATCACCGAGGATAGTCTGGAATTGTTCAAACAAGACATAATTACTTGTGATTGGTCTACGGTCTTCAGCAAACTAGATGTGAATGAGGCATACGCTGAATTTAATAAACTCTTTGTGAATACATACGCAAAACATTTTCTGTTAGTATCAGTAAAACCATCAAATAAAACAAGAAAACCATGGGTTAACCGGCAGCATTTAAAATTAATCAGAAATAAAAACCGCCTATATCATTCATTTCTCCAGTCACGCTGTGAAGCTGCGCTAAAGGAGTTTAAAAAAACAAGAAATCAAGTAAACGCGGAGCTAAAGCGGGCAAAGAATGCATATTATGCTAACCTGCTTGCAAATAATAACAGACAACGACCCGTTGCTGCATGGAAAATTATAATGTCCTTGGACGTGATGGCTCTCGTTCAATTCCAAGAACAATTACCGTAAATGGGCGTAATCTGAAAGATCGTGACTTGGCAGATCACTTCAACCACTACTTTGTAAGTGCTGCACTACCAATTGGTACTTCATCAGATACAGTTTCCCTAGCTTATAACAGTGTTGAAAGCATATTTCTTGATCCTACTAATGAAAACGAGATATACAACACATTCATGGCCCTAAATAACAGTAGGTCGTTAGATGCCGACGATATTCAAATTAAACCCGTTAAATACGCATTAGAATTCTTAACATCTCCTTTAGCTTATATTTTCAATCTGGTACTTGAGTCTGGTATATTTCCCACTGCTATGAAATGTGCAAGGGTGTCTGTATTATTTAAAGGAGGGGATCATAATCTTGTATCTAATTACAGGCCAATTTCCATACTCCAAGTGTTTTCTAAGGGATTAGAAAAGCTAATTTTTTCTCGTATCGCAAACTTTTTTGACAAGAAAAGAATTTTAACACTCACAGTATGGTTTTAGAAAGGGTCGCTCTACTGAGGCTGCTTTGCTAAGCCTGAAGGAAATAATTTTGGCAACCAATTTTGGCAAACAATTTTGGAACATGGTCATTTGTTTGATCAACTTCCCTTATGTTTTCCTTCTCAGCAATGAAAAATGTACCTTCTAATCGCTAATTTAATGTCACATGACTGTGCTATGACCACACGGCTTCAAGTTGTAGGCGCGTTCTCACTGACAACTGGATTTGTACTAGAGGTTAAGTAGATCCAGGGATGTAATTGGCGTCCAATACAGGCATATTGGGTCGTGAGTGCTAGCTGGCTTCCTGGCCAAAAATGGCACGCGGCCGACTGTGGGCCGCCAAATGCCCGAGCAACCGTTGCCAAACAGATCGGCGTTCAGTTGGGGTTGCAAGCTTGGGCAATGGTTGCTGGCTGACTTATGCCCAACCTAGTACATGGCCGACCATGGGCCGCCCAATGGCCGAGCTAACATGGCCAAATTGGTCGGCGTTCAGTCGGGTGCCCGAGCTTGGGCCTTGGTTGATGACCGACTTCTGCCCTACCTGGTACATGGCCAACCATAGGCCGTCATTCGGCTGAGCACCATGTAGCGCCCAGGTTGGCTGCCGACCAGCTGCCTATGATCGGCCATAGGTAGGCAATCGGCCAATGCTATCATTTAAATCCCGAGCCTGCCGTCTCGACATTGCCATGAAAGCTGCCCGCAGTGCTTTAAGAGGTTTGGATACAGACCTCTGTGGCTAGGTCCGGGGCAGGAGATTGCAGCATAACTTCACAACCTATGCACAGGAGTTTTGCCATGAAGAAAGCCCTGCCCGGATGTTTCATTGGGCTTTTACGACACCCAGTTGCTGTCGCCACTATTCTTGCCACGAATCGAAGAAATGCCCTCCGACTTTGGCCGCAGCTTCCGCTTCGAAACGCTTCTGCATTTTCATGCCAAGGCATCCGGATGTCACGCTTCTCCGCCCATTCACGGCAAAATGAGACAAGGCCTTCCTCGAAGTTCTGTCCTTTCGCTTTCTGCGGCAAAGAAAAGAAACAAACACCTGCTGAAAATTTCTATAATTAAGGGAATATGGAGCTTATATGATATAGGAAGTATATGAAGTCATAAATTTTCTATATCTTCTGTAAATGATTTCTATATATGTTTCATGCAGTTTTCTTACACTTTCCATATGGCCATACGAAATCGGTATACTTCTGTATCCGTGGTGCATATAGTTCATGTCCACTATATATTTGCGGTCCATATGATCCCTATGCAGAACATGAAATTAATGGCCTGATCACATAGAAAGTGTGACTAGCGAATGCGCAACGAAAGGCTTGTCTAGTGAATTGTTTGGTGTATGAAAAGCTAGTCTTTTAATAAAGGAGCGGATTTAAAGGCAACGTATATCTTTCCTTGCCCTCCATTTCTCCCCCTCTGCTCGTCTAATCTACTGGGCAACTAGACAAATAAAAAAATTCAAGTGTTTTAGGTTAGATCCTCGTTTCATCTTCCCACCTGAAAGCATCTACCTGAGCTGACAAGTGATCATGTGACGACCCGCAACGAATTTTCCACCAGTGTCCACCTATATGTCGCTTGCCAGCTAACACCTGTCAGCGCAACGCATATTTTTTGCTCACAAAGCCGACAACGCTGACATGTTTTGAACGGGTGGAACTTTGAAAACAGGAAGTGAAATTTGTAAGGCCAAGTTTAGGTGCCTGGCATTATAAACATCAGATGACACCCCATTGGTATGCCTTTGGCGCTGCATGACCGCTTATCTGAATTCCGGTGCTTCATCGCGGAAGCTCTACTTTTGCTCCATCACTACACCATAGGCCTCACAAATTCACTTCTGCAGGTACAAAAAGTGTGCCTTGCACGTTCCGCTCAAATAGGACTGCAGTAAGCGTCAATGTGCAATATTAATATCCAAAATAGGCGGATATAATAGATAGCACGAACATAAACGCGATCGCAAATAAGTTACACCTGTGCGATATTTTGACGTTTCTTAAAGAAAGTGAAGGGAAGGCATAAAGTGAAAATATTCGTGGTTCAAGAAGAGAATTTAAGTACTGGTACTATGGTACAGCATGACAAATGAAGAGGAAGCAGCGCAGGGCTTTAGAATGGCTATTTCATCAGTGTGCAGCTGTGATATTGGCCTTCGTGTTCATCGCCTAAGAAAAAATTGCACTGCTCACGGGGATTTGGTATGAGCAACTCTTAGTCTCCACCTGGTCATGGCCAGTGGACTTCGTGGTTACGCGTCGCCATGCTTAGATGGCAACAACGCAGACAACAAGGGCGACACTTCAACCCTACCTTTGACGGTATGGAACGATATCGTAATGGCTCCTTGAGGTTACTCTTGTCGATGCTCGTTCGCACACTACTTTGATAAATTTTGTAGCGAAAGCTAAGCTTAGTTTAGCTAAAAGCTGAGTTACACTGGAAAGTGGTTCAGCCGGAGCCAACGTTCTTAGATAGAGACAGTTTAAAACTGTGCTGGTGCGCCGCGCTGCGAAGTGGGCCCAAACAATTGCCGGTGTGGCATGAGTTGATCGCAAAGCGACTGCAGCGCCCCTTTCCCCCGCTGCGATAGATGGGTGAGGCCATAGAGCTAATACGCAGGTGGAAATTTTAAAATACTACTAACCCTCTTCTTTTAGCGATGCAAAGGATAATAAATGCATCCCAATAAATGGATAATGTATGGAAGAATGCAAACATCCTCATTCATAAGAAAGGGGACTCTAAGGACCTTAAAAATTACTGACCAATCAGCTTACTGTCTGTTACATATAAGGTATTTACTAAGGTAATCGCTAATAGAATCAGGACAACCTTAGACTGCAATCAAGCGAAGGATCAAGCAGGTTTTCGAAAACGGTACTCTACTATCGATCATATCCATACCATCAATCAGGTGATAGCAAAAAGGCTCGGAATACAACCAGCCCTTATACATAGCATTCATTGATTACGAAAAAGCATTTCACTCAGTTGAAACCTCGGCGGTGATGCAGAAATTGCGGAATCAGGAGGTAGACGAGCCGTACGTGAAAGTGCTGGAAGATATATATAGTGGCTGCACAGCAACCATAGTTCTGCATAAAAGAAGTAACAGAATTCCCATAAAGGGAGGTGTTAGGCAAGGAGACACAATCTCCCCAGTACTATTCAGCTTGCTTAGAGGAAGTATTCAGCAACTTGTAATGGGAGCAGTTATGGATAAGGGTAGATGAAGAATACCTCAGTAATCTACGATTTGCTGATGACATTGCCTTGCTAAGCAACTCGGGGCATGAACTGCAAATGATTGATGACCTAGACAGGAAAAGTAGAAAGGTAGGCATGAAAATCAATATGCAAAAAACGAAGGTAATGTTCAACAGCCTCGGGAAGGGACAGCAGTTTACATTAGGTAGCGAAGTACTGGAAGTAGTAGGCGAATATGTCTACTTAGGACAGGTAGCAACCGCAGATCCGGACCATGAAAAGGAAATAACAAGAAGAATAAGATTGGGATGGAGCGCATTTGGCAAGCACTCGCAAATTATGTCTAGCAGCTTACCGGTATCGCTCAAGAGGAAAGTATACAACAGTTGCATCTTACATGTACTCACCTATGGGGCTGAAACGTGGAGGCTAACCAGGAGAGTTCTACTTAAGTTGAGGACCACCCAGAGGGCTATGAAACGAAAAATGGCAGGGGTAACATTAAGAGATAGGAAGCGTGCAGAGTGGGTCAGAGAAATAACTCAAGTTACCGACATTCTAGTGGAAATTAAGAAGAAGAAATGAGCATGGGCAGGAGATAACCGATGGTCGGTTAGGGTAACAAACTGGATTCCAAGGGAAGGAAAGCGTATAGCAGGGGGCGGCAGAAAGTTAGGTGGGCGGATGAGGTTAAGAAGTTTGCAGGGGTCAAGTGAATGCAGCTAGCACAGAACCGGGTTAAGGGGAGAAATATGGGAGAGGCCTTCGCCTTGCAGTGGGTATAGTCAGGCTGAAGAAGATGATGATGATGGATAATGAAATTGCATTTGCGTTTATAAACACACTTTTGTACGCATATGAAAGCCACCACATCTACTGACGCGTCTGAAGCAAGGAGGTTGCAAATGCAACTCAAGCAGGTCGTTTTCTACCTGCCTGTTTGAGATATGTCTGCAAATCGATGACGTTTCATGCATACAAAGGTGTGTTTAAAAAACGCAAGCGCAGTTTTATTTTTTGTTGCGTTGCTGAAAAGAAAGGGTGAGTAATATTTTAAAATTTCTGCCTGTGTATTAGCTCTATGGCCTCACCCATCTACCGCAGCGGCGAAGAAGGGCACTGCGGTCTCTTTGCGATGAACTCAAGTCAGATCGGCGATCGTTTTGGCCCACTTCGCAAAGCGCAGTTTTTCAACTTTCTCTATCGTCCACCTGTCTCTAACGGTAGCCGGAGCCGAGTGCGAAGGTCGCTCGACCGCCGGCCGCTCCGCAGCGCAGCGTGTGACGTGCTACAAGCCGCTACTGCGCATGCTCCGTAACTATGACGACAAGCGGCGAGGCACAGTAGGGTAGCTTCCGCACTTTGAAATCCCTTGATAAGTTGAAAGTAGCGACTTTCTGTGAACTATGCCGCCGCGCCACGCACCCTCGCCGATCCTCCTCTCTCACCTCTTCCATCGGACGGTGATTGGCTCGGCGGGCGGTCTTCGAGATAAGCGCGCTATAAGTTCGCTCTTTGTGTTTTCATTTTTCGTCGGCGACACTTTTTGGGCAGCCGCCGCTGCTATGACCGAGCTCCCTGACATTGCGCGCCTGCACTTCGCATTATTCGCGTTCCTTTAGGGCGGCACTATGCCCAGTTGCTGCGCATTTCAGTGCACAAGCCGGCGTGAAAAAGGCTTTGTTCTTTTCGCGATTCTGAGCGGCAAGAAAGACACCGTTAGAAGAAAAAAGTGGCTGCACAACATCGGCCACAAGAACTTTACGCCGACGAATACTGCCCATCTCTGCGAGGTACTGCGCATTTCTTCCAAGCGACTGTGTATACTGAAACTGCATGCAAGCACATCACTAATCTGGCTATCTCACTTTATTCACTGATCATTTTGCGTCGTTACGCATGTTATTGTTTTCACTTCATGGTTCCTCTCAAGGTGCTATAATAGCGACGGCTGATGCATACAATGCGCATACATTCGCATACAATACCCGCTTTAGTATCTGAACCTAGGTCTCGCTTTTCAACGATAGCACGTGCAATGAGGGAGATTATTAAGCATTAATAGGCTTATGTCGCAGGAAAGCGTGTAGAGAACTCGTCCACAGTACGTGTCCACAAACTATCTATCCGCACATCAAAAATTTCTCTTTAAACCCTTAAAATTTGACCTTGTCCGAATCTGGCGAAAATTAGTGTCTAACCTAACTTGAATATGGCGAATTCAGTGGTGACGTCCAAATTTCGAGACCTCCCGCAAAATGCAGCCCCAGGAACCCTCTGAATTTGACCTCATCCGAATGCGGCCAAAATCGATGTCTAACCTATATTTGGGTATGGAAAATTCAGCGAAGTCGAATCCAAATTTCGGTGGTCGAGAGGGCCAAATTTTGGGGTGCGGACACTTTCCTTAGATGACGGGAAATTGGTGCGCGAATCTTTGGCTCTCGGTTTCGGCTCGACATCCCCTCAAGGTCGCCGACAGTGGGAGCTAAAGGCGTTTCATGCTTAACAGAAGAAAGTTCATATTCGTTTTCAAGCCGTCGCGAAAATTCTCAACTACAAAAACGATTAAGCCATTGCATGTGCACTGCGCGGTGCCAAACTCAGACTGAACCTTAATTAAAAATTTTAGGACGGCCATCAAAGCAAATGTCCCAGCTTATTCCCAGCATCCCACTACTAAAACTCCACTCGTGAGCAACTTCATATACTGTACTTCCGCGAAAATTAGTCCGAGGTGAATATAAATTTAACTAACAATTGGTATGCTGAAAATATTCTGGAATGTTCAAATATATTGTAAATATTAAGGGAACAGGGTAGGTCCTATTCTTGCCATGCATTTTAGGCTATGTTCGTGACCCGTTTTCTCATGATCTGCTGGGGTTAGAACATTAACAATGGTGGCATTGTATTCAGCAATGTTAGGTAGTGTTACTGAACTAGGATAATTTCTTTTTAAAGGTTAGTTTTTTTGTTATCATTTTTTTACTAGACCCACCAAATTTTAGAGCCATATTCTGCGGTAAATAGCCTGTAAATAAAAATCGTCTGCAATAATATTTATAATCC
>JAJIZL010016911.1:156363-238595 GCA_023969395.1 Amblyomma maculatum
AATAATCTCTGAGACCAAGTGTCTCGCTGGAAGGACAGTTTTTCGCATGTTCGCTCAAAGTTAGCTAGACACAGACCGATATCCCCTGATATCACATATGGCTGCATGTACTTTGACATTTTGAAATCTGCCTCCTTGTTGAGAAGAGGTACCGCTAGTTAGGGACAATTGCCCGACTTCTTGCTCAACTCTAGTTCTAATTTTCGGAGCTCAATTTCTAGCTCCAGCCTTTTTGCTTCTCTTTCAATTTCACGCTTCTTTTCCTGTTTTTCCCTCTCAAGTTCACGCTCCTTTTCCTCTTTTTCCCTCTCAAGTTCACGCTCACACCTCTTTTCCTCTTTTCCCGCTCTTTCTGCTGTCTGAGCTGCTCCTCCTTTTTTTGTCCGACGAGGTTCTATGCTTCACTGAGCTCCTCATCATCGGTTCCCAAATCAGTGATTGCCTTTATAATCAAGGGTTTTCGTGCCAAACCACTTGTATCAATTCCCAATTCCTCACACAATTGCAAAAGTTCCGGTTTCTGCAGCTTTTGTAGGTCCATGATCGCTCCGAGTGTCGGCTACTTCCAAAACAACTGTGCAAACTACCAAACCTAAAGGCGTTTCCACACTCTTTTTACCAGTTCTAAAATCTAACCCTGTTCTAGAACCTGGTCCACATCGGAAGAAAAGCCAAGCACTCACCCACACATGCGATCGATGTTCCGAGCTGCTCTCTTGTTGGCCGATTGCTGCTCCTGCTTGTTGCTTTGGGATGCCACCTCCGATCACAAGATGTTGTGGCTTGTAGCTTCAGATCCACCTCCAATCACCAGATATTGTGGCTTGTAGATTCAGACCCCACCGCTGGTCACCAGTTGTCGTGACGCTGGGACTAAGTCGACCCGGCCTTCACTTGGTAGCATGAAGAGACTCGGGGTTGATGAAGGATTGAATCTTCGAAGTTGGTAAAATATATACAAGCAGGTTTAATGGCACTTTGAGAAAACTTATTTACATGATTATTTACATGAAAAGGAAGGGTACATTAACAAAATGGCAAGCGTAAAGAGTTCATAGCGAGAAGCATCTGGATGAGCCGTTTACCCAGGCTCAGAGCGACATTTCGTGCTCTGCAATTTCCTTAAAACCCCCTATGTCCAGCCCCTCTCTGAAGATGCTGACCAACCAGTTCCAGGACACGCCCCTCAGACATCGGCATCCAATCGAACACATCACTGCACTGATAGTCTGATGCACTGACTGGTCCGGCATTGTTTCGTTGGGCGTGGTCACTTGTTGACGGGAAGAGCTTGGGAACGGCAAGGAGGTACATTTCTATTCTTCAGCAAAGACCCAATATGCTGGTTCCGGTAAGTGGATTTCCTTCTCAGAAACCCAAGTGCACGTGCGCGCCACATACTGATCCCAGCATTGTCCCTTTCCGACAATTGCAAATCTTTCCTGCATTCCCGGGAAATCATCTAATGGCCGTATGCGTCATGCTCCTTTCTTGTCCTGCACGTCAGCGGACGTCGTCTCCTTTGGACAATAGGCATTCCTCACTGGACCATAGGGCTTCACGACGGGAAGGGTGAACAATTGAACGAAAGCACTTCCGGCCTTTTCCCACAGGGCGACATTTCTTTGTATTTTTTTCTAGACGTTCCCTTGACAGGGCCAATTTGGCATTTGCAGGGTCTCAACAAAGCAAAACAGGCTCACTTAGCGCCCTTGCACCAACATCACATATCCATGCCCACAGGCGAACAATAGAGCGCGCAAGTGCGGATGATGCACGGTCATAACACCTTGTAGCATGAGCGTAAATAATGTATATATTCACCTTTCGTTCACCTCACCTTGTAGACTCCGAGCCTTGATACCCGAACACGGACCAGAATGGGACTATACCTAAGCGTAAAAACAAAATTGCCCTCCTCCGCTGAGGTAACACGCCGAAGTTGACAATTACTGCGAAACCTTACTTAGGTGGGTACATAAAGACAATTATTTCACATTTAATATACTTGCCACTAGTTTATCCTGCACCCTGTTACCGTTCCAATACTGGTATGTCGAGAGCCCAGTGGCGCAATGCGCCACCGTGTACAGAAAAATACGCTCCAGATAAGATATTTAACATACCTTGATCCAGTTTCATATAGCATTTTTTCATGGATGGCGGCAAAGAAGCCGCTGTAGCCCTTTACTGTCGCGACGCTTGGACTAACTCGACCTGGCCTTCACTTGGTAGCGTGCGGAGACATCGAGCTGAGGAAGTATTGAAGCTTCGAAATGGGTAAAAAAAACAAGCGGGTTTAACTGCACTTTGGCAAAACTTATTTAAATGACAAAAAAGGTAGGAACAGCAAAATGGCAAGAGTTAAAGAGTTCATAGCGAAAAAAGCGTCTGAATGAGCTGTTTGACCAGGGCTCAGAGCATCATATCATGCTCTGCACCGTCCTTAAATCCCCTTATGTCCAGCCCCTTTCTGAAGATGCTGACCAATCAATTCCAGGGCACAGCCCTCAGATATCGGCAACCAATCGAACACATCGCCGCACTGATGGTTTGACGCACTGACTGGTCCAGTATAGTTTCATCGGGCGTGGTCACTTGTTTTTAGGTAGAGCGTGGGAACGGCGAGGAGGTAAACTCCGCTTGTTCTGCAAAAATCCGCCATGACGGTAAAGGTACGTTTCCCTCTTAGAAGCACACGTATACGAGCGGTGCATAGGAGACGGCTCCTAGCATAGTCAGGCTTCCAACTCTTTCCTGTGGTCACTGGTAGCGGCCTTTAATTTCCGTAATTCCGAGGCTCCTTTCTTCTCCCGAACGTCTGCGGAGGGTCACTTCGATTTTCCCTCATTGACAATGGGCGCCCCTCGATGGGAAGGGTCAGCAGTCAAACGAAGCGTGGGAAAACACCTCGGGCCCTTTCTTACAGGATTGCGTTTCTTTTTATTTTTCATGAAGTTCACCTCGTCAGACGAGACGTTGCCAACTTGGCAGTTGTACAGTCATAACAGCCTCCTCCTCCATCATAAGCGTCACGGAGGGCAGCAGTCGCAGCTGCTGCATGAAGAGACGACTTAATGGCCTGCACATGAACGCTTGAAACTCGCTGTCGTTTGTCGCATTGTCCTGATTGCCATAGGCCAGATTGCTTGCGGTGTCTCTGAACCTCAACTACATGTCCAAGCAAGCACTCGGCTCCCGTCTGAAGAGACCAGGTCAAAAGAAAAACTGCCGTCGTTGTCCGAGAAAAGCCCACGCTCAAGACGCTCAGGACCCCTGTATGCTTATAAAATCGAACGTGCTGCTTTACATAGTCACATATATACAAGCGCACGAAAAACAAAACAAAAAAACAACAACATGAGTATCGATCTGGATACATGGTGAGGAGCCCCTCGGACCGCTTAGACACAACGGCTAAGCACTTCCGCATTGCCATTTACCTTCCCTTTTTGCACCTTATTTCAAAATTGTACTGCTGAAAAATCAAGCTCCACCTCAGAAGGCGACTGTTCTTCGATGTCGCAGTTTGCAACCAGGCCAGGGGACAATGGTCTGTCTCTACGGTGAACTTGGCCCCTCCAAGATAGCACTGCAATTTTTTGATAGCCCATACAATGCAAGCGCACTCTTTCTCTGATGCGCAATAAGTCCTCTCTCTAGAGCTCCGTTTTCTGCTCAAGTAGAGCACGGGGAGCTCATTACCGTCGTCATCCCTCTGGGAGAGAACAGCACCTAGCCCTCTATCACTTGCGTCACACTGGACCGTGAATTTTCGGTCTTAGTCTGGAGCTCGCAATGCCGGACGGCTAATCAGCACAGCCTTCAGGCTTAAGAAGGAGGCTTCCTTTTATTCATCCCAGACTACATTCGTCGGCTCTGTCCTGCGGAGAGCGTCAGTCAGCGGGCTTGCCAAAACTGAATAGTTAGGGATGTAGTGATTGTAGTATCTCGTCAGCCCCAAGAATGCCCAATTTCCATCTTGGTTCTACCGCAGAAATCGTAATCTCGCTGGGTTTCCTGAAACCCTGACCTACATTGTGACCAAAGTAGTCTACGGTCGCCCTTGCCAGGCAACATTTCTCGGCCTTTACGGTTAGCTCAGCTTGACGCAAAAGGCTGAGTACTGTTCTTAGATACACCATATGGTCCGCCCATGAGTCGGAAAAAGCCACAATGTCATCTAAATAGGGCACCACGAATGCTTCACAACCCTTTAACACCCTATCCATGAGACGGGAAATACAAAATGGAGCATTTTTGAGCCCAAAACTCAGCATTGTGTGCTGGTAGCTGCCCGTCGGAGTGACGAAAGCCGCGTATCTGCTGGCGCGTTCAGTGAGCGGCAGTTGCCAGTATCCTCGAGTGAGATCCAGCGTAGTCACATAGGCCGCTCGACTGACCTGTTCTACTCTCTCCTCGATATTCGGAATAGCATACACTTGACCCCTGGTGAGAGAATTTAGCTTTTGATAGTCTACCACAGGCCTCCGGTCTTTACCTGGAGCTTCTACCAAGATCATAGGCGAAGCGTAATCGCTTTCCGAGGGCTTTATTACTCCCAATTCTAGCATGCGATTTACTTCCCTATCCAGAATTTCTCTTTGCCTTGGAGAAAATCGGTAGCACGTTTATAGCACTGGTACGTCTGAAGTCAGCTCAATATCGCGCTCAGTCAAATTAGTCCTGCCTGGCCTGTCCACGAAGCAGGCCTCAAACTCTGCTATTAGCTCGTCCAGATCGGACAACTGAGATTTCTTTAGTTCTCTCTTCTCCGTCTTTTTAAGAAGTTCCTGAGCGTTGCTTTCTTCTCCGCTGAGGCAAATCAAGTTGTCACCCATCTCCTCGGGAAGGTTTAACGTTAGATTTACCACGGCTTCCTTGTGCACATAAGGCTTCATAAGATTGCAATGATAAATGCACACTTCTTTATGCCTACCAGATATTTTCACCACGTAGTTAGTGTTAGAAAGCTTTGCAATGACTTCAGCATGTCCTTCCCACTGTACTTCGAGCTTATTCTGCCTTGAACCCCTCGGCAACATCATCTGGTCCCCGATACGAAACGTTCTTTGACGGGCTGACTTATCACAGTACACTTTGGAATGAGCCTGGGCTGACTTCATGCTGTCCTCAACAAGTTCCTTAGTGTTATGTAAGCGATCAGGAGGTTCAGAATGAATTCTACTACTGTTGGGTCTTCTCCGCGCCCTTCCCAGGCTTCGCGCACCATTCGCAAAGGTGAGCGCAGTTACCTTCCGTACGCCAACTCCGCTGAGCTAAACCCAGTGGATTCGTGCGGCACTGACCGCAAAGCGAAACGTGCTGCAGGTAGGCAGGCATCCTATTCGCGCTTGTTTTCATAGCCCAATCCCCTCAGGACGCGTTTGTGAACAGAATGCCATCTTTCTACGCTGTTGATTTGCGGATGGAGGATCGAGGTGTGCACCACCTCAATGCCGCATCGCTCGAGAAATGAAGCGGTGAGGACACTTGTGAAAACGCTACCCTGATCACTTTGGATCTCGGAAGGGAATCCAACTCGTGCAAACACTGACAGCAGCGAATCCACTACACTCTCGGACGTCACCTCGCGCAGCGGAACAGCCTCTGGAAACTGTGGCTGGTCATAACAGTGAGAATATAACGGTACACTGACTGTCAGAGGAAGTGGCCTAACTACATCTATTACTAACCGGTGAAACGGCTCGGTAATGATAGGTGCTAACACCATCGGGACTTTCCACTCATCTTGCGCCTTTCCAGCTACATCTATTACCAACCGGTGAAATAGCTCGGTAATGATAGGTATACTAACACCATCGGGACTTTCCACTCAGCTTGCGCCTTTCCAACCCGCTGGCAGTTGTCGCATGGCTGTACAAACTTTTTTCATGCCTAACACATCCAGGCCAATAGTATTCTTGCAACAGCCTCTGCTTTGATTTCCGTATTCCAAGGTGACGACCCCGAGCTATCATGGGAAAGTCGCAGTAAGTCTTCGCGGTACTTTTGGAGAACGACTATTTGGTCCCGCTCTACTCCGCGCTTATCGTTGAATGAGCGATACAGCACTCCCTTTTTAATCTCGAAATAAATATTCTTTGCTGCCTTAGTGGCTTGGTGAGGCTCCCTTATCTCCTGTATCCTGGGATCATTGGCTTGCTCCATAGCTAAGTCCTCTCGGGTTCCACTTAGAAGTCTCGTGAGATTACTAGACACTGGCGGCACGAGGTCACTTTTAAGGACATCCTCATTCCACGTCTCATCTAGCTGACTTTAAAGTTGACTTATCTCAAGTGCCTCACTCTCAAAATTTTCTGACCAGCTATCTTCCGCATCGACCACTGTTTTACCTGCCGTTTTCTCCGCTGTGGAAATTTCTGGAATTAGCAGTGTCGCTAGTTCTCACGCCTTTGAACGTTTTAAGGCTTTCACAACTCTGTCTCTAAAAAGAATGCCCTCTCTCGCAGCAGCATGTTCGATTTGTTTGAAAACGAATACCGACAGCACTTAGGAAGATTTCCTGAAACGGCAGCCTCAGTTGTTAACTCGCCGAAAGGGCCTTCGATGACCACATTCACGGTTGGCAAGCACACACTCTGTTCCTCCACTACCTGGGAGATCCATGCACAATGTCCTGCATAATCGGAAAGCGACACATACGCCAGATGGACAACATCCATCGTTGCGGCAGAATCGTGTAGTACCGTGCAAGGCTTCCCGTTGACTACTAGGTCATGCATGTAGGGTTCCAAAAGCTTCATGTTTTCACGCAGTCACTGACATACGAGAACGCAATCTTTTCTTTCCGGCAGTTGACAGCAGTGTGACCCGGCTCATTACGCTTAAAGCATGTGAGCGGCTTCCTAGCCTCAAACTTGTTCTTTGTGTTCTGAGCGTTGGTCACTTCCCCACTTTTCTCACTGCCGTCCTTTCTGGGAAGTTTGCCTGAAAAAGCCTTTCTTTCTTCGTTTTCAACTCTAGCAAAGTGCTTCTCATGACCGGGATTCACACTCAACTTAAGGGGCCTATCCACTGCTGTGTTGAATTGTCGGCGCAAAGCGTACTCCTCGATGAGTTCGGCAGCTTCCGTTGCCGACTTAATATCGCCTCGGTCCTGTAACCAATTTCTTTCCTTTTCTTGGAGGTAGTTAATTAAACTGCTCCAAAAGAATTCGCTCGACTACAGTGTCCCTATCACTGTAGGAATCAGTGCTCTTTAGCTACTCGCCCAAAATGACCTTTAAATTGTACAGGAATTCAGGGTAACTCTCGTCCCTGGACTTAGCAGCGTTCCGAAAACGTTGTCAGCCTTGACCGTCTCGTAGTTGTCCGCGTCCTCCTTGCTTAGCCGCGCGACAACCTCCACTGCCTCACAGGGCAGGATCATCAATAACCTCTGAGACCAAGTGTCGCGCTTGAAAGAGTTTTTCGCAGGTTCGTTCAAAATTCGCAAGATACAAACCGATATCCCCTGATATCACATATGGCTGCATGTACTTTGACATCTTGAAATCTGCCTCCTCCTTGTTGAGAAGAGCTACCACTAGCTGGGGACAATTGCCCGACCTCTTGCTCAACTTTACTTCTAATTTGCGGAGCTCAATTTCTTGCTCCAGCCTTTCTGCTTCGCTCTCAATTTCATGCTCACGCCTCTTTTCCTCTTTTCACCACACTTTCTGCTGTCTGAGCTGCTCCTCCTTTTTTGTCCGATGAGGTTCCACTCCTCGTCATCGGCTCTCAGTGATTGCCCTTAAAATCATAGGTTTTCGTGCCAAACCACTGGTATCAATTCCCAATTCCTCACACAATAGCAACCGTTCCGGTTTCTGCAGCTTTTGTGGGTCCATGATCGCTCCGAGTGTCGGCTACTTCCAAAACAACTGTGCAAACTATCAAATGTCAAGGCGTTTCAATACACTCTTTACCAGTTCTAAAATCTAACCCTGTTCTAGAACCTGGTCCACATCAGAATAAAAGCCAAGCCCCCACTCACACATGCGATCGATGTTCCGAGCTGCTCTCTTGTTGGCCGACTGTTGCTCCTGCTTGTTTTTTGAGATGCCACCTCCGATCACCAGATGTTGTGGCTTGTAGCTTCAGATGCCATTTCCGATCACCAGATGTTGTGGGATGCCACCTCCGATCACCAGATGTTGTGGCTTGTAGCTTCAGATGCCATTTCCGATCACCAGATGTTGTGGCTTGTAAATTCAGATCCTATCGCTCATCACCAGTTGTCGCGACGCTAGGACTAACTTGACCCAGCCTTCACTTGGTAGTGTGCGAAGACTTTGGGGTGAAGTAGGATTGATGCTTCAAAATGGGTAAAACAAAAACAAGCGGGTTTAATTGCACTTTGAGAAAACTTATTTACATGACGAAAAGTAGGAACAGCAAAATGGCAAGAGTTAAGAGTTCATAGCAAAAAAAGCGTCTGGATGAGCCGTTTACTGAGGGCTCAGAGCATCATTTCGTGCTTTGCACCATCCTTAAATCCTCTTATGTCCAGCCCCTCTCTGAAGATGCTAACCAATCAATTCCAGGGCGCAGCCCCCAGATATCGGCAACCAATCGAACACATCGCCGCACTGATGGTTTTACGCACTGACTGGTCCAGTATTGTTTCATCGGGAGGGGTCACTTGTTTTTAGGTAGAGCGTGAGAATGGCGAGGAGGTAAACTCCGCTTGTTCTGCAAAGATCCGCCATGATGGTAAAGGTACGTTTCCCTCTTAGAAGCACACGTATACGAGCGGTGCCTATGAGACGGCTCCTAGCATAGTCACTCTTTCCTGCGGTCACTGGTAGCGGCCTTTAATTTCCGTAATTCCTAGGCTCCATTCTTCTCCCGAACGTCTGCGGAGGGTCACTTCGATCGTCTTTCACTGACAATGGGCGCCCCTCGACGGGAAGGGTCAGCAGTCGAACGAAGCATGGGAAAACACCTCGGGCCTTTTCTCACCGAACTGCGTTTCTTTTTATTTTTCTTGAAGTTCACCTCGTCAGACGAGACGTCGCCAACTTGGCAGTAGTATGGTCACAACACCCCTTACTATTTACACGTTACGCTGTCTCCTTTGCCTCTTCTGACACTGCCTTCGTCTCTCTCCTCGCCCTTCTGTTTTCTGCATTCCTGTGCTCTCGCCACTATTTTCTAGTTTCACTGGCGTCACATTGTGGCTCCTTCTTGCTCCGACGTCCTGTTGCACATTCTTCAGCCCTATCTACTCATTGTCCCCCCCCCCCACGCAACATGTCTCCTACCCTAGATACTGGCCGCCGAGAGGCCTGTGCGTCACGCCATCTTGTGTCTCCTTTCACCCGTACCACTGCTTACGCACATACCACCATGTCAACAATCGGCAATATCCGAGTAGCCACGAACTGCATCTACGAGCCACGCTGCCTTTCTCCCACCTAGGACACGGCAGGTTCATACACTACCCCTCTTACGAAGCATCTTTGGGCTTCTACCTATTGCTCATACCGCCATGTCATTCATACAATTACCGTCTTATTTTGTATACCCTATACACAGACTCGATGGTTGCAGTTCATGTTATTTGTTCCCAAACTCTGCCCACTGACCTCCACGATCAACTCTGGCTCCCTACTCTCCGGGAGACTCGCCATAGAAACCGTTAGGAGGATACCTGGGCATGCGGGGATTCATTAGCTGACACACAAGCTGGGTCGCGATACTCTACACTGGGTACCTGCGATCCCCTGGTCAAGACACCCACCTGTGACAAAGCCGACATCTACAGGAAGCAAATCAAGCAGCATTACTCTCACTTGCAAGAAATCCTGCAGGTACTTTTTCCCGACCAGGATATATCCATCGCTCACACCCACGCCCAGCGAAAATTCACCTGAAAATGCTTCTCTCTCTAGAACAAGTATTCCTCTTCCGGGCACTTTCGAACACTCCCAGCTCGAATAGTCCTCACCCATGCGTCAATGTAGAACACTTTCGAATGTTGCCTCGCTTTGCAATCCCTTTTCCCCATCCCCCATCCTTCTGCTGCATGAATGGCTGGGATCGCCACAGCTGATCGACCAACTAGCTATGGCGCGACCGGCCAAACACCTGCAAAGCTCCTAGTTTTTTGCTAAATAGTGTTTTTCTGTTCTACCCTCGCCATCACCTCCACCTTTTAATGCTCCGGATCCTTCTTTCGCTGTCACCACAGAGCTAAGTCCACTAAACCAACGTTGCGTCCTACCCTCTCGCCCTTTTCTTCTCGCCTATATGGGTGGAGGTGATCCTATCTCTTCCCACCTTCTAAGATGTGGCTTCTGTGCTACATTTACAGCTGGCATGTAGCCCGAGAGCCACAGCTAACAGGGTGTTTATACCGACTTCGCCTACGCCGCCGACGTTCAATCTAGGAACTGGAGAATTTGAATGCTAGTTTCAAGCCGCAGTCGATCGAGTGATAGAGAAACGCTGTATTCTCGGAAACGTTTTTCACACATATTTATTCGATACTTCATTGGCAGGCTATACATGTGCTTCAGCGTTCTGGATTGACACACCCCTACATGCCATCGCTTTCGTAAGCCTGCCTGAAGTATGCACATTCTCTTCGAAAGCTAACTTTCGGCATACGACGACTGCCTTTTTGCTGTGTGAAAACTGGCTGCTGTGCGCATTTACTAGTTCGACATTTCTCTGTACATTGCGACAAATAAACCGCATGAGTGCAATGCAGATGTCAGACGAGCAGCTTTAGCGCCAATGGCAGCGATTGAGCTCTACCTTGACAAGTGGCGTTTCGGTTCCGCAAGGCTGCGCGAAGAAGAAAATGTCCTTCAGAGCGGTCTTTTTCCAGCGATGCACAACAGATGCAGTGCCTCTTCCGTAAAATACAGACTGTTAAGGCGTATCAGCTGTCATTGCAATGAACTTACTCGGACACTGATACAATGATCTGCTGCACAATAAAATAGGTGCAGTGCTTATGCCATGTCAACACTTTAGAGGTGCGGCTGTAGTTTCCGCGGTGATTGGCGTCAAGAAAGTAGACGTGGTTTTGATGGCAAGGTTCCCGAGTCGGGGTTTAAGCGCTATAAGTATACAGCTTGACTAATGCACTGGTCTGCACTTGCTTTCACAAGGTCGGCGCACAAATTCTTAGTTTATGAGCTGCTGCCACTGCTCTAAGAAATGCATTGCCAGGATTGAGAGGAACGATCGCGGTTAATGGGATTTGGGCCTGAATCAAATTCGGGTGCCGAACTTGATTCGAGGTGAGTTTTTTCTACATCGAGCGTCCGTAAATGCAACCGTAAGACACTTTATAAATGATGCTCAAAACAAGTGTCATTCGTTGAGTATAGCAATTAATCTGTCTTTGTGACCGTAACTTTCCACTTACCAAGCAGTTTAGCGGGTCTTCAGTGAAGCCGCTATTCTTGTTTCACGCACTACAGAAGGCGCCGCACTATATACTCGGCACAAGTCTTTTATTTCCGCGATATATATGAAATTACACGAAAATGGGACAGCTCCGATATGAAAATAGTCCCCAATTCATCACAGCACTTAGGATTCCTAGCCAATAACGCGACTGAGCGGGCACCAAATGCGAATTTTCATTCATAAAAATGAGTAGGCCCTCAGTCACTGCTGTACCACGACAACTATGACTTCAATGTACCATAGTCCTTGGCCCCACTTCGACAAAAGCTGAACTTTCAAAGCTGTTTACCCGGTACGGCGATACGCATTACTCTATACATAGTATGCTCATCATCATCATCATCATCAGCAGCAGCAGCAGCAGCAGCAGCAGCAGCAGCAGCAGCAGCAGCAGCAGCAGCAGCAGCAGCAGCAGCAGCAGCAGCCTGACTATCAGGTTCTGTGCTAGCTGCATCCACTTGACCCCTGCGAACTTCTTAACCTTATCCACCCACCTAACTTTTTGCCGCTCCCTGCTATGCTTTCCTTACCTTGGAATCCAGTTTGTTATCCTAAGCGACCATTGGATATCTTCTCTTCCCACTACATGTCCTGCCCATGCCAATTTCTTCTTGATTTCCACTAGAATGTCAATAACTTGAGTTATTTCTCTGACCCAATCTGCACGCTTCCTATCTCTTAATGTTATCCCTACCATTTTTCATTCCATAGCCCTCTGCGTTGTCCTCAACATAAATAGAACCCATTTTTCGTTAGCCTCCACGTTTCAGCCCCATAAGTGAGAACAGGTAAGATACAACTGTTGTATACTTTCTTCTTGAGCGATACCGGTAAGCTGCGAGTCATCTGCGAGTGCGTGCCAAATGCACTCCATTCAAATCTTATTCTTCTTATTTCCTTTTCATGGACCTGTCTTAAGTAGGCATATTCGTCTGCTAATTCCAGTGCTTCGCTACCTAACGTAAACTGCTGTTCCTTCCCGAGGCTGTTGAGCATTACCTTAGTCTTCTGAATATTGATTTTCAAGCCTACCTTTCTATGTTTCCTGTCTCTGTCATCAAACATTATTTGCAGTTCATACCCAGAGTTCTTAGCAAGGCAACGTCATCAGCAAATCGCACATTACTGAGATATTTTCCATCTACCCTTATCCCTAACTGTTCCCATTCGAAGTCTCTGAATACTTCCTCTAAGCAAGCTGTGAATAGTACTGGGGAGATCGTGTCCTTGCCTAACACCTTTCTTTATGGGAATTTCGTTACTTTCTTTATGCAGAGCTATGGTTGCTGTGCAGCCACTTGTATATCTTCCAGCACTTTCACGTATGGCTCGTCTACCCCCTGCTTTCGCAATGCCTGCATCACCGCCGAGGTTTGTACTGGGTCAAATGCTTTTTCGTAATCAATGAAAGCTATTGTATAAGGGCTGGTTATATTCCGAGCATTATTCTATCACCTGGTAGATGGTATGGATACGATCGATAGTAGAGCACCGTTTCCGAAAACCTACTTGATCCTTTGCGTGATTGCAGTCTAAGGTTGTCCTGATTCTATTAGCGATTGCCTTGTAAACACCTTATACGTAGCAGACAGTAAGCTGATTGGTCTGTAATTTTCAAGGTTCTTAGCATCCGCTTTCTTATGAATGAGGATAATGTTTGCATTCTTTCATGGTTCCGGTACCGTCGATGACACCATGCACTGCGTATACAGAGTGGCCAGTTTTTCTAGCATGATATCCCCCCGTACTTCAACAAATCTGTAGTTATCTGATCTTCTCCAGCTGATTTCCCCCTTTCATAGTTTCTAATGCTTTCTTGACCTTGTCCTTCGTCACTGGTGGAAGGTCTGACTATTTTTCCCTACTGCCAATCTCAATACGATCCTGATAACTTTGGCCACTGTAGAGATCTGTATAGAACTCCTCAGCTACTTTGACTATCTTGTCCATATTCGTGATGATGTTGCCCGCCTTGTCCCTTTGGGCATACATCTTGTTTTTGCCTATGCTCAATTTCTTCTTTACCGCTTTAGGGCTTCCCCAGTTCTGTACAGCATGCTCAATTTTCTCTATGTTATACTTCCTTACATCGGCCACCTTGCGCTTATTGATTAGCTTTTATTTCTCGCCAATTCTATCTGGTCTGTTGGATTGGAAGCTTTCATACTCTGGCGTTCCTTAATCAAATCTTTCGTCTCCTTAGACAGCTTACCGGTATCCTCTCTAACTATCCTACCGCCTACTTCTACAGCGCACTCAGTAATGATATCTCGGAAATTATTGTTCATTGCTTCTAGGGTAATATCGCCATCCTCGGTTAGGGCTGAATATCTATTCTGCAGCGAGATTCTGAACTCTTCTCCCCTCCCCCTCACTGCTAATTCGTTGATGGGGATCATTCTTACTAATCTGTTGCGTTCCTTCTTCAGATTTAGGCTAATTCGGGACCTCACCATCCTGTGGTCACTGCATCGAACTTTCCCGATTACCTCTACATCTTGCATAATGGCGGGGGTTGAACACAATATGAAGTCACTTTCATTTTTAGACTCCCCGTTACGACTTTTCCATGTCCATTTCCAGTTCTTCGTTTACTGAAGAAGGTTTTCATGATTCTTAAGTTATTACACTCTGCAAACTCAACTAGTAACTCCTCCCTGCTTTTCCTAGAACCGATGCTAGTGCCTGGTCTCCTGCCTGCTTTTTTCCTACCTTGGCATTGAAGTCGCCCATTAGTACAGTATACTGCGGCTTTACTTTTCACATTGCCGATTCTACTTCTTCGTAGAAGCTTTCAACTGCCTGGTCATCATAACTATATGTAGGTGCACAGGCCTGTACAACCTTCAGTTTATATCGCTTATTAAGCCTAATAACGATGCCTGCCACCCTCTCAATTATACTATAGAATTCATCTATATTACCCGTTATAGACTTATTGACATAGAAACCTACTCCTAGTTCTCGCCTCTCCAGTAAACCTCGATGACATATTGCATGCCCATCCTTCAGTACAGTATATGCCTCATTTGGCCTTCTAACCTCACTAAGCCCTATGACATCCCATTTCATACCCTCTACTTCCTCTAACAGCACTGCTAAACCAGCTTCACTAGCTAGGTTCTAGCGTTAAACGTTGCCAGGGTCAGTTTCCAATGGCGGCCTATCCAGCGGAGCCAGGAATTCTTAGCACCCCATGCTGCGTCACACGTCTAACCGCCGCCGTGGTCACTTGTTCCGCAGCCGCTGGTGACTAAGGGCCGGGGTTTTATGGAACTAATCATGAGTGGTTGTGGCCAGTTACTGCACCAGGGTGGCCAACTCCTGTTCTGGTGAGGGAGTGCGTTGCCGAGGTGTTCACTGGTATCAGGTCGCACCCCAAACCTGTTTATGCAAGTGCATCGACACGCGGATTTTTTTTTTAAATCCGGTGGAAAATTGCACGGCACTGGGATTTGAGCCCTGGTCCTCTTGCATGCGAGGTGGATGTTATGCCGCTACGCCACCGCTGCAGCTTGCATAGTATGCTAAAGGTAGCGAATTCAAATGATTCTTGATCCGCAAAAAACAAAGAATTCAGTGTTATGGATAGGATGCTTTCGTGCAAGGCTGCGACCTTACAGTGCACAATTTTTTATCAGCATCATCATCAGCCGGACTATACCCAGTGCAATTAAGGCGAAGGCCTCTCCCATATGGCTCTAATAACCTGGTCCGGTGCTAGTTTCATCCATTTGACCATTGCGAACTTCTTAACCTAATCCGGCCACCTAACTTTCTGTCGCCCCCGGCTACGCTTTCCTTTCACTGGAATCACAATTTTACCATTACCGACCATCCTTTATCCCATCTTCGCACCACATGCCCTGTCCATGCCCATTTCTTCTTGATTTTTACTTGAATATCATAAACTCGAGTTCTTTCTTTGACCTACTCTGCACGCTTCGTTTCTCTTAACGTCACACCTATACCATTTTTTGTTTCATACAGCTCTGCGTTGTTCACAGCTTAAGCAGAACCTTTTCCGTTGGCCTTTGTATTGTGTATAAAGCGCCTGAAATATTTAAACAAACTCCGCCAAACTCCGATGTCTGCCAAGCGCGATTCAGAGCGTTATAGTCGGCGCTCTTGTCTAATTTGCCTCGTGTAAGCGGTGTACAGCTACAGCAATGCAACTTGTTAATCTTGGAGCTAATAAATACAACCTTGCCATACCAAAACATATATCAGCATCACTGGATTTATAAAGAAAATAGCTGTGGTTAAATGCGCTTCTATCGCTTGGTTTCGGTGATACGTCCTGTTCAAGACGCCATCTTGCATATCAAGTGATTTCTGATTTACTGGGAATTAGTCACTTTCCAAGGTCAAGGTATTTACCCATGTTCAAGCGCAGAGTCCTGGGGTCATGCACTAGTTTACCATATCTTATCAGACTCGGCAAGACATCGTTCGACAGGCTAAGTCCCAGTTTGAGCTTGGCTTATCTTCAAGGTCACAGATACAGATCCAAGCTGGCCCCGAATTTGTACATTAAGAACTAGGGCTGCAGCTCAATATGCGCCGTAAACTGATTTCCAGGAAAAGCGGAACTTCTGAGGCTGGGTGTTTAAAAACCTGATTTTGCACTCTTTCAAAAAGGCAGCTTTTTCATAATTATTTTTGGCAGCGACATCAATGGCATCCGATAACCGCTGAATAAACACGGAAAGCTATTCAGCCCAATATTGGTGTCACACACGGATCTTACCGCGATAATCGAAACACAAAAGTCTGCGCCATCTTCTGCTCGGTCCTCCACTTGGGTTGATACAACCATGATAGCTTCTATTAACATGTCTACCTCTTCTTCCGTAAGGGAGTCAGGATCTGCGCAAAGGATGGTCGCGTAAATGTTCTCGGTGTATAGTTAGTGCAAACCAATCAAATAAATGGCAAAACTGCGCTCCTGGCCTACATCGCAATGAAGTCAGAGCAGATTTAGCCACTGTGTTTGGCTGCTCAAAAGTGACATGCATATTGAAGCTTTGAACTCATTTCTGCAATGAGCAAAGCCTAAACAGGGAGGCGTTAAGAAGCACTGACTTCATTATTATGTGGGCTAACTGATTCATCATCATCATCAGCCTGATTACACCCACTGGAAAGCAATCGCCATATCCCCCCAGCTAACGTGGGCCTGTGCTAGCTGCATCTAAGCGATCCCCGAAAACTTTATATTATCCGTCCATTTTTATTGTGTTGCTCCCATTTGCTTGTTTTCCCTTCGAATTCACGTCACTCTTAAGGTCAATCGGGTATCTTCTCTTCACCGTCATGTCCTACACATGCCCATTTCTTCATCTCGATTTCGACTAGATTGCCATTGACTCAAATTTCTTTGACGCGCTGGCAGGATTTCATCTTCCAAAGTTGCACTTACCATTTTTCATTCATTCCATAGCTCTCTGCATGGTCTTCAATATATATACCGGGTGTCCCAGCTAACTTGAACCAAGGGTTACAAAATAATATATTTTAGGTAGGTCAGTGAAACCAGTTGCATGCAACTACCAGCCTATTTCCGCACTACAGGCAATTTTTTGTTTTGCAATGAATTAATTGGCTAATTATGTTAATTTTTCTAATTTAATAAATATTCACCTTAGATCAAAAATGTGAATTGGAAAGTTGTAAAGCACCTTCAGAAACCCCCATTTCATTATTTGCGATAAAAAAAGTCTTACGTATATCTTTTTTTCCGGGCACAAAAGAAAGCCCGCGAAATACAAATAATACCACGTGACTAGCGCATTTCAGCGCCGCGATTTGCAGCCGCATTTGAGCGCCGCGATATATATATATATATATATATATATACATGGGAGAGGCCTTCGTGCTGCAGTGGGTATAGTTAGGCTGATGATTATGATATATATATATATGTTTATGCTACTTCTAAACCCTCTACCGAGTTCGACGTCTGACACCAAATTTCAGACGAACCCCTGCTGAGGTACCCTACATGTTTTGTGCCCTCTAACGTGGTCAGCGGATCACTGGTAAACATCCACCTGGGCCTTTAATATCGATGACTCAATTCCACCCAGGTAATCGCTGAAGGAGATGAGACTTCTGTCACGTCATTCATGTTCGCGCAGATAGAGACCCAACGAGAGACACTCGGTCCCACATAAACTTACCTTCCTGTGCCTTTACAATGATGCTGCACGACCGCTGTTTTCCTTTTTCTGCTTGGTTTTCGCCATCGTTTTTCTGGAGCAGTATTTGGGGCTGCATGTTGGGGCAAAAGCAATGAAGTGCAAGTTAGCATTTATGCATCAGTGAGATATGCTCATATTCACTAATTACTTTGATAACTGATGCTCGTCTTCTAAACTTCAACAGCCCGACGTTTATTCTATTTTACCGTACTTGAGGGCTTCATTTCTGCCTTTTAAAACATGACATTAATCAACTGATAAAACGCTTCACCTGAATATTTTGCGTTGTCACTTTGCCTGCGCAATACCGTAGATGCACAAACTTCGCTTTACTTCGTCACCTGTGACCTCGAGCTAAGCCGTCGGACCCGATGACCGTGCTATTACCATGATAGGCGTACGTGTCATGTGGTATTCCTTTAAGTATCACGTACTCAAAGGATCGCGGCACCAAAGCCACTTTTTGATGTTGTTCATAAGGTTTAAACTCCCAAAGCGATTCAGACTATGAAGGATGCCATGGTGGAGGGCTCCGGAAATTTCGACCACCTGGGAACATGCACAGTACATGGAGGCCTTGCCTTTTCCTTCATAAATGAGCAGCTGCCGTGGTTAGGATTTGATCCCACATACTTGGGTTCCGCAGTCTACCATCTTAACCCCAGATCAATTGCAATGGGGCCCTTTTTTTTTTCTCGGTGCTAACCGTGCTAGCAGCCGCGTCTGCCTTACCATCTGGTTCTGAGACCTTTGGATTGACCAAAACACTAATAACTTGGCTCTTGCCGAGAGAAATATCCTGCAATGTTAGGTTTCCCAGTCTGATGGAAAAACAGGCGTTCTTCCGCGTTGTAACCAACACCGCCGCGCCCAGGAGGCTATTTATTTCGAGATAGGTTACCTCTACTACTTTAGTGCTCTCGGCCGGCAGATCTCGTATAGGTTTACACCACAAAACACATTCAGTCATAGCGAGGACAATTGCCTCTTTGATTAACGCCACTAACGGATAATTGCATGCTGTTGTAATTTGAACCATGTGCCGTGCTGTAGACACGGTTGACTATCTGACTATCACTCATACTAGGTATACCCTACGATAGTAATAAGTCTACTCTCTCTTGCTATAGAATATCTTGGCCGATCAGGCAGTCAATCGGCAGCTTTAGGTCACCCTTGCACACAACAAATCCTGCCTCGAGTTCACGTTATCCAAGTACCATTGAATCTGGAATTTGTCCCGAGTGCGCAACGCATTTCCGGTGATGCTTACCTGCGTTATACTACTCTCCTGCTTTTTGAACGTCCGTTCCAACCCTCTTTCGATCCGTCTCAAAGCATCCAACCTGAAAAGGCTAACTATGGATTCTGTGGCCCCCATGCACCACTGCACCTTCACACCTCCCAATTCGCCTTCTACAATAGGACTTGTCTCTCCGCATAGACTCAGCAAAGCTATTGAAGGCCTCCTATCGCAGCGGTTCTCGACGGAGGCCACCTCTAGTTTCCCGCGTTCCTCGAATACGTTTGCTCTTCTGCTGGAGTACGGCCGCGTGGGCCACCCCCTGCACGCGAGTTTCTGGGAGGCGCCTGTCGAAAGTTACATGAGCGAGTGAAGTGACCCGACCTCCCATACGAGTAACAACGCCCAGCGGAATTGGGGCGCCGCAACCTGTTATTCGGCTGGTCTTGCGTACGTTCTTCGGTGATCTTTAAATTCTCTTCTAGCAACATTCCAAGCCTTACTTCCTGGGACATATGTAAGGAAGAGCTCCGAAGGACTTTCACCAATCAATATCGACGACAGTGAGCAGAGGACCTAACAAGAGTCCAACGACCTGATGAGACAGTGACAAGTTCTGTTCAAGACGTTTTGCGACTTAGCGCCGAGGCGGCCACCGAGCGAAGAAAAAAAGGTGCATGCACTCACGCGGGGCGTCAAGAGGATATTTTCAGTGGTCGTATTAAAGATGTGCTGAAAAAGTGGTACAATTTCTAAAAGAGCCGACGAACATCGAGCGAGGCTTGGTTACGTGAGCGGTCCGTTATCGTCGCCTTGCTCGAGTTCCAAGCGCTTTGAACCTTTCAGCCGCCCGCTTTCCGGTCAATTCCCTCGATGCCGTGAACCTGCGCGAGATCATCCGCGAAGTTGTCTGAGACCAGCTACTGCAGCTACTTCCGCATGCTGATGGTACGGCATCTTGCGCCCTCACGGAGGCAGTCCACCAAGAAGTACAACATGCCCTTTACCCAGTGTTCCGTTGCTTCTTCACCCACTCAGTCCGTCGATCCATACGCGTCAGTCACTTGACGCTCGCCGCCGGAGCAGCCACCGCTGCCGCCTGTTCGTCGTCAATATCTGCATGCACAGCCCCGTACCCCTGCGTACTATCTGCGTCCGGTGCAGCACTGGATAAGCAATGCCGATGTGTGGAGGACAACCGACCAACGCCCACTTGGCTTCCACAACTGGGAAGCAGGCCACGTCCACCGTTGCTGCCCTTACCACGAGCTTGGTCTTCGCGGCTCCCTGCAGAATGCTGCCCGCCCGGAGTTCAGCGAGCAGCCCCGAGACATCATGGAATATCTGCGCCTTTCCACACTAGCCGACCAGTCTTCCTGTCGTGACCTTCGTTCACCACCGCCCCCCGGCACGATTCTCCCCTTCGCAGCAATCGGCGGAAAGCCTCTCCCCTCGTCGAAAAATCTAAGCCCGACAACGTCTAGAGGTGCATTGCCAAACCTGTCTCTGTTAAAAAGCCTCTACGCGCGTCGTCCACCTTCACCACGCGAACTGATGACCGTCCCAAGGATATTCCCGATGAACTTCGCGACAGCCTTCCAAATGAACTTCTCGACAAGTTCACCCTAAGAGCTTCCGATGACCCTCCTGGCACGGTGTGTGTAAGGTAACGCGAAGGTCGGACTTGGGGGATCAGGCTTTATTGTAGACCTGAAGCCTTGGTCGCACACTGCAGCCAAAAACACTCCGCGATGACGATGGGTATCTACAAGAGGGAGCAGGATGAAAATGAAGCAGCACGTTCAGCCGTGTGGAAGATGAAGCGCCACACAGTGCTCACACTATTTCGCCCGCGCAGTTAAAGCGGCCAGCATGGCCGCAGTTAGTCCGCAGGATTGCGCCGAATAAAAGGTTTCATACGTGAAACGTGGACAACTGCAGTGCCACGGTAACGACTGTCTGGAGGAGGGTAAACAGGGAAGACGCAATAGTTGACCGGGGAGGTTTTCGCAAGAACTGTGTAAGGACTAGTGTAACGGTGCTGTAACTTGTCACAAAGGCCAGGAGTGCGTAATGGGGTCCAAAGTAACACCTCGTCGCCGGGACGGAACGAAACTTGGCGATGGGTTGCATCATAGCGGCACTTGCGGTCTTCCTGGCTGGCTTCCGTGTTGACGCGAGCAAGCCGACGAGATTTGGCCACTCGGGAAAGGAACTGGTCAGGAAGAGAGGATGAGGAACTGGCATGTGTAGAAAGTAAAGAGGCGTCAAGAAATGTAGTGGGAGAACGGCCGTAAACGAGGAAAAACGGGGTGTAACCTGTGGTCCGCTGTACAGCCGTATTGTAGGCGAACGTAACAAAAGGAAGTATTACGTCCCAGTTTCGGTGGTCCTGGTCGACGTACATAGACAACATGTCAGAAAGCATGCGGTGGAACCGTTCAGTCAACCCATTGGTCTGCGGGTGATAGCTGGAGGTCAATTTGTGATGTGTGGTTGAGGCCTCAATAACTTCGGCTACAATCGTCGACAGAAATGTCCGACCATGATCGCTGAGAAGCACTTGAGGGGCCCCATGGAGCAGTACGAGCGATTCCAAAAAGAAGGTCGCGACCTCATGTGCTGAGCCATTAGGCAGGGCAGCGGTCTCAGCGTAGCGTGTTAGGTGGTCGACGGCAGTGACGATCCAGCGATTACCTCGTGCGGACAATGGAAGTGGCCCGTATAAGTCTATGCCAACAACGGCAAAAGGAGTAGCTGGGCAAGGTAGCGGCTGTAGTAGGCCAGCAGGAGGAGAAGTGGGCCGTTTGCGGGGCTGACGTGGCAGACAAGAGGCGGCGTATTTTGTCACACTTGAGGCGAGGCCTGGCCAGAAGAAGCGGGTTTTCACGCGGTGGTAAGTTTTATGAAAGCCTAAGTGACCGGCTGTAGCATCATCGTGGAAAGCCGCCAGGATACGGGTGCGAAGCGCTCTCGGAATAACGGGGACCTAACGGGTGCCTTCAGAGCAATAAATATAACGGGAGAGCAAGCCGTTGTCAAATTTAAACTTTTGGAGTTGCCTGCGCATACCGCTAGCGTAGAAGGTTGATTAGGGAAAGACAGTAGGGATCGGCTCGCTGGTGTGAAATAATGGCGTAGCGATCTGGAGCAGCGGCAGGAGTAGCACAGGGGATGCTTGGAGCTCTGGACGACATTGGGACGTCGAGGGTGCACGCAGGAAGGCGCGAAGAAGCACTAGGTGGTGATTCTGGGAGCGGGCAGCGGGAAAGAGCATCGGCATCTCGATGTGTGCGACCCGATTTGAATATGACATCGAAGTGGTATTCCTGCAAACGCAGAATCCAACGACCCAGGCGTCCAGTCAAATTTTTGAGGGTTGATAACCAGCCCAGAGCGTGGTGATCGGTGACGATCGTGAAATGGCGGCCATAGAGGTAGGGGCGGAATTTCTGAACTGCCCAAACGACGGCGAGGCACTCTTGCTCTGTGATGGTGTAGTTGCGTTCCGCTGGTGTTAGAGTTCGACTGGCAAACGCAATTGCTTTTTCCCGAGAAGCGGTGTCACGTTGCAGAAGTACGGCGCCGATACCGAGGCTGCTGCCATCGGTATGGAGAATGGTAGCAGCAGTGTCGTCGAAGTGAGTGAGAACAGGGTCCGAAGTGAGGGCATTCTTTAGGGTTTGGAAAGCTTTTTCGCATTCTTCGGACCAATTGAAAGTAGTACTGTCGGTAAGGAGGTGGTGGAGCGGTGCAGCAATGGTAGCGAAATTGCGAATGAAACGGCGAAAGTACGAAGACAGGCCAAGGAAACTGCGTAGTTCCTTAGTCCGCTGAGGGCGTGCAAAGTTCAAAACTGCAGCAAGCTTGTCAGGGTCGGGTCGAATGCCATCGCGGCTGACGAGGTGGCCCAGGATCTTGATTTCTTTCTTGGCGAAATTACACTTTTCTGTGTTCAGCTGGAGCCCGGCGGATGCCAGGCAAGTTATCATGGCGGCATAAATGTTCAGAAAAAGTCGCAGAGAAGATAACTATGTCGTCCAGGTAGCACAAGCATGTTTTCCACTTAAGTCCTCTAAGAACAGTGTCAATCATGCGCTCAAACGTAGCGGGGGCATTACAAAGTCCAAAAGGCATGACATTGAATTCGTAAAGCCCATCGGGAGTAGCGAATGCGGTTTTTTCTTTGTCGGCTTCGCGCATCGGTATCTGCCAGTAACCGGAACGCAAATCCAAAGTGGAGAAATATTCGGCGCCCTGAAGACAGTCGAGGGAGTCGTCAATTCATGGCATAGGGTAAACATCTTTGCGAGTGACTTTGTTAAGTGCGCCGTAATCAACGCAAAAACGCACGGACCCATCCTTTTTTTTGACCAAGACAACCGGAGATGACCAGGGGCTAGCTGAGGGCCGAATAATGTCTCGTTGGAGCATATCATTCGCATTATCTTCTATGATTTTACAATCTGATAAGGAAACACGGTAAGGGCGGCGGCTAACAATAGAAGTACCTTCTGTAATAATGCGGTACTGTGCAGAAGACGTTCGGCCCAAGGTCGGAGAAGTGACATCAAAGGAGGCTTGGTGTTTTCGAAGTAATTCCTGCGCCAGTTGGGGTAGTGTGTCGGCGCTGCGGCAAGTGGTGCCAATGCAGTGACATGAGCAGTGGTAGGTGCCAGTGGCGTAGGTGCTCCAACTGCAGGCGGCAAGGACGTGACCTGGGCGTACGTTGGCACCTGACAGATGGTAGGAGCGACCGATGTTGGGGGGGAATAGGACATTGAGGCCAGCTCTTCTTTGACAATGCTACGCAGGCTGGCACTTGAAGGATGTGGCTCAGATGCAGGGCGGCACAAATTACCTTGAGCCGAGGGCTATTCACGAATTAATTCGCGAATAAGCGCATGGAGGTCAGCGTTGGCAGTGAAACCAAATGAAGTGGGATCAGGCTGCAGGCGTATTGACTGTAGTTCGTCAAAGCGTTGACAAGTCGATATGATGGCGTCGATTGTGGTAGGGTTCTGCACGGCCAGGGCGTTGTAGGCGAGTGGCCCAATACCTTTAAGGACGTGCCGAACCCGCTCGGCCTCTGGCATGGTGTCATTTATGCGCCGACAAAGTGCAAGAACATCTTCTATATAAGAGGTGTTGGTCTCATTGGACCGCTGAAGTCGGGCTTCTAGCTTCTTCTTGGTGGACTCCGTCCAACAGTAGGAGCGCAGAAAATCTGCCGTAACTTTTGTTTAAAGGTAGCCCAGTCCGGAATCGTCGATTCATGATTTAGGAACCACGTTTTCGCCACATTCGTCAAATTAAAGGACACATTAATTAGTTTAAGAGAATCGTCCCACTGGTTGAAAGCACTGACCCGGTCGTAGCTGTCGAGCCAGTCATCAGCGTCGTCGCCGCGGAGACCGGCGAAACATCTGCGGGTCGCGCTGACGGCTGCTGACAGTCCAAGTGGCAAGGGGAGCTGGAGTCGAGTTGGTAGAAGCCGAAGTAGCGGAGTGGCCCTCTTGAGTCATGACGATGGTGGTCGGGGTCAAACGGCGGCCAGAACGAAGCTCCAGGTGGATGCAGGTGACGAAGCAGCGGGGAAATCAAGGCGCACCTCCACCACGTGTAAGGTAACGCGAAGGTCGGACTTGGGGGATCAGGCTTTATTGTAGACCTGAAACCTTGGTCGCACACTGCAGCCAAAAACACTCCGCGATGACGATGGGTATCTACAAGAGGGAGCAGGATGAAGATGAAGCAGCGCGTTCAGCCGTGTGGAAGATGAAGCGCCACACAGTGCTCACATGTGCAATAATCTCGGTGCTGTGATCGACATATACGACGTGACGGCACTCATCGACATCGGTGCAGACTATTCTGTTATAAGTACGGGAGCTATGACGCCTACTTCGCAAGGTAATGACGCTGTGGGATGGCCCTGATATCAGCACCTCTGGAGGCCACCTCGTGAAACCAATTGGCAGGTGCGCTGCTCATATTGAGGTTAACGGCTCACATGCTCGGTCACCTTCGTTGTACGACCAAATTGTTCTAGAGACATTAATCTCGGCATGGATTGTTGAGCGCTTGTAGCGCTGTAATCGACTTTGTCGGCCGCCGCCTCACGGTTCGTCGATCTTGAATTACCTCGGCGCAAACAAAGCCCAACGTTTACACGGCACACGTCTTGGCGGAGCACGTGACTTTACCACCTCGGTCTATCGTGCTTCTCCCTGTCACGTCCAATCAGGTTGCCTCTGGTGAAGTTCTCGGGGAAGGAAGTGCACAGCTGCTTCTTTAACGTGGCCCTGGCGTTCCTGGAGGTCTCGCGCAGCTGGCTACTACTGCGCACACGTCCTTGCCATGAACTTTCGCAGTGCTCCGCAGCACCTTGCAAAGGCACGGCTTGGCACCATCGATAGCATTACCGCCCCTATTCAAATTGTTACCCTGTCCGAAGGTACTTCTGATTGTACCGAGCCCATCTCATCGCCCGAGCCCATCTCATCGCCCCCCCCCCCCCCCCAATTCTGAAGTTTTGCATGTGGTCCGCCTCAAACCTTACTGTGAATGGTAGGATCGCGTGTTCCGACTCTGCGCTCTGCCGACGCTTAAACGTTTCACTTAGCCGGAGCCATTCGGGGGGGGGGGGGGGGGGAGTAGTGGCCCCCGTGGTAACAATAGGCATATCGGCGACGAAGAAGAAGAGGAATATCGCGCGGAGTGCATATAGTTTTCGGAAGCCCTGCATTCCCTGGCCCGAGCTCTTGCTGTCTGCCTCCTGCGCCTCAACGCATGACCCTGTACTTTGACCCTGCCTTTCTGGACTGCCGCCTTGGTAGCCAAAAGAACCCGTGACAATATGGTATCCTGTCACCAACATCCGTCTTTACGGTATACAGAGGCGCGGGATTCCCTTTACGATTACTCGTCGTCCCTCCATGAGGTCTGAGAACACAGTTAAAAGTTAGGCCGGTCAACCCGTGAAGTGGTGTGTCGGTGTGTGATAGAGGAATAAGTTCAAGAAAGTCACTTTCTTTTACAAACAATTGAATATTTATAGATAGTATAGTCCAAATTACATTGCATATTAATAGAATACAATAAAAAAACGCCACAACACGATAGTGATAAGAGACGACTAGGTAAATGACAAGAGGAAAAACCCGAAAGTGAACAAAACAATGCGGTAAATGAAGACTATAAAGATTACAAAGCAAGTATTCCAGATATAATAAGTAGGGGCAAGAGTTTCACAGAAAACGCAGCTTAAAATACTAAGCTAGATCAAGGTTAAACAAATGCGAAAAAAATATTTAATTAACCGACAGTTTGCGGCAAAAATAATTATCACAGCTTTCTTGTTAGATGAGGCGTGGAAGCCGCAGGGCTGATCGGTAGCAGCGGCCGTGCAAGAGGAGAAACGATAAGTTGATCGCGGGTTGGGTGAAAAACAATACGCTTTCCCAGAGCGGCCGCGAGAGAGGCTCGGTAAACTGAACCTTCCCAGAGTGCACTACTGCGGGTGTGCTGTGGTCTGCCTTTTTATATTCTCGGCTGTTTGCACTGTGGCCGCGTCAAGGACGCGCGGTCGCTGCCCCGAAGCGTCATGTCGAAGCTTGCTGTGAGGAACAAGGAGATCCCATAAGGTCCGCTCTATATGTGGGGAAAGAGAACCCGTAACTGCCGCTCTATAAGTGAGGCAGCTTGTACGAAAAGCGGGCGCATTTATAGAGAAAATAATTGGCTTATATTCGAGGTGCGAAAATGACACTATTTCATATAGCTGGCTTATCAAATGAATTCGCGATTCCAGCAATACATGCGGGACCTGACGGCGAAGCCATGCAACCAGCTATAGGCCTAGTGCGCTGGTATGGAGGCGCTCCGGAACAAGTAGCGCCACCTCTCACCGGCGCGCTCATAACGGGTATGTCACTGCGTGACCCGCATGGAGCGTTTTTTTGCACGCGAAAACGCGTAGCACGCCCGACGTCCGCGCCAGCGTCGACGATTTCACTCCCGCATGCTCAGCAGCCGAGCGGCGTTTTTTTTTTTTTTTTCTTTTTCTTTTTTTTTTTTTGTTGCCGCCCAGTTGCGCGCCGGGCGCGTGCGTCGAGGTCGCGCACATCTTGTTTTCCCTGTTGCGGTTTTCGCTCTTTCTTCTGGGTCAGGTGCGTCAAGAAAACAGGCACAGGCATCACTTCCAACAGCTATGGATCTAAATACAGAAACCATAGCACACGGGAGGTATCTGAGGTCCGCTGGCAAGGCTAGCAGCTCATAAACAGCCTCCGAGCTCAACGTAGACACTCGCACGTGGGCCCCAGCGGGCGGCCCACCTTCACCGAACTCTTCCTCTTGCAACAAACTTGTGCGACCGCGACTTGGAAATGCCATAGAACTGACCGGTCGACAATGCATCGAGAGCGCGATGCACTGTTCTTCGGAAGGGGCCCTTAATATAGCAAAGAAAAACACCAACGAAACTGCTCGTCGCTTTGGCTAGCTAACCTAAAAAAAAAGGAAATGCACGGTGCCCGATGCCCGGACGCTTATTTGGGTTTGCTCGGTGGGGTGGCTCCGCAAGAGAGAAAACGACAGAAGAGAAGAAAGCGGGCTGTTCCGACTAGCATCTACCACCCCCAGGAGCCGAGCGGCTTAGCGATTCGCGCCGCATGCTTTTTCAATGGCCGTCATGTTGGCCGCGGCACTACCTTGAGAACCAATAATAATAATAATAATAATAATAATAATAATAATAATAATAATAATAATAATAATAATAATAATAATAATAATAATAATAATAATAATAATAATAATAATAATTAATCTTTATTTAATGTGCGCAGGGACAACCATGTGGTCTTCGTGTTGCAGCACAAATAAAAAAAATGAAAAAAAAATGAAAATGCACACACAAGTTTTACTCACACAGATAGAACACAAAAGAAGAAATAACACTTAAAATGAAGCAGGCGAAAAGTGTCAAGGAAGGAAAGAAATCAACGAGTAGCATGTCTTATATACACAGTGAGAGAATTGTTGAGCACATCACGAAAGAAAAAAAAAAACAAATGATAGAGAGAAAAAAACAACAAATAACTGAGATTGATTAGAGTAATATAGAAATATACATAAAATAAACAATCATTCCAGGTGCAACAAGTGCGTGGTACTTAAAACACAGGCTAGAAATACAGGAAAATACAATAAAGAAATAGAATTGAACGTAGGACAGTAAGATTCGAATATAAAGTTTAAAGTTAAAATATAAATAAGAAATGGATAAAAAGCAGTTCAGGATACAGACTGCATTCAACAGGAGAAAAAGCAAAAAGTTCAGTAAGTGCAATATTTTAGGCTAGAAAGTGGCAGTTATATGTGATAAAGTACTATTTAGAATACAACGCTACAAACATCCAGTATAAGTGAACAGAGCGAGTTTTGGAAGATTTCAAGGTGAGGACAAAAAGAGTTAAATAACCACTGCATTCTGTCCAGAAGGAAATGGGAATGAAGGGACGAAGAAACTTGAAATTGTCTGAATTCCCTCATGCTCTTTCGCGGAACGCGCAGTAGGATGTACTCTTCAGAGCTGAGGGCACATAATGTGGCCTCGAAGGAGTTTGTACAGAAAAATTATATCAACTCTGACACGGCGGCAGTGAAGAGAAGGAAGATTCAGTTTTTGGGTGCTCTTGGTGGAGCGAGAGGAGGAAGTTGCGCAAGGAAAGCGATATCGAAATATCAGTAAAAAATTTTTGTACTCTGTCAACCTTGTCCAAGTTGGATTTGCAAGTGCCATTCCAAACAAACAACGCGTACTCCTAGAGCGGCAAGCATATGGACAGGTACAGTTTTAAGAACGGTAGTGGAGTACGGAACTCTCTTGAAAGTCTGCAAACGAATCCAAGTGGGCGCATAGCCCGCTGAGTATTGCGTTTAGTATGAGAGGAGAAGTTGAGGGTGCGATCAAAAAGTACACCAAGGTCATAAATTTCATCAACCCTGTCCAACAGCACAGAATTCAAAGAATAATGGTAGAGAAAGATGTGAGTTTTACGAGTAAATGAGACAACCCTAGTTTTAGAAGAATTGAGGATAAGTCGATTCCTCACACATTAATCAGAAAAAGCAGATATGTCCGATTGCAACAACAAGCAATCTTGAAAGAATGTATTACCTTGAATATTTTATATCATCAGCATAAAGAAGAAACGAGGAGTTCTTGATCGCCGAGGAAACATCATTAATAAAAACGGAGAAGAGAAGCGGGCCTAATACTGAACCTTAAGGAACTCCATTGGTTGCAGGGTAAACGGAGGAATTCTGTCCATCAACCCTGACAAAGAAGGAGCAATCACGGAGATAGCTACGTAGGAGGGCTACGAGTGAGACTTCGATGCCAGAGAGTAGAAGCTTTTCAAGAAGTAGTGAGTAACAACATCGAAAGCATTGCTCATATCACAGTACACAGTGTCAACCTCACCCCTCTGAAGGACTGCTGCACAGGCATACGTCATAAACATGACTAGGTTGGTAGACGTAGAGCAACCCGATATGAAGCCATGTTGATTCGGTACTATGATATGTTTGAGATGGAAGCAAAGTACGTTGTGCAAAGCTAATTCGAAAAGCTTAGAGGTTGCACATAGAAGAGAAATCGGACGATAATTGGAAACATCACATTTGTTTCCTGACTTGAAGACAGCAAACACGCGTGCCATTTTTCACACGCGAGGAAAGGCAGCATTTTTTAAACAGTTATTAAATATGGCATTCAATACTGGTACAAAAATACAACTGAAGGCTTTTATTATGGCGGCTGGAATGCCATCAGGTTCAGGAGATAAAGATGGTCTCAGACGCTTAAGACTCACAGTTATCAAATCCTCGTCAAAGAGAACGGAATTAGATGGTGCACCAGATGGGAGGCAAACGGAATCACTGTGTAGATGTTTGTAAACGGAGGAAAAATGGGCAAAACTGTCGGCAACATCCTGAATTTCCGACCCCTTAGAGTCAACTAAGCTGATACTCGAATCTAATTTATTGGACCACTTGCGAACGTATTACCAGAACTGACTAGGACGATTCTGAAGACTCAAGATAATAGTCGTGGTCCCGCTTGTATAAACATTTTCAAACAGACCTCAAGCGGCGAAACTCCTCTACCCAATTGTCAAACCCAGGGCGTTTCGCTTTACGATAGGCCAATTCCTTAAGTTTTAACGCTGTTGTCAGTTCCCTTAAAAACCAGGAAGGAAACTTCCTACGCATAGGAGTATACAGAGGTATGTACCGACGCATACCCTCAAGAACTATTTCAGTGAAGCGACTGACTTGTCTGTCGGATTCATTAATGTCATTTAAAAGGGACCAGTCGACGGAAGAGAATTGAAAAGACTGACATAATCACCACATGCATACGTGAAACGGGGCGAATTCCCACACGATGTTAATTAGTAGAAGGTGAGGCAGAGACAGCAGTAGTAAGTAGAAATGGAGGGTGAAATTTGTCATAGCCAGTCAGCGGTATGTCTAAACTCGTGACTCGAACACTTTCAAAATTCGAAAGACAGATGTCAAGAATATTACCACAGCAGTTTTCAATGAAATTGCGTTGCTGGAAAGAGTTAAAGGCTATAAAATCAAGTAGAGTGTTACACTTAATATGTAATGATTGCTGTAAGAAGAAGTAAATGAGTTCCAGTTGACACCTGGAGTATTAAAATCGCCTAAAATAAGAAGTTTGTGTTTGCTATGACGAGTTATAACATGTTCCATTGAGAGCAGAACATCATACAGTCGAAAAAAACTACAGAAATTTCTGTGGTACCACAGAAATTTCTATCGCGCTACAGAAATGTTTGCTGTTACTACAGATATTTCTGTCGCGACAACAGAACTTTTGTTGTTACGTCAGAATTTTGTGTCGTTACGACAAAACATTGTGATGTAACAACAGAACGTTGTGTTGTTACGTCAGAGCATTTTGTTGTTGCGACAGAACGTTGCGTTGTTACGTCAAAACTTTGTGTTGTCGCAACAGACAACGCAAAGTTTTGACGTAACGACATAACGTTCTGTCTGTTGCGACAACAAAACTTTGTGATGTCGCCGCAGACAACACAATGTTTTGACGTACCATCACAACGTTCTGTCGCAACAACAAAATGTTTTAACGTAACACAACCTTCTGATGTAATTGTCGTGACAACCTAAGGTATGTAGGTAATAGCGGGGTCAGATAGCGAGGTCACAAGAAAAATTCCATAATGTGTTATGCATTGGCAAGCAATTTTTATTTCGCGCATGTAGAACCGCCCATATTTTTCTTGTCCCAAATAAAACATTAGGTTTTTCTTTGTTGCGTATCAACATGTTTATTTCAGTTCAAAATACAAAATTCGTAAAAAGACACTGAACAGTGTTCAGACAGTTCCATATAGAGGCTAATTTTTTACCAGCCGTACTTTTTTTTCTGCGCGACTACCTCTCTGCCCTCAGCCGTCTTCGAACAACCTTAAAATCAACTCATTGTGCCAAAACAGAGCGCGCCTTGAGTGTCTATCTGCTGCCGTGCATGCATACCGCTAATTGCGCCATTCGCGCGCACGTCAAGTAGCATCACGGGCGATTGCCGGCGCAGTCGCGACCGCAACACTAATGTTTCGTTCCATGCACGGATTAGCTTCTCGATGAGTGCGAGTAAGTTTCACAGGAACAATCGCAAAGCTACTTCTGTTTTATCTCAATCCTTAAGACAACCGGATGAATAAATCTTTCTCACCTGTGAAATCTGCTTCCAAATTTGTAGCGATCTCTTCAAATGATCTATCCTTGTTCTCACGTCGATGATAAATTCTATCCTTTATGCACTACAAAAGATTTGACTCTCATGGAGCAACCTGATATCACACGTTCTTGGCCAAAAACGAGGGCGGCATATGCTTGCACAAGCAACTTCCCCGCACGTCTCCAGCACTCGCGCGCAGTTCTTGCTGGCTCGCACCCAGCTCGGCGGGACCGACGCTGCAGACACGGCAGATGCACGGGCAGTCTCAGGGAAAAAAGGGGCTTTCTGTATATTTTAGTGCGGTAGAAGGACACGCTAATTTCAGTACGATAATGGTACGGCGTTTGAAGGGAATTGATTTTCCACTGTAGCCTGCCCACCTACACGCATTAGCTCGCTACAAGACAACCATTCCTCTGCGGTGGACAACGGAACGAAGAGACACGTTTTGCAAACTACGTTTGGGAGTGCTTGCAGGCAAACCGCCTCTCTGGAGGATCGGATTCGGGAACTGGCCAGCAACCGGTTTCCGCCCCTCTCACGCGCACGCCTCCCCCCACTTCCCCTTCCGACCAGATGGCTGGATAGGGCTCTTCGCTGCTAGGAGAGAGGGTGCGTCTTCGCTCCGGCAGAGTGTTCCTTGTATGCGGCAGCCTGTGTGGCGTTTGTGGCGGTGCTGTGCCGCCATTTGATACCTATCCGTATTGGCAAGCTTTGATAAGTTGAGACAATGGGCGGCGGGCATCATGCTATTGTACACCTTCCACGTGACTGACTGATTTTATACCATTATAACCTGCCGTGTCCTTTCTTTCGTATGTCCCTTCTTTTATTTTCAATCCCTGTCTTCTCGCTGTCCTTTCTATCCCTTACCGCAGCTCGGGCGCCGCTGCATTTGATGGCAGATACCGCGGCTGGCAAAAGTCGATTTGTTTTTGTACTATTAAATAGTTAACTACGGTCTCGCGACAGGCAGTGCGTATGATGGTTACATGCGGCGCTGTGGAAACGTTGAACCGCTTGCTCCTTCACCTTACCGTGTTCGTCGAACCACGCTGATGTTAAAATTATGACATTTTCTCTCGAATTTACTGTCTGGACCCTTCTCTGTGTGTTTTGACTTAAAATGATTCGATATTGCATCTTTATATCGGTTCAGAGCCTCAGATTTGATTGGACTTCGCGACTGCGCTGTCAGACACTTTCTTTATTGCCAAATAATAAAACGATGTATTGATATGAAGAATACAATTAGGATTAAGGTGTAATGAATAATCGTCGAAGATTTGAGGACTCGGCGAAAGCGAACTATGATCGATAGGGCAGCAGAAACGGCACTAAATTTGACTAACATCATCATCCGTCACGCAACGAGACGCTGCCGGTTGAGGCAGCAGAGCTCGGCATTCTGAAAGAAAAAATTAAACTACTCGCTACGAGAAACAACTAGCATGCAAGAGACAAGACAGCATGCAAGGAAGATAGACCACTCATAGGCAGCGCCTAGCACCACATATCTCGTAACGAAATTACATCCCTAAACAGCACGAAGCACAAATTACACTATGGATTAGGCTGAGGATTAAAAACATAGGCTTAAAAGCTAGGCTGAGGATTAAAAAAAAAAGCGAAATAAAGATGGAAGAAGAGAAAACGAGAGTTACAACTAAGGCATGGAAGAAATCAAATTTCCAGATATATAAAGTCGCTGTGAGCAAGGTTGATGAAATGTTCGCTACACTATGTAGAAGTTCTGCTGTGCCTTCATCATGGTCGCCCAGAGAATGAATCTTGGGACACGCGTAGCCCATGAGAAAAAAAAATGTTGTTGAACAAACGATCGCCCAACAAGGTCAAGGCAACGTGTGATGAAAATTCAGCCTCAGGCAATAACTTAACTTATTGCTTTTCTCGGGTACCCTTAGGCGAAATAGATCGTTCACGTGCCTCCTAATACAGCTCCCCCATTATAAGATTGCCATAGCTTACAGTTATGCTGTTGATCACATTCAGGCCACAGTTAGTCAAAGGGCTCTGATGTTTGGGGGGCAGTGGTCTGGCGGAATTTGATATAAATTTACCTTACTGTAAAGACCTTCGTGACAGTCCTGCCCCAGGAAGAGAATTATCACTCCGGTTTGTTGTTTGATTGAGTCATTGGCATAGCCCACAAAAGTAGGAATGGTGCGGCTTCCGAAGTACTGCAGAATCAATTGTTGCAAAAAAGAGGGTTTTAAAGAATATACATGAGGGCGGAAAAAACAGACTGCTAAAGAATTATGAACTTTTTAACAAAAAAGTAAATTACAAAATACATAATACAAACTCTTTCGTTGACGCACTTCACTCGAAAGGATCGCAGTTTCACAACACTTCACTGGCGCAGTGCACACTTTCAACTAGTTATTAAGGTCACACTATCGCCACTGTAGACGCTACGCGCGAACGCTCAAAAACACCACACGCTAAAAAAAAAAGAAAAAAAAAACCTAAACAGCACCGGGTACAGAGGGAGGGAGTCCGATTCCTCTGGACGCGCACATGCTCACGGCTGGCGGATTGCCTCAGACGAACATCGCGATCGAGATCTAATGTCGAGATAACCGATGCTGCTAGGCGGGAACTAGCGGCGAAATTAAATAAGACGGACGCTAACTCATAGTCTTAACGAATTTCTTTTCGGTTTCAATCACACTAGAAATAATAACGCGATAGCATTTGTTTTCCTCATTCCCAGTCGTCAATTTAAACCTCGATGGATTTAATTGCAGCATGACCTGAAGAGGGACCTCCTAAGCACAGCAGTACTGAGACCCTTTTTGACAATTTAAGAGTTAGCAGAAGAAAGAAAGAAAGAAAGAAAGAAAGAAAGAAAGAAAGAAAGAAAGAAAGAAAGAAAGAAAGAAAGAAAGAAAGAAAGAAAGAAAGAAAGAAAGAAAGAAAGAAAAAGCCTCTTCCTTTTCGATTTCAATGAGGTATAAAGCTTATAATATTGCATACCAGCATCTTGTAGGTACTGCGGAGGCAGGATAAAGTAGGCGGTAAAAATTCGATTTCCTTGAATTTACAGATGAAACGATTCGCTTCCTTAAAGGCCCACTGTCCACCCTCCGGTCGAAAATATTTTCTTCCCCGGTGACTGTGAGACTTCGCCCCTAGAACGCAAGGCCGCAAAATGTTTTTGAAAAGAGTAACTAATAACGCAGTTACAGCCACCGCAATCACCCGATTCTATCCTGCCTCTCTCCTTCCGTTCCCTCGCAAAAGTTTTTCACTCTCCTGCCCGAGGTCGTCTAGCCTCCGCAATACAAATTCCCCTTCCTCCTCCGCGTTTGGCGGGAAGTGGGGCGTGGCTCTCCGCGAGCGCGAAAAAAAAAAAAAGCGGTCGAGGGAGCGCGCGCCGCTGGATTCAGTCTGGACGTGGCGAGGGAAAAGCGCGCTGCGAGCGGTAGACACCCATTATTCTCCCGTCAGTCAGCGAGACGGACCAATGGACGTCGTTCCCGATATGTACGTAATTATCGGGGGGCCGTCGGGCCAGCGCAGGAAGCGGTGAAGCTGGCTTCTCAAAGGAGAGCATGAGAGAGCTTTGAATTGTATTTTCGATGCTTTGCGGCGCGCGTGTCGCTGTAGAATTTTGCACAGACTATCTCCGGTACCTGATTGAAACACTGGGCTCCTTTGCCTAAAAGGGCCTTCCCTGGACAGTGGCCCTTTAAGACTAGCAAGTAAAATTCATTACGCCGGAAATCACTAAGAGTCCTGGCAGGCTGTGGTGGTCAATGACCTCCTGTCGTTAAAGGTCAGCACTAAATCATTGCGGGCTTGATCGGTACAGAAGCCGATGCATACGCCTTCTCTTCTATGCACACTCCCCTAGGCTAATTCCCTCACTGTAGACCACAGGTAAATGATGCAAAGATCGATATTTGTAACCGTTGAGACTGTTTTCATCCCGGCGTTGTGTAGACATTTTTTCGTCCATGTTGTTGAATGACCTTCTTGTGCACTGCGATGAGTTTAGGTGAGCAGGTATTTTCCTTTATTTTTCGCGCATGTTGAATTCTGCTGGGATACTTTTTGGGAATCGTTCTGAGCTCCCGTGAATGTAGGTTCCAACAACTTTGAGTCATAACCGGGTGTTTTCTCCAGTTCAGCTTGCTCTCTTGTCAAATTCGTTTGCCTCTACATCACGATGTTGTACGCTGAATTCGAAGTGTTTGGTATTGTTAAAAAAGCACACTAAGAAGTTTTACCTCAAAATCTTGGTCAAAGAGAACGACCCGGCTCCTTTTACCAAAATGTTAAATTGAGGAAACTTCCTGCATAAAAATATCGATTGAAGCGTCGGTATGTTGGAAGTAAGGTTCCACTAGAATGGTGAGTAGCAGCTTTCGCCAGTTATGAGATGAAAGTGTACATCACGAACGATGAGAAAAACGTTGGAGACGAATGTGCCCTAGCACCACAGGCGATAACATAACGTTTGCGTACAAGTGCTGCAAAGGCGTGGCTGAATTTCATGTATATCTGAGCTGTGCACCTGTCATTCCGAAGGTTTAGTGACGCCCCTTCACCGCAATACCAGCGGCAGAATTTACAAGCTCCTGATAGTAGATACGTGCTGCCCAAAAAGTGAAACTGGCCTCTGAAAACTTAATCGTGTGACGGAGGCCGCTGCTAAACACGAGAAAAAACGTGACAGTGCAGCATGTAGTTACCTGTGGTGCTTCGCGTACTTAAGGACGCCGCATCGAATTTGGTCTTTACAATTGCATTATGCCCCTGCTCTTCAGCGGCTGTGTGTATGTGGATGTTACGCGAACAAAAATGAACCCTCGTCTGGAAAAAGGCAGAATTCCCTGAAATGCACGCGCAGTAAAATAGACAGTAGTTAGAAAAATCACGTGATTAAATGAAGGTATCGAGTGAGTCAAGCGAAATGACCGCATGAATGTGTGCTTTATAAAAGGACGGCTGAGCATGCACGACTCAATGATTTAAGGCAACACAGGTGTATGTTACCGACAAACATCAATTTTTACTTTCTCATTTTGCTTGCCTAACTATTTTCAGCTGCCTAAAATATGTTGATTTGTTTACTTGGCGATGCATCATGATTGCAATAGCAAAAAGAAGCCCAATTAAGACCTTTCAAATAGGGCTCATTCACGATGTGATATTTAAAGACCCCGATAAATGTGAATTGCGTAGTCAGAAGCGAAGCTTGGCCTTTTCCACAATTCTTTCGTGCTCCTTACGATAATTAAAGTACAATTTTACCTCCATTCGCATCGGAAGGAAATATTCTCGAATGTGTCACAGTTCACCAGCGCTAGCTAAGTTGGTATGGGCCGCCAGTAGAGCCGCCGCCGCCGCTCTCGAATCCGACCATGAGAGAGCCTGTTGCGTCCGTGCCCGGTTCCCATTGTCACAAGCCCGGGGGAGGCTCCCTGTCTTTTTCTTCTGTTGCTGGGAGTGCAAGGCGGCCATTTCCCCTTCACCCTTCATAGCTCTCTCTCCCTCTCCACGAAAAACCAGTTGACCAAGAAGAATGCCGCGTTGGCGGCAGCGGGACGCGAGCGACCATCTGCATTCTCTTCTTTCTCCTCCCCTCTTCCTTCTCCCAATATCCGCACGGTTACAGAGTCGGTGTCGTTTTCCCCCGGGGACCCAAACGCCCCCCCCCCCCCCCCCCTTCCTCCCTTTTTTGTTTCTTTCTCCGCTTCCTTCTCGTCCACTCAAGTTAGCAAGATGCCGCGTTGTTCGTCTCGCGGATCACGTCAGTGCTGCCCGTGCAGTCGTCTTTCTCCGTTGGTGACTTTATGCTGATCTGCGACGTTTCTGTTCGTACTCATATAACACGAGAACGAGCACAAGTGCTATATCATCTGAGAAGCCACAGTGCGAAAGTCTTCACCGCGGGACATTGAAAACTTCGACAGAACGATGTTGAAGATTTTGGGAAGGCGAAGAAAATCCGCGCGGCGCCCACCACATTGCACATATATTTTGATATTACAGGTAAGCGTCTCTTTGCTACGATGTGTTTTGAATTGTATTCTGAAGCGAGAAATGAATCGTAACGCTGCACTTAACCGCAGACGAAGAAATGGAGGGATGGAGCAGAGAGATTAGCTGGCTGAACCGGAAACGCCATGACGAGCCTGATGCGCGGAAGAAGGTACGTAATGTGATGTTTGTCTTTCTTTTCTACTTTTAGTAGCGACGATGACGGATGAAGTTTCTAAACCCTCACTCTTACCCTAAGCAACCACCTTGATCTTGAGCACTGCCTCTAGCCTCCTAGCATGAAAAGCACAAAGGCGCCAGACTACAGTTCGCGAGCAGCAGCCAAGTACGGGCGTTATTAGTCTTGCCTGGAGAACTCGAGCTGTGCTGTGTGTCGCAAAATATTGCCGCCAACCTTTCAGATCTTCAGTGATAACGCCTTGTAAAGCACGGATCGATTCTGTATTTTTGTTCATGCTTATCGCGAAACGCGCTTCTTTGGCTGAGCTACATGTACGCGAAAACTCACGCGAACGCGACGACGACACACATCGCGCGAAGCCTTCGCGCGAACAGAAATGCATGTGTTGATTGACTCGTCACTCCGACCTGCCGAAATAGAAAATTTTGCTGCTTCCTCGCAATCGCATGCACAATCAGATAACAGCATGAACGCGAAGCGTACGTTCCTGCCGTTCATATCGTACGCGCGCTCTCTCTCTCTCATTTTTTTTTTTTGCAGTGTTGCATCGTGATTGTGCATTTCCGCGTAAATTTCTCGCTTTGTACGAACAATGGTGAATGGGCAAAGATTCTACGAATGTATAATCGCAAAAAAAAAAAAAAATGAAAGGTCAAGTTACTATACTCTTATAGCGCAAGTGTAAATCCATTTTATTGCATGCTATCGCAAAACACTTCAATTCTTGCAATTGTAACTTGCATATGCAAATAGTTTGCGGTGTACTATACTAGTAACACAGAGCGTCGTCGCCGTTTCGCGTTTCCGTCGATTCACGATTAAAGTACATTCTAAATAACTTGCACTTGGTTGCTTCAAACTTTATTCAGTCAAGTGCTTTTGTCTCTTCAACAACTATAACAAAATGTGTGCTTCTTTTGAATGATGCATAGTCTTATTTATTTAAAGAATCAGCCGCATCAATTACATTTACCTTTGTGTTTTTACAGGTCCACCTTGGCCATGGAAATTGTATGAACCAATTCAGTCTCCGATCGGATTCCGACTTCTGCAAGCTGATGTCCGTTTACCTCGGGGGGACTGAAGTACAAGGAGCGTGACAGGAAGCCTTTGTAGCAGAGCCATCTCAAGAGTGTTCCCTCCACCTTACCCTTTTGGAGTGGCATCAGTTGTCAGGTAAACGAAAACATCTTTCCATGAACTGCAGAAGAGATTTCATTTGGTTTTGTGGTGGCTGTATACAATATAATTGGAATTGTATTGTTTTTGGTATTTCAGAAACTGAAGCTGGTGATGGTTTAACTGTGGCTATCAACAAGCTGCAAGCCATGATGCTTAAGGAGCATGGCTGCTGTTTGAAATACAGTGCAGGGGAAGGCTGATGAGATCACACAAAACGGTTTTATCATTATCAATGGATGACTGGCTCAATGTGCGTGTTAGTTGTTAGGCACCAACAATTATGCTAGCAGTTTTGAGTCACTTTCATAGCTGAACTGGGCCAGCACGAAAAAAAAAAAAAGCCATATTTGCTGCAAAATTTAACAACACTAAACAACATGTGTTGCTCGTTTGGAAATGTATACAGCAGTTGCTTGACCATGGTCAGAGCAGTAGTTGTATTTCAGCATGCTAACCCTAGCAATGTTTTATTTTATGCTAAACAGTATTTCAGTAGTAAATCAATGCTTCCAGTTGAGCAATAATTTTCTGGAAAATATGTAAAGTTTTCATCCAAATTGTGATTTTGTCGTTTTTGCAAAATCGAATGAATAATTGATTAGAAAATAATTAATGATTTTATTTGTGCAGACACCTGGCTATTGCTGAAGGAGGTGAGTTGCAGCGAAGATGTGGTCAAGCGCTACAAGATGATGCCGCAGTACCTGGCACAGAAATGTCTCCACCTTTTTCTCTAGGGTAAGATTTACAGTGTATTCCTTCCGGTGGGTGACAGAGTAATGTATGCACAGGATTTTTTTTTTTTTTTTGCAGCGGCGTTATGCTTGCTTTCAATGTGTAGCTAATCAGCGGGTGTCACAGGTTGCTCAGTTCTCTAACATAAAAGCTTATAGGCTTATAGTAGGCAATAAAAGCTATTGCAATTTCAGGAGATTTTCCTAGCAGAGAAAGATTTGCATGGGTTATAAGAGCATTACATACTGGCTGTCCTGAGGATATCTGTGTGCAAAAATGGTTAGGCTAAACACGTATAATCTTTCAGTCATTTTCAATGAGCTTTGTTAAACTCTTTAAACATTTATTTATTGCTCGATATGAAGGCTTACTACTTTGGCATTCTACCACTTACGTTAGAGTTGTAGGCTTTATGTAGGAGAGACGGGCTATGATTTGATAAAATGGTAATAGAAAAATGACCTAGTGCTGTCCATTTCCAGTCCACATAATGAGCACAATGAGGTTTAAAATATTCTTGTGCCTGTCACTACAACATTCTCCATTGCCAATGTCTATAGAAAACCACAAAATAATTCTTTCATTTTTCAGTTACCTTCAAAATAACCAGCATCAATTTTTCATCGAAACCACTTTTTTGTTTAAAAATTAATTTTAAATAGGTGTTTAATTGAAATCTGCATCTTTTTGTCATTCAGGTGTTCCCGTTCAAGCGCCTTTTGGAAATACAGCTTTATGGATTCCAAATAAAGGTGGCTTCTCACAGGTGTTGTTTCGCATGTCTTCGGCATGCTTGCGCACTTTTTTTGTGCAGAGCTGCCAGGTCTACATGCCTGCAAAATAGCCCAATTAATGACTATGATCCCATGAGACTAATTTTTCCCACCTGGCTGTGGTTGCATTTTGCACGTGTGAATATTCTCACAATAGGAGAGAAGAAAGTCACAACAGTATGTGAAATGAACATGCGCCCTCGGACTAAAGAACATCACAGTACGGAATGTCAGATTGCAGGACATCAGAATGCATGCCTTCACAGTATAGAACAATAGAATACAAAACGTCAAAATACAGAACTACAGACAACCAACGTCACAGTACGGAACTACAGACTATGAACGTCACAATACAGAACTACAGACAATGAACGTCACAATACGAAACTACAAACAATGAACGTCAGACTACAGGTCAAAAATACGACAAGACTACAGACCATCAGAAATTTTCTGTTGTTTTTTTCGACTGAGGTGGAGGAAGATTTGGAGGAATGTAGAAAGCTACATTCCTCCAAAAAAAGCTACAGATGAGAGAAAGCTACAGATGAGCTCGAAGCGCCAGTGATGGCTCGAATTCGGTGCTTTTTCATTGCAGTAGGAGGGTTAACCGTGCGGGGAGGAGTAGAGACAGAAGATGGACCGGCCACGTCGCCGAGAGTCTTCCCTCGATGAAAAGCGGCGGAGTAGTCCACAGAGGACTGCTCAACACGGGTAGGATTTCCCATGGACTCGACGAGAGGACTCTCGCACTCCGAAGCAGCGCGCCGCACAAGTTCCAGGCGTAGGCCGCGAACGTCGGCATGCAGAGAGGCAATGACCTCGGCTTGTTGTGCGAAGGCCCGCGAGTTCTCCTCACGAAGGCGCTCATTCTCCTCCCGCAGCTGGGCAACCTCATCGCTAAGAGATCGCCTCAAGCGCATCGAGGAGGAGAGCCCCGTAGCTACAGTGTACTAGAATACCGTAGCGAGGCGAACTAACCGCCATGTTCGCCGGTCGGGGTTGATGGGAGAAAACCGGTCGGGTGGTTGGACAAGAGAGGGGAGACAGAAGAAAGGAGCGTAGCTGCCGACGTACCACCGTCGCCAAGCGTAGTGTCAGACGACGCACACAGATTGCAGGCGAACGGCCGTGAGCAAGAGTTGTAGCTCATCATCCGCGCAAGTGACGCAGTTCGAACAAAGATGTTTCGCACAATCAACACAGCGTAAAACCTGCTGCTTGCCAAAGAACGGGAGAGAGCACAGTGCACATGCGTCCTTACTGGGCGCCATCTTGGCTAATAATAATATTAATATTATTAAAACATTAAAATTTATTATTAGTAGTATTATTAGTTGGTTCACAGGAAGGGAAAGGCGCAGTAACTGTCACACTTGTTTTTCTGGACATCTGAACCGTTTGCGCTGCCTCTGGCGGCGGTAGATGCTAGTCGGAACAACCTGCTTTCTTCGTCTCTTCTGTCGTTTTCTCTCTTGCGAATCCACCGTACCGAGAAAACCCAAATACGCTGCCTGAACCTTTCTGTCCTGGCCTCGTGCGTGGAGCGACTCTGAAAGACGACATGCTGCTCGGCAGATTCGGCTGAGAAACCATGCTCGACGCCGTCGGAGCACCAAACCCCCGTCTTTCTTTTCGCTCTCGCTCTCGCGTCTCTCTTGGCCAGCGTGGCTCCGACCGAAATCATGTGACGGCTGCTCCGGCTCTCATTGGCCCTCTGCCGCTGCCCACTTCCGGCGTCTGTGTGTAGTCGGCATTTTTTTCTGTTCAGCCAGATCCCGACGATTTAGCAAAATCGTCCTCTCCGGTGGCAAAAAAACGCTCCACTGCCGTTGACGCCGACGAATCGCCCAAAAAAAACGCTCCTTGCGGGCCACGCTGGAGGGAGACGTGCGGCGGAGTGAACGCGATGTGTAGGCTTCTCGGCAGCAAACGTGTTAGAATGAAACTTTTTTCGGTCATTTCCTGCATCGTGCCACATGCGCACGTAAGAGACGCATGTACCATGTTTGTTTGTTGAAAAATAAACCAAAAGCAAAGCGAAGAAAGCCGCTACCCGTTCATGCCGTCTGGTAAAAGGCCGCCGGTGTTTAGGCGCAGCACATCGTCGGCGCGCGAACCCTTCTGCTGGCGGCTCTTGTGCAATGTGTCAATGTGCAATATGCCCTTTGGTGGCAATGTATGTGTAAACGGCATGCTACCCCCCCCCCCCCCCAGAAGCGACAGCCGAGTACAGCTGGGCACCGTCGGTCGATGGAAAGGCGCAAAGAAAAAGAAAGCTCTTCCGCAGGACGGGACGAGCACAGGTTGTATCTGGAGATGTGCCCTAAAGGCCGGAATACATGCGGAGTTTTTTTCCGCGATTTTCGCGCGTCGAAAACTGCCGCGTCGACGCGACGCCCAGCTCGAGATACATGGAACGACGAAGCGGCGCGAGCGCCGCCGCGGATGACTCGATGCGAATGCAAATACATCAGCGAGCGGAAATAACCGCTGAACGACGTGAGAGAAGCGACGCTGTCCCTTGTGTTAAAATTGCGAAAGGGCGCATTTCAACGCTAATGTGCTAAATGTAGAAAGCGTACCCAGGTCGCACAAGGATTTGGCTCGCTCGAATGAACGAAGACACCTCGGAATGCCCGTTCTGATACCAACGGAACGTTTCTTTCTTTTTTTTTTTTTTACAAATTTCGCTTCAGGGAGAAAACAAATACATTACGATCCGAGAGTAGGTCATATACTCACAAAAAGCGATATTGCGTGTTTGATTAAGCGTTTATTTTTACGACAATCACATTTCTGCGGCCAAACTGCCGCATACCTGGTCAGCTATGGCGGCCATGTTGGCAGCGGCCATGGAGGAAGGAAATAACTCCATGGCAGCGGCCGCTCAAACCGGAAATGCCACCCTTCCGCACTCCTATTGGCTCGCGTCGGCAGTAGCTTCCGGTTTGAGAGAACGCCGCCCCACCCGCGCGTCAAATATCTGGCAGGGTCAGATCGGCGGCGGCGTGCGTTTTTTCCGACGCCGCGCGTCGAGTGCGCGCCGCCGGGCGTAAACGCCGGCTTGACGCGGCAAAAACGCTCCATGTATTCCGGCCTTAAGGCGTCAAGCCATGCGTGATTTTTCGGCGCTCGGCAGTTTTGCCGTAGTTTTTATTTTCTACTTAGTGCGTCGAAACGAGTGGTGACTTGTGACAGTGCAGTGCACGGGAATAATAGGCATGGCTGGGCAAGCTCCGCAACGCTTGCTGTTCTGAGGATTTCGGATGACTGAGAATGTTGAGGCTTACTTTAAGAATAACTGTTTGGCGCGCGGTCAGAAACTGTACGAATCCAAGCACGAGTATGGAGTGCGCGAGGAAGTTCACAGGGCAGAGGGGTCTTCGGATATGTTCGAATTCCGGAAAATGTGCTGCCCATATGAAAACTGCCTTCTACGACGTCAGCATGGAGGTAACTTTTGTTCGGCCCTTTCGGCGTCTCTTCCCCGCATATGCAATTCGGTTTTGCTGCATGTAGTTGTCGTTTTTCACTCGCTGGCAAACCTACGCAATATCACGCATGCCAGTTACATCTGCAAGGCCGGGTGCCACTGCTAACGATGAGTCACGTCGCTCTCGTATAATTACCAAGAAAACCGAAAAAACTTGATTATCGGTTGCTTCCCGTTGGTATTTTTAAAACTGTTATGGCACACATAAACACAGCAGTAAATCAAGCTGTTAGGTTTGAAGGACGTTTTCTCTTTGCAGGGAGCCATGAACGCATGGCAAGTTAGAAAGCGCGCACTCGTGCAATGCACTTCGTTCTCGATGTAGTGCTTCCACGTCACGCTAAAGTCTCCCCCCCCCCCCCCCATTTGGAAGTCTAAAAAAATTTCCCGCCGTTCAGGAAGGCTTCGCGCTCTACTACACAGGCCGTGTCCGAAGACCTGCTGAACGCTGGTTCCAAGCATGCATATATTGTACAACTTTTATAGCTCCAGCTAGGTCCAGAAGTAAAAAAAAAAAGTACCCCGCCTTTTTGGTTTTGTTTTTCGCGTGCCGCGCGCTCAATACAAAGAAGTGATCGGTTGTGCATGCTTGAAAGAAACCTAACGTGCAGTCCTGAAAAAAAAAACAAAAAAAAAAAAAACATGGGAAATGCGCAGCCGAAACGAAAAGCAATGGGTGCAATTTGAGGTTGGAAATGACCATAAAGACAACAGTAAATAGAGGCACTTGTTTCAGTCGGCGTTTATCGTGCGTCGCCGCTACCCACTACCCACGGTTGCGGACCCAGGCCTTTTTCGGCGGCGTCCTCGACGGCGCCACAGGCAGCCATTTCTTCCTCCATGGCTGCGGTGCACCAGGCCCATAGAGGTCCAATAGCAGACGCCCCTCGTTCGTCCTATGGAAACCCGCTTGCACAGGGCTCGTAGCACCGCGAAAAAGAAAAGAAGAAAGCATGGCAAATCGATTCTGCAGTGTCCCGCAGTGCGTGTCGGCACGATGGCACATGGTTTCATTTACTTCCTTCGTGCTCCAGCTATCGGCGTTAGAGAATGTATTTCCAATCCCCGCGAAACACACTGAAAGTGCCGTCAACAATTTATATATAATCTCGTCAATATTTGTTGTACGATTTATCTCCTGGTATCAACTGCCTTCTACTAACCTTCCTAAGGTATGGAACACCTACGGATATATACGAGTAGACAACGCATACTATGCACCTGGACTTCTCTCGTCGCGTACGAAAGTCGATGGGCGCATGCATAAACAACTAGCTGTGACAGCTTGACGCCTTTTAAGTTTCTTCTGCTAGGAACGTCATCATCAAATGCGTGTAAGGGAGCAATTTATAGGATGATCGGCTGAATTCTTCGCCGCGTCAAGCAGGCGTCTCTAGATCTACAGGCCACGCATGGCATGACACTGCGCGCGATCTCGGACCGCGCACGTTACGAGAATTCGGCTCGTTGTATGATCGCTCCCCTATGCGGCTGCTCAATTTCCGCAGTTGCAGCTTATCACACTTAAATTAAGAAGAAGAAATGGACATGGGCAGGACATGTAGTGCGAAGAGAGGATAACCGATGGTCGCTGAGGGTAACAAACTGGATTCCAAGGGAAGGAAAGCGTGGCAGGGGGCGGCAGAAAGTTAGGTGGGCGGATGAGATTAAGAAGTTCGCAGGGGTCAAGTGGATGCAGCTAGCACAGAACCGGGTTAAGTGGAGAAATATGGGAGAGGCCTTCGCCCTGCAGTGGGTATAATCAGGCTGATGATGATGATGATGACACTTAAATAAGATCCTTGAATCGCGGTGACTAGCGTGGTGAACTGGTCGAGCCGGCACTTTTTTTAAAGTATATTCTCAAGTAAAATATCATTCACCGGGAACAAATCCTGCTTGCAGGGCGCTCAATTGGTCAAGTGTATGCATGCGTATCACGCTTAGCCAATTACCAAAGCAGCAGTGAATGTGGTTATACATGTGCATACACACGTCGCATCCAGAATGAGCTTAATTACTGTATTAATCAAACAATTGAGAGGTCGTTGAATTAACTCAATAAGCCATTGAAATCAATAGCTCATCTATGCCAGTACTCAATATAAAACTTAGATGAGCTCATCTTTTGAACTTAAGTTCTTGGCGGCCCTTCATACGTGCCTTTCTGCTGTCTTGCCCAATCAAGTTTAGTCCTAGGATATTTCATACATTTGATATATATTGACATATATATTGAATGATATATGATTGAATGATATATTGGACAGTAAGAAAAAGACATTGTCAGGGGGTGGTGACAAGGCCGATAAGAAATTAAGAGACTGGGAGTTCACTGAAGAAACTCTTTATTGGGCTGACTTGCGCCCGCAAAAGAACTAAGCAATCGGCAGCGGCGATAGCAACAATCGTGTTCGTCGGTCATAGAACCAAGACTGCCCTTTTTACACATCAGCGCTCGATTTAAAAGCGGTGGAGAAAGATCGAGATAAAGCAGCAAACGGTGACTATAGCATACCCCGGAACATTGTAGAAACACATGCGCGTGCCTGCAATATTTCGAGATACATCCCGAATCCTCTGCCACAACAAGGGAAATGATAAAGCCACATCTCGCAACAAAGAGCATGAACAAACAAAGAATACAGCAGTGATCCTCACGCTAGATTCACAATGATAAGCCACATGCCGGCGGCTGTCGATAAAGAACATGAATGGTTCGCGGCCTCATTCCTTCCCTTAAAAGGCATCGGGCCGATGCTTACGAAGTAAACGCAGAAAGGTAAGCAAAATACGAGAAATTCAAATAATTAGGGCCTTTAGTGCGCGTAATGAGGTTTAGGCGCACAACATGCACAATTTCCGGGTGAGCTCGGCGCCGCTGAGATGACGTCACGCTGTTGGGAACGACCTCGTAGTTCAATTCTCCTAGTCGGCGGAGCACCTTGTACGGACCGAAGTATCGGTGTAAAAGCTTTTCGCTCAGTCCGGGTAGCGAATCGGCGTCCAAACCCAGACTTGATCTCCCGGCTTGTACTCGGCGTCGCGTCGTCGTAAGTTATAACGCCGGGCGTCGGTTCGATGCTGATCTATAATACGCATTCGGGCGAGCCTTCGGGCTTCCTCTGCGCGATGAAGGTAGGCAGCGAAGGTTCTCCTGTAGGTAACGTGCGGCAGCATTGCGTCGAGCATCGTCGTGGACTCCTGCCGTACACAAGGCTGAACAGGGTCGACTTGGTTGTCTCCTGGACGGCACTGTTATCAGCGAAGATGACGGTAAAACGGTGTTCTAGGTCTTGTGTTCGGCGTCGACGTGCATTGCAATCACATCCCCAATCGTTTTGTTGAGACGCTCCATAAGTCTATTTGTCTCAGGATGTTGTTCGTCGATGGCTTGTATGACTGTATTCCAGGATGGCTTGCGTCAGCTCTGCCGTAAATGCCATTTCCCTGTCAGTGATGAGCACATATGGGGTGCCGTGTCGCAAGAGAATTTGTTCGACAAGAACTTGGCGACTTCTGCCGCGGTACCATGAGGCAGTGCTTTTGCTTCGGCGTAGCGGGTAAGGTAGTCGGCGGCCTCGATGATCCCCTTGTTACCTGTAGATGAATACGAAAACGAGCCGAGGAGATCCATCCCAATTTGTTGAAAGAGCAGCGTTGGGGGCGGCATCGGGTTCAGTAGTCCAGCTGGTCCGCAGGTAGCACAAAACGTTATAGTAACGTTATACATTTGTTATGTTTGTTGAAATAATGTTAACCTAACGTCAAAATGTTATTTGTTAAATTACATTTTTACAACGTTTATGATATAACTGAATAGTAATGTTAGCAATAAAACATTTGTATGACACATTTAAACTTAGCAAAGAATGTGTTTATATTGTCCCTCATAGAAATGAAAATTAGCACTAAAGCAAGCACAGCTGTAACATGAAAATACATACAAGACATGAAGCTTGTACAACTACAAAAATTCATGCTCAATGTCAAAACAGTAACCACGCTATGAGGAAGTGAGGACAAAACTCTTCATTACCATTGCATGTATGTTTGAGTAACGTTTATGAAACACAAACTTATAATGTTATGAAAACGTTACTACAAGGTTAAAAATACATTCAAGACCAACATGACCTCTTCAAATAAGTACCTAATTTAGCACTGTTTCAAGGCTTTTTCTCAAATTTTTAGCAGTAATTATAGACTAACAGAATTTTGCGATTAAACCTCTTGACACCATGCCAACTACAGATGCAAAAACATAAGCGCCTGAGCTGATACGTGTGCGCTTAGAGCTCTGTGTTTTTATCTTGTTTTGCCTATTTACTGTCGTTTAGTGGGGGTAGGACAGTGCCCTCCGTAAGAACGAATGACGAAGACGCCCCTGTGGAGCGATTTCCGACTCGGTGGGCCCTTTCTCAAGTAAGAAAGTCCAACCGGATCCCTCAGGCGCAGGCTAGGCTTAGCTCGGCGTTGCCGAGCGAGGCTGGGCTACGCGCCTGCATGGATTCTGCTCCGCCGACGACAGGTGTGCGGATTTCCGCTGTGTTACAACCTGGCGCAACATCCACGTCCACGCAATCATCAACGCCTACATGCCCCCAGTCTGCTTCGTCTTCGGATGGAACGACTTCGGCTTGTCCCATGGATTGCTCCGCCGCCTCTGTGCCTGTAACCCTCCCTCAAGGAACTGTGCCCGTCGCACCGATTCAGTCTTCCCTTCCAAGGCCAACTACAGCGTGTCAGCCCCTGACACCACCACAGATGCTGCCAGTGAGTCGAGCCTCGCTTCCACTTGCTGCTAACTCGTTCCGCGTCACCATCAAGCCTACATTGCGCTTTGATATAACGACTATCCCTCCCCGGTGTGTCCAAGCCACCATTGACCAAGTTCTAGGTTCTACTAACTACTGTGGATTTGTCGTCCATCGCCCATCGAACACCATTACGGTGAACTTGCCATCCTTGGTGGACGCCCAGAAAATGTGTGCAGTTACTCAAATTCCCCTGGATGCGAATGAGCATGTCCCAGTGCAAATATATTTTGCCTCTGGCCCTGACACCCTCCGCTGCGTAGTTTACCATGTTGACAGCAGAAGTCCTTCTGAGGAGGTGCGAGCAAACATTCGCTGTTCAACTCACTCAGTGTTGCAAGCACGGCCTCTGGGGCGCAGGGGTTCATACCTACTCACTCTACAAGGCCCGCTGACTTTGCCTGAGTACCTAACCTATTATGGTGCGATTATCAAACCACAGCCCTTCCGACCTCGTCGTATATTTTGTTATCACTGCCATAAAGAAGGGCACATGCAAAATACCTGCCCTAATCCGGCAGCTGGGGCCGACATGAATGAACCAATAGCGCTTTGTGCCCTATGCAAATCGGCGGACCATGACATGCGCTCCCCCGCTTGTCCAAAGAAGAAGAGAACGAGGCCGTCGCGGAAGCCGCCTGGAAAAGAAGATATTCCTACAAGTGATCGCTTCGCTGCTTTTACATGTGATGAAACCGACTTCCCTGCACTTCCTTTACTTGACCCACCTGCTCATCATACGTCTTCTCAGCATGGTTCATACGCACAAGCGACCCACCCTCGTGGATCAAATGGTACACCAAAACGGCCAGTGCACCAATCACATGTGGATGCCGCAGATGAAGACGCAGTTTTAGACAATGCCATTGCAGAGGCTCGCCAACGTCTAGACGAACTCACCCAGCTCCGAGAACAGCGTCGGTCTCACCCCTCTCGAAGAAATATAATACCTCTTGATAAGATTTCAAATGAATCACCTCCAATAAGTAACAAACCACAATCACGTGCAGACAACACGTTAACCCCGAATACCCCGACAGTGGATAAAATATTAGCCCTTATGGAGCAGGTGACCTCCCTCATCGTAGAAGCTCTTCGGCCTCGCAATGGATAATGCACTGTCTCTGGTGGTGCAGTGGAATTGTCGAGGCTTTGCGAATAAGGCCTCTGAAGTGAACATCCGTCTTCGCGACAAAAAGCTAAAGGCGTGGGCCTTCTTACTTCAAGAGCATAACTCACTTCCTCGCCTTTCAGGATTCTGCGCTTACCATTCACCTTCCATTCCTGATCGCCGTTGCATCACCTCTTCCCGCAGCCCAGGTAAATCTGCAATTTATATTCACACTTCAGTTCCCAACACACCGATCGACCTTTCACGCTGGTGTAACACACGCCAAGAGGTGGTAGCACTCCTTGTTAAGCCTGTACGCACGCCACTTATACTAGTTTCCTTTTATGGCCGTCCTGGTTCCGCATCTCCTAATCTTGGATGGGTTCGTTTTCTGCGTTCTACCTACTCGGGTATCTCTATTCTAGTCGGTGGAGACTTCAATGGCGCACACACCTCGTGGGGTTACCCATCGGATTCTCCCAGGGGTGCACACATCCAGGGAAGCTTTTCAGATAATTCTTTTCCCCTTTTAAACCACCCGCATACATCTACCCGTTCACGAGGTGGGCCTTATTCACCTGATTTGAACTTGTGGTTAGGCCCTGGTAGCCCTCGTTGGGCTGTTGAACCAGATACCTGGGGTAGTGATCACAGTCCTATCTTTAGCTCTCTCACTCCTTCGCGGATACGTAAAATACGCCGTAGCGTACGAATAACATCTTGGGACTCTGTACGCGCAGACAATCGCTTATCTGATTTCACCCCATCATCAGCATTGTCTACTCTCTCTGCTGTTCTTGCGTCCCACACGATTACCACCACTGTAAATGAAGACGAGCCAAACCCGGACATCCACCTCCTGAATCTTTGGGCTCTGCGTCGCCAGGCAGATCATTATGCTGCTCGTAACACCGATGACCCATCGGCTATCCCCGCTCATCACCGGGCTACCGCGCGTGCGAGGCGGTATGCAAAGCGTCTAGGAAGGCAACGTTGGGCTTCATGGTGTGAGCACCTGTCCTCCAAGCAGAGTAATCGACAACTTTGGAGAGTGTTTCACGCCATGGAGCGCTCTTCTCAAGTTTCTGATTACACAGAGAGCATTCGCCTTGCTATGAATGTAGATGAGGACACATTTGCAAAACAGGCGGCCAGACAGTTTTTTCTCCACTATGATTCCACCTCAACTTCTCCACCTTGCTTACCGGTTACCGAACCCCCCGATGCGATTACTTCTGACCTAACCATGGCAGAGCTGCTGGCCTCTATTGAACGCCTCAAATCTAACTCTGCTCCCGGCCACGACGGCATACCTAACTCCTTATTCCGCAACTTGGAAGGGACTGCTTTGCAGGCCCTGCTTGATGCATTCAATGACGTGTGGCATTCTGGTGTCATGCCGGACGAGTGGAAGCATTCTATTGTTGTTCCAATACCGAAGTCAGGTCATCCTCCAGTATCTCTCTCGGCCCTTCGTCCAATTTCCCTGACGCCAACAATCTGCAAGCTTTACGAAAACATTCTCGCCACTCGCTTATCGTGGTGGTTGGAATCCCATGATTGTTATCCAGAATCCCAAATTGGCTTCCGCCCGCAAATAGGAACGGAGGACGGTCTTGCTACTTTGGCTGCTGACGTGCTTCACCACTCTCCGCACAGTCATCTAGTTAGAACTGTGATCGCTACAGATATAAGAAAGGCATATGATAACATCCTTCACTCAGCCATTCTTGCCTCCCTACAAACTCTTGGTCTTCCTCACAGGTTTCTCCTCGCCATTCACGCCTTTCTAAAAAATAGAACATTCAGTGTGCGTGTCCATGGAAAGCCCTTTGGTCACTTCCCCTCAAACAGAGGAGTGCCCCAGGGCTCCGCTCTCGCCCCTACTTTATTTCATGTGGCCTTCATTCCACTTATTCGAGTCCTAGAGGCCATCCCTTCTATACGGGTGCTTGCGTATGCCGATGATATAACCTTATGGTGCTGTCACCCAGATACGTCTGTCCATCAGGCGGCCCTCCAGCATGCGCTGGATGTATTGACATTTCGCCTCCCTCCTTTGGGCCTAACTCTTTCGCATACAAAATCCTGTTTCATTCGAATTGGAAATAAAGCTGGCTTACGGAAAGCTCCCAATATAAATTTTATGATAGATAATACCCCAATTCCTCAGGTACAAACCGTTCGCATTCTTGGTCTTTTTCTACATTCCTCTGGGACTGGCACACCGTGGCTGACAGCCATCCGTAAGACCGCTCACGCTACTTTAGGTCTCATTCGTCGCATAGATATGCGCTCTGGCGGCGCGCGTGCTCACACGGCCCGCCAGCTTGTTCGCTCTGTCCTCCAGCCACGTATAATATACCAGGCACAGTTTCAACGTCTCACCCGCAGACAGTGGGACTCCCTTGAGGCCATCAATCGTGAGGCTATGCGTGCAATAACGTACCTCCCCCGCCTAACACCCATACCAGTACTTCAGGAGTATGCCCAGCTACATACACTCACTGAACTCGTTGATCAGCGGATGGCAAACAGAGCTCGCAAACAGTCTTTACAACTACATCATTTAAAGACACTACCTCCATGGTCGTACTGCCAGCTCACGGACAAACGCCCCACTGCTTCCCCGTCGGTATCATCCGCACATCTGCCTGAAGGGTGCATATTATATACCGATGCATCACATACTGCAGAGCGAGGAGTTACTGCCGTGTATAGTCCCTCTCATCCGCATCTCAACACTCACGTGACATATACCGCGGATACGTGCACCCCTCTGGCACTGGAACTTCACGCAATTTACAATGCTATACATTCCCTCCCACCAGTTCCTACATTCAATGCAGTTCATCTTTACACAGACTCTCTCACTGCCCTTAAACAGCTTAAGGCCGTTCGACGCACATTCCAAATAACACAGTCCATACATTTGCTATGTTCAAAGTACCCATGTCCTATTCGCATACACTGGATTCGCGGCCATGCTCGCGATCCACATAACATACAAGCAGATGCTATGACGCATATAAACACATCAGACGATCCACCACCTTCCCCTCTTCCCCCAGATCCGTTCCTGTCCCACGTTTCCGATTCGCAGGTTCCGCGCCAGCGAACACGCGCTCTCATTCCTCCGCGTTCGCACCCTCTCCCCCGTAGTCTTACTCGGCAGGAGGAGGTGACAGTGCGCCGGATCCGGGCAGGGGCGGCTCTGACCCCATCTGTTCGACATCGATGGCGGGAAAAAGACCTACCAGTGCCCTCACTGTGACACTCCACCTGACGTCTGCGATGTGCGCCACTTGTTGTGGACGTGTCCATCAACAACGCACATCAGGCAACGGATAATCATGAAGGTGGTTCTGCGGTGGAATCGCGATAGTGATTATGAGAAATGGACAATGGACAATCGCTATACTGCCAACCTTCTCGAATTCATAAGCACAACTGGACTGCACTCCTTCTTTTAACTTTCTATCTCCTGCATCCCATTCCCCCTTTCTCAACTTATGCCTTGTGGCAAACTCTTCGAAAAAAAAAAACTACAGATTATACATATATTTTAAGAATCATTTAAAAACTGCGCTTGTATACAATTCACCACTAACACATTTGAGGGCTATGCTCATGGGTATATATAAGGATCAGCCCGGGTTACAGCAACATGCGCACGACATGATTTATATCTAGTTGTGCACTAAGTTGTATTGTGCTGTGGTTGCTCCTAGAGAATTCTTCATGCAAACATGATGGAGCTGCTATCGTGCATGCGCGTAATATAGCAACTGCGGAGTTTGGTTCTTCGATGTTGTTATTTTAACATCATTTTAAATTATTAAATTGTTATATAAGCCTATGTATAATGTTAAAATAACATTATAATTACGTGCGTGCATAACGTTTAAGCAACGTTAGAAAAATATGACATTAGGAACATTGTATTAACGTTTCATTCAAACATATAAATTACGTTATTATATCGTTGCGGTGCTACTTGGGTCTGATCGGCGGCGTCTTGCGTCTCTGGCACTCATGGCACGTTTTCACGTAATGGGCAACATCGGTAGGCAGTCGCGGCCAGTAGTACTTCTCTTGGATTCGATCCAATGTGCGCGCAAATCCGAGATGCCCTGCGGTTGGCTTGTCGTGCAACGCATAAAGAATTTTCTGCCTGAGGCTTTTAGGCACGACAAGAAGCTGCGCGGTCTTGTTGGGAGTGAAGTTAGTTGCGAGGATGTCATTGCTTAAGGCGAACGACTACAATTGACACCTAAATACAGTAGGAAGGGAAGTGGTCTTGCCTTCCAAGTAATCGGCTAGGTCTTTCAGCTGACGATCTGATCGCTGCTGCTGTGCAAGACTGCTGACGCTTACCAGTCCCAGAAAGGCGTCGTTGCCATCGTCCTTCAGAGGAACATCGACGGGAGCGCGGGATAGCAGTCTGCGTCAGAATGCTTGCGGCCCAACTTATAGACTACAGTCCCGTCGAATTCTTAGTCTTAGGCTCCACGGGGAAAGGCGGCCGGAGGGGTCTTTCAAATTTGGCAGCCAGCAGAGCGCGTGGTGATCGCTTACCACCTTGAATGGTCTGCCGTATGGGTAAGGGCAGAACTTCGAGGTGGCCCAGATGATCGCAAGGCACTCCTTCTCGGTCATCGAGTAATTGGCTTTGGCTTTTGAGAGGGACCTGCTGGTGTACGCGATAACTTTCTCCTGTCTGGCACTCTTCTGAACGAGAACGGCGCCTAAGCCGACACTGAATTTCAGTCTCGGCGTTTCATTAGTGGCCTAGGACAGGAGGAGACTGTAGGCGGCGCTCAAGTTTCTTGAAGACTTCTGCTTGCAGCACTTCCCATTTAAAAGATACGTAAGCATTTGTAAGCACCGTCAACGGTTCTGCGATGCGCGAAAAGTTTCTGACAAATCGTCAATAGTAAGCGCAAAGCCCAAGGATGCTGCGCGCAGCTTTCTTGTCGGCAGGCAGTGAAAATTGTGCAATCGCAGATGTTTTCTTCAGGTCCTGGCGAACATCATCTCCGCTAACGATGTGACCTAGGAACCGCTGTTCTTCGTAGGCGAAGTGGCATTTCTCTGGTTTTAACGTGAGTCCCGATGACTTGATGGCAACCAGAACTGTCTGCAGCCGTTTCAGGTGGTTTTCAAAGTTTGTCGAGAAGACAACGACGCCGCCCAGGTATGCCAAACAAATTTGCCATTTCAAGCCATCCAGGACTGTGTCCATTACTCGTTGAAACGTGGCTGGTGTGTAGCAGAAGCCAAATGGCATCACCTTGAACTCGAATTGGCCGTCCGGTGTGGTCAGCGGTCTTCTCGCGATCTCCCTCGTCGACCTCAATTTGCCAATAGCCGCACTTCAGGTCCATCAGAGAGAAGTACCTTGCATTGCAGAGTCTGTTCAGTGTGTCATCGATGCGAGGGGGAGGGCCCACATCCTTTTTTGCTATGCTGTTTAGGTTTTCGCCAAGACGACTGGTGCCACCCAGGGTCTCTTCGATAGCTGGATCATGTCATCACGAAGCATTTTGTTAACTTGAACGCGTATGGTCTGGCGTTCTTGCGGCGATACACGGAAGCGGTTTTGACGAAATGGTCAAGCGTATTCATCCGTGATGATGCGGTGCTTTACTAACGATGCTGGCCGCACCTTAGACGCTAAAGAAAAGCACTTGTTATGATGTTGATGATGATGATAATGATGTGGCTGTCCCCTTAACATCGGGTGGGCACAAACTTATGCAAAATTGCTGCCATCTATTGGACCTTCAGCGAACCGTGCTACGCGATGCCATGTTGAAGGGTTGTGTGTGTCGACGGCAGTTAGCTGTGTCTGTTTTGTACTGTGATTTTCGTGTGTTTGTTCGCATTTAAAGCAAAAAATGGCGGAATAATAGACGATTGACTTGTCCACGCTGCCTACATTCCAATTTTACTTCGTGAGGCGATCTGCACTGCCAAAACTTCTTGCGAACGGTGGTATCAGCGTATATACAAACGGCAAAACCTATATTGTTGCTCCGGGGCATTCCTTGGTACATTACTCAAATACGAGTCCGTGAAAGTGCAAAACATAGATATTGCTTCCGTGCACGGAGGAGCTTATGTTCTTTCTTGCTTTTTTTTAATATAGGGCTTATGCCTAATAAACACTGCGCTCTGATGGACCTTTACAGTTCCCAGTGCAGCGCGGGCACTACTGTTCCCGTCCTCTGTCTGAACGTTTAGAAGCTGATGTATCTCGTTAGCGCGTAATCAACAATATAGCAGATCCCATATTCTATATGCTACTGGCTAAAACCCCCAACCACGTGAATTTGCCGGCGAAACGCGACAACTCAACGACGGGATTCCGTGCGGGCTGATCCTCCTCAGATATGTAGCTTCTGTTGCCGTCACATCGTGGTTCTATTTCGTGAAAATCAATATACAGTCAAACCTCGATATAACGAACACGCATATAACGAATTATTGAATATAGCGAACTTTTTCGAAATATTTTTGTCAAACACATGTATTTTTAACTTCCTATAGCGAACGCGGTTCGGTATAAAACGGATAAAACGAACTTCGGGACGCCGAGCACTACCTCACTTTATTAGCAGGAGGCAGGCTTCGTTGCACTACAGGTAGGTCATGCGGCGCAGCAAACGTTCCGGACTACCTCGCAGGCGCTGACAGCGCCACACACGCCACGTCGGCATTGAGAGCACACAGCCAAAAAAGTCGTTCGCATCTCACAATCGGTGGCAGCACCGGTACAGCTGCGGTGGCAGTGGCGTGGCCGTCGTAGGTCGTAGCGTGGTAGCGTTCTGTGGAGGTTGCGTCGGTGGTTGAGTCAGTGTGGTGCGTGGGTGTGCGTAGTGCTGTGATGGCTGTGAACGTCAAAAAAAGAGCAGCACTGACGTTAAAGACCAAGCTCGGCGAAAAGAAGTGCGTTCTTGCGGACTTGTTTGGCATCCCAAGGAGCACTTTGAGTACCATTCTCAAGAACAAAGCAGTCATCAAGGCACAGGCACAAGAGACCACACGGACAAGCGCACAGCGTCTTCGGCCCCCTGCGTTCGGCGACGTGGAGAAGGCGCTCTACAAATGGTTTTTAAACGTCAGAGCTCGAAACATACCGGTGTCGGGACCGATGCTTCAACAAAAAGTGAAAGACTTTGCCTGTATCCTCGATGCCGAAAACTTAGTCGCCAGCTCCGGATGGCTGCAAAGGTTCAAGGCACGCTACGACATCGTAGGCAAAGCGATCTCTAGCGAAAGTGAGACGGTCAACTGCGAGACCATCAAAACGTGGTTGGAAGAGGAGTGGCCGCAAATCTTTGCAAAATATCAGCCCAAGGACATCTTCAATGTGGACAAAACGGGCCTATTTTGGCAGATGCTACCAAGACATACCCTTGACGCGCGTGGAGAGCCGTGCCATGGCGGGAAGCAAGGAAAGGCCGGGATCACTGTTTTGCTTGCCGCCAACATGGACGGCACTGTGAAGCTGCGACCCTTCGTCATCGGGAGATTTAAAACCCCGAGATGCATGAAAGGGGGCCGCATACTCCCCGTAGAGTATGCTTCCAACAAGAAATGTTGGATGACGCGTGAACTTTTCGCGAAGTGGCTGCATGCTTGGGACTGCGAGCTTGTGTGCGAGGGTCGCAAAGTGTGCGTCCTCGTTGATAGCTGTACCGCACACAACACAGATGTCGCACTCAGTAACATTGAAGTTCGCTTTCTTCCGCCTAACACTACAGCCAAGCTGCAGCCTTTAGATCAGGGCGTCATCAGGGCCTTCAAGGCAATTTACAAGAAAAGACTGATCGACACTCTTCTCGTGAAGCTTCGTATGAAGCAGGACTTGAAGACTGACTTGCTGGGAGCAATCCAGATGCTCAAAGCGGCATGGGACAATGTGAAAGGCGAAACGATTGCCAACTGCTTTCGGCACGCTGGTTTTGTTCCAGCAGAGGCCCGTGCAGCAAGTGACGATGTTGATGCCGACGAAGCAGACGCAGAGCTTTGTGAGCTCGATGAGGCCTGGAACGATTTTTCCCATCATGTTGGTGACATGCCCGCAACAATGACTGTAGAAGACTTTGTAGGTGGCGACGACATCGCACCGACCACGGCTGTACTCACGGACGTCAAAATAGCTGCGGAAGTCTCTGAATATCCCGACGAAGCTCAGGCTGACCCTGCAGACGATGAGAACATTCCGAGTTCACAAGAAGCGCTCGCTGCATTGAATTTACTGCGCCGCCACTGCAGTGCTATTGACGGCAGTGGGTTTGCCCTTGTTGAATGCTTGCAAACTGTGGAACGGCGTGATATGGAACGCGATCAACTAAAAAAAGCAGGCCGCGATAACGCAGTTCTTTGCGCCTAAATAAATGGACGTCACCCAAGTAAGCACTCTTCGAGTTGCTGTGGCGTCTCTGATTGAATTTTGCTGCTCTTGCATGTATTTTCTACGAAATTTTATATTACGAACTGTGGATAGAACGAACTATTTTCCGATATTTTTTACTGCTCGTTATAACGAGGTTTCACTGTATAGTAGATACCGCTGCCTGCGAAGTTACATAGCAGAGGTCTGCCTTTTACACAGGCGCAATGTCAAGCTCCTTCGTGAACGCGTATTCGCGAGCAGTGCTTTGTGCAATGCGCAGTTTTTGCAGCAAAGTCTTTTTCCTCTCCAATGCCGCATTTTTTCCTTGTCTTTCGGGATGGAATTGAAGTATTTCAATTGTTTTTTGTTGTCCATGTCAGGGATGAGCTCAGTATAGTCAGACAGACACCAACTGTCGGGGCCTATTCAGAGTCTGTACCAGTTTCTAGCATTTGAGAAAAGTTTCTATTTTATAAACTTCCTGGGGGGGGGGGGGGGAACGAGGTTTAATGGCTTTCTTTGATTGTGAAGATATTAAATCAAAAACTAATAGCACTGAGTTCTCATGCAATATTCGGCACTAGCGGCATTCTTCAAGAAATCGTTTTGCGAAAAAGTAGCAACACATAAGGGCTGTCTAATGTTAAATGGTGATTTTTTTTCTATAGCTGCCAAACATATTTTGCAAAGTCCGAATTTATGGGGAGTACAGTCAGTTGATACTGGAAAGAACACAAATGTCTTCAGTATGAAGGTGTCATGCATGGGATTTTTTTTGCCACATTGCAAAACAACAAACATTATTTGCCAGCAGCAATTCAGGGAAGTAGTAGAATGAACCGAATGATGGGCATACAGAAAATGTGATGAATAAATGTGTATAGAGCTCGATACCTTTAGACAAAATAAAGTTGAAAGATGTGTACGCTCATTCTTGTTTCTACTGCGCTAGCCGCAGTAGCAAACCTCACTGCTAAACGCAGTAAGGCTCACTACAAATAATATTGCTCTGTGGATAGTGTCAAATGGTTGACAGTTTCAATCCCTACCTCATACACTGTTTTCATGGCGCGCCATGAAGGTTAAACTGAAGAAACGTCAATATTCAGCGATATGGATGGGAGAAAAGAAAACTGGCGTGGTCCAAATTAAGGCGTAACTCCTTTTCGATGCACCTCACATAACGAGCAGAAAAAAATCTCGCACTATTAAAAAAAGCACAGGGCGGTGACCGCCATCACTATAGCGACAACAATCATGTGAACTCACTGTGGACGAGAGCAGCTAAACGGTAGATGCAGTTGATGCCACGTATATATGCTCCGAGTCATTTCTTTTGCAAGCCGTGTTCTGGAGACGCATCTCAGCAACTGAAGCCTGGACGTAGTCGACTATGTTCATCTATGAATCGAATGCTTAAAGACATTAGAGTATCATGCTGGAATTTAAGAGAGCAGTCTGGCGCCTTTGAAGTGCCGAAATGTGTTCTATCTGGATACCTGGACGTATACATACGGGCGAAATCTGTTGACAGCTTGTGTGCATTAGACCTTAAAAGCTGAGATGAATTGGCACAACAAGAAAATCAGGAACAACACTCTTGCACATCTTTCACGCGAAAAGGCGATGCGCAATCTGTCCACAGGCAAATTTAACACACCGTGGGCGATATATTTCGTCTGTCTTAGCACCGAGTACGGATTTGCAATCTTCCAATGCACGCAAAATAAGATATTTTACAATTCAGGCGCGCAGTTGATCGAAAGTGCGCCTAGCACGACAACAACGTGAGAGCAGATTAACACAAGCTTCAAGAAAAAAAAGCTCAAGGGGTATAACTTGCTGCTTCTTTTCTTCTACACCCTTATTTTAATTTGCATACAACTAGGGACACAACAGTATTTCAATGCTGCTTGCCGCTCCTTAACGCAGCTACCCTTGAACATGGCGGAAATGCGCGCGGCGGCCGATAGATGGCAATAATTTTGCATAAGGGCTGCGCTGACATCGAGGCACCCTAGTTGATGGTCACACGGTTACTGCCCTAGTGGACACCGGAGTCGACTATTCTATCATCAGTGGAGCTTACGCCGCCAAGCTAAAAAAAGTGTGACCACTTGGGATGGACCACTAATCCGTACCGCCGTCGGGGCAATGCACCGGACGTACCTACCCTACCAGCTTCGTCGTTCTACAGCAATACTTGCGTGACGTGATCTTGGGCATAGTTTTTCGAACGAACATCGGGTGATCATCGACCACTGCTCAAATCTCGTCAAACTCTCGACGGTCAAAGCCATAGCTTCAACGACGACAAGTCCCCGACGGAGACAACTGTATCGCCCTTATCAAGTGTCGTCGAAGGAAGCACCCAATTGCTCTTAGAGCGTGGACTGGGAACCGCAAGAGGCGTCGCCCGTTTCCGTCATGGGCAAGCTCAAGTACTGGTCACGAACTTCACTGAAAAATACCGGCGCCTGAACAAGGGCATGACGATCGCTTTCCTAAATGAGCTAGCGGACAACCGAGATATCTTCGCCCTCTTCAGCCAACCTGAAAACGATGCACTCAACCGAGCAAAGCAGTCCAAGTTCAACATTAACACAACACTACCCCAAGACAGACAAGCTCGGATTCGCCCTTATTACCGTCGACAACAACGGCGAGGTAACTTCATGTCCTTGTATTGCATGCTTCGGTACTCGATCTCTGCTTCGTCATTTGACACTCAGTTCATTCAGTTGAGCTAATGAATGATTCTATAGATATACCCATACATCACTTTGTCAACTGCAGGATAAATGACCCCTGTGAATAAGTGAATGCAGATTGGCCGCACCAAACTGATGCACGCAACGTTCCTTGCCTACACCTAGTGTGTGTTTTCTTGGACATCTGGCAATTAATTGCAAGAAATGATTTGCGGCTGTTCTAAAGGCTGTGACACATGAAACAGCTGTAAAGTGGAGCTTGATAGGATGAGGTCCATCAGCTGTACGAGAACGCTAACACACTAATAAGCGTTTCATGCTTCATGACAAACTATTAAATGCGATGGCTTTCTGCGCAGCAGCTAATTTTTGATTAATTCCACACCTTCATGAATTTTTTTCTTCATATGCACAGCACAAAAGCATTGCTAATGTGCATAAGCACTCACCACATAACCGGGTTTCATGCTTCATGACAAACTATTAAATGTGATGGCTTTCTGCACAGCAGCTAATTTTTGATTAGTTCCACACCTTTATGAATGTTTTTCTGCATATGCACAGCACGAGAGCATTGCTAATGTGCATAAGCACTCACTACATAACCGAGGTAGAATGAGGGAAGGTGTATACACAGTATAGAAAAAAAAGGTGGAGCATGAGCCTCAAATTGCAAGCAAACATTTCAACAAGACTGTATGAGTTCACCTAGTATGAAGAAAAGTCCTCTTGTCGAAATGTTTTCTTGCAAACTAAGACTTCCTCTCAACCCTTCTTTGATACTAGATGAGCAATGCTTCTATATGTCACTTTTCTAATGCTCTATTTTCGCACTGCTAAATACAAGGTTAAAGGCACATCATCTGGCCCAAGCTTTAATTGCCGTGTACATCCTGCACCTCAGTTAACTCAGAAAGGTGTCACAAGCTTCTTTCAGTAAGCTTGCATAGTTTTGTTAACAAAGCACTATTGCATCAACGTCTAAATGGTAGCGACATACTGTATATGATTATGTGCCTACACCCGACATAGAGTTCTCTCGAAAAGTATTGCTTTGTGCACATTTCTCATTTTTCCAGTTTACACCTTTTGAAGCTGAGTAGACAACAGTAGCAAGTGGGGCATTATTCGAATTGTGTGAAACTAGAAATGAGTATCAGGTAAAGAAAGAACACAAGATATGGCCCCCATGTACCATAAAGCATAAGTATGCATTATAATTTACTCTACAGTGCAGCTCAAATGAAAGACAAAACTACTTACCACATACAGACAAGATAATCAGCACAGCCTTTGGCTTGAACATAATGTTTCCACAGTTACTGAAGCCACATTTTATGCTTTCACTTGGGATCAACACATGCGTACTATCTATGAACGTTCAATTTTTAGAGTAGTGTTCACCTGCTACTACTCCAGCATTGCTATGATCAGCTTGCAGTGAGCAGAAACTGTGTTGTTTTCTCGTGAGAATGTATATTCAGACATTATACATGACTTAAAGCAGTTTTCTCCATGACAGCTTCGCACAGTTCTTCTGTGTCCTAATATTTGAACAGATATGACAAACTAATACAATGGCCCTGTCCTCGCTTTCAGCAAGAGCACAGAGCCGCCATCTGCAACAAACACCAGAGTATATTTCAGTCGTGTAGTTCGACATGGAAGAAAACCAAGAGGAATGCTTGAAGATGATGGCAGCAGAGCATACGTTTAGAGTATAATATATGTTCTGCATGAAACTGGAAGGACCAAAAATGAATTTGCAAAAACAACTGCTTTGTGCTACTTTGCAGATCAATGTAACTGGTTAGGGCCTAAGCACCCAACTGGTTACAGACTAACCGTACTACATGACTAAGCATGGAGTCTAAGCTCAGAATGTACCTGAATGCCTTTTCTTCAATCATTTGATTAAGAAAGAAATAAGGGCAGAAGTTTTCAGTGGCCGGCCCTACGAGTCCCTATTCATATTACTAATGGAGCCCTATCCAGGGTCCCACTATATGACCTATATCAAAAACAAATACAGCAGCACTATCTCTGTTAAGGGTATAAAACTGCGCAACGACTTCGCAGCAAAAAGCGCTTGCTTCAACCATATATTTCATATGCACCCCGATGGTCGATTGCGAGTACGCTGTTGCCATGCTGGCCCCTGAGGGATGCTACTCCGGCTGACGCCTGAGGCCGCACCGGCTATACTGAGGCACAAGGACCAGTGCGGCCCCAGCACACATACAGCCCTCCTCCCAGTGTATCACGGGTGCCAACGACACACCCAGCATCAAAAAGCTAATCCCAATGTTTTTCTCCCATCGTACCAGTCCAACCAGTGTCTTCCCGTTACTGCTCCAGTGAATATCGCAGACCTCCAGCATGCCCAGCAGATCCAGTGCAAACCCAGAGTGAAACTTACTGGTTTCTCACTGAAAGACGCTGGGTTTTCCAATAGGGATGTTCTCGCTTGAGATTGACAATGCTGCTCTCAGGATATCCGCGATATCGAAGCATTGCAGGTGCATGCTGCAGAGCGTCATTAGGTGATCTGTGCGCCGCAAGATGCTGCGCATAGCACTTGTCCTCCAGCTCGTTCCAGTGATCTTCGTAATGCTCTTTATAGACTTTCGCAAACGTTTGTACTAGTCAAAGGCAGATCTTCCCGTTTTATCTCTTCGATACTTTTCCACCCTTAGCTGTTAGTGTGGCCACGCAGTATTGGCAGTTACGTCTCGCGTCTTCTCAGATATTCAGAGTTTCAGCAAAAACGAAGCAGCCTATTAAGAGGACATTTCGACTGCATTTAGCATCTTCAAATTAATCTTGCGAATAGCTTCACTATATGTCACTACCGCTTCTGATGAATCACTGATGATGTTTTATATTTCTTTGTGTAGATTTGACATTCCCCGACTAGCTTTGTTGAAGTATTCAACCACGTATGCTGCACAGGCATAAACATCAAGTACAACTTGAATGTCCATGTTAGACTGAAGTACTGAGGTTATCCACGGGTTGAAGTAGTTTACCTTCGTTTACTTACACGTTCTTTTCAGCGTTATCATGGATCGCGCAACACCTGTCCGTATCATTTCAATGTACTCATCCTCAGATTTGATGTTATGATGATCCCACTTTGATTGCATGTCTTCATACTCAGTCGTTTCCAGTGCTTGGTGCATCGTATCGTGCTTCACACGCAACGTACAGCGCTATTCTACCTTGGCTTCCATTACAGCAGGCTTTAAAATATCACCATAGAACGTTTCATGGGCCAGAATGGTGCATTGAAACGACACTTCGTACGGCCATTATTAAATCACGTGTGAGTGTGCTCGTGAAGCTGACACCGTGACTAGAAGTGTACTTCAAATCGACGGAGGCCAGAAGTTCAGCCAAGACTACTGTCTTCGGCATATTCTCTCCCAGTGGTTCATTTGGAGCATCATTCAACCACATCATATTGTGTGCGTGAGCGCTTCCTATGTGCTGAAATTCTATCCGTTTGAAGTACTCCAAGACATAGTGCTCACGAAATGGATAAATGCATTCGTTGGGCAGAATTGGCATGTTATGTTTTTGAATCTATAATCAAAGTACACAGCACATGTTATGGGATCCTCGTTTACCAATTAGGCTGTCTGCATGTTTGTCCACTCATCGACTGCCAATGGCAATTCGTATTTGTTCACTTTAAGACTTTGGAGCAGAATGAGGTCTGACCAGTTAACGTCCGACGCTGACAAGGTTAGAAACGCAGTTGGTTTCCCAGCTGACGAATCTTCCTGTTTACACTTGTGCCACCACGCAGCAGTATTTGGAATGCCTTCCATGTATGTCATATCATGATGCACAACACGCTCTACAAAGCTCCTGTTCTGCAAGACTTCGCGAGGGAACGAAGCAGTCAAGGCTGAATTACGAAATATCGTTGTCAAGTACGAAGCTACACTGTGACGGATCACCTTCATTACCCTGTAAAGTACGTGCCGAGTACACTTTATGTGAACGTGAATGGCTCTGTCCTTTTCAAGTGTATTCGGAAGCATGTTCGCAGTTTCCGACACATTAATCGGCACATTTACAATTAAACCCACAATGGCTTCTTGTCCTGCCTTAAAATTTTACCAAATGACGAATTTGCATTAGCGGTATGCGTCGTGAAATGGGGCGTTCACTTACTAAACTCAGTCGTGGCAAATGAGCAGGAAGGTCAAGATAACCGTAGCCGTGAGTCAGGGAGTAGTTGGATATCTTGTTGGACCGCAATGACGCCTTGCACGTCCGACATTTCTTCTGGAAACACTTGAGCTAGAAGTTCTAAAGATATCACTGGAGTGGCCGACACATCATTCTGGAACCACAACTGGTCACTGACAGCAAACACAACCAAACGCATTGTTAGTGAAATGCCGCTCAATGTGGTTTGTCACTGCTGGATTTTGGTGAAATGATGACCTTATGAGCAGATCGTTCAGCAACACCCTATCTTAAACGTCTCGCTTCACTATTCTTTCATTGATGGGTTCCAGGAGAATAGGGAATTTTAGGCGGCTGTTGCCTGTGCTCAATTTCCGCAGCGCGTTTCAGACGCTTCGCTTCAGCATTCTTTCGTTGACGGGTTCTGAGAGATTCAGGACTCCTACGCTGCTGCTAGCGCTGCTCACTTTCCGCAGCACATTTCAGATGCTTCGCCTCAGCATTCCGTTTGTGGCGCTATTTACAACACTTTCATTTCACTTCATTACATTAAAGACCCCTCGCGGGGTATTACATAAGTGGTGGGATGAGCAGAAAAGGTACAAGACAATGCAATATATGTGATCATATACAAAAAATGTTGTTTAGATTGCTAGCAAACGATAAAGGGCAGGTGATGTCGACAATATGCTGGGGAAGACCGTTCCAATCTTTAGCTGCACGTGGGAAGAAGGAGGCTGAAAAAGTAACAGTTCGGGCACGTGGGCGAAACACTTGAAGCGTGTGGCTAGTGCGGTGGGAAATGAAGGATGCTGGCGTGATGTACAATTGTTGCTGATGTACGTACGTGATGATGTACGTGATGTCGCTTGGAACCCAAAGAATCACCTGTTGAAGTGTCCGTTGCCGACGACGATGAAAGAGTCGTAACACACATAATGAAACACACACACAACGAATGGAGGAAGACAGCATCACACGCGCCAACTGCGGAGAGCGACTGACAGTCCGTCGAACGTGCCTGGAGAAGCCTCACGCGATCGTGACGCAAACCTCACGCGATCGTGACGCAAACCTCACGCCATGTGACGTGAGGCTCGCCTGATGTGCAGATGCCACAACGCCATTTGCGTACCCTCCCCACAGTGGGGTGTTTTTTCAATGGTTTTTAAGGCGAAATCCTTTACTGGCTCAGGCTGTCTTGGACAAAATTACGAGGGACTTTAGTGACTAAAATAGTGAAAGGCCCGAGTGCCGCATTCTGATAAGCAACTGGTAGTAATTAGTAATTGATTATTTAGTCAAAAAGTACACAATCGATTAATTACATATATGAATAATCATTGATAAGTAATAATGAATTGCTAATCAGTAATTGTGAATAATTATTTAGTCAATTAAGTAGTTGATAATTAATCAATTATAGATTACGTAAATTCTATTATTAGTAAATAATTGATTGATTAGTCAAAAATTTTCAATTCATCCTTCAAATAATTTTAGATTATTAGTAATTGATAATTGATTGGCATATGCCCATATGAGGCACGCATTCGTGCCAAAACGACCCCGCCTGAAGCTACTTGTGGCTGGTAAAGGCAGGCGAAACCTCGTAGAATTAAACTTGTCATCATCCTTCTGCATACCACAAATAAAATGCTAACATGCTGGTCGGTTGACTGTTGGGCGAATCTTTAAACAATGGCCGACTGCGCACCACAGGCTTGTTAAAAAGCCTTAAAACAAACCCAATCCTTCTCGAACAGCAGTGCTATGTTCATCATATAAACCAGGTTCTCATACCGCAAAGCGTCCGCAACATTTTAGCCAGGCATCCGTGAGTCCTGCCAATATGGTTTTCCTTAATGACTTGAGAAGATGTGCTTAAGGTGGCGGTCCTACTCCAGCGGGGAAGAGACGACATTTTTGGTGATATTCATACGCCCACTGTGCCTCACTCGTTTAGTTCATAAATGTGACTTTAATATATTTGTAAAGTTTATTTCCTCTCCTTTCTACTGGTGTATTTAGTTTATAAATAGCTGCAACGATGTTTAGGTTGTAAAAGAAAACACAAAGGTAAGAAACGGCTTTTCAGCTCTACTTGTCTCGGGAAAAGCAAAATTGTGCAATATCTTTTGCACCTAGAAAAATATCGTTCGAGGTGTTTTGAGAATAGATGGCAATAAACAAAGTTAAGCATTTTTATTACTGTGTATCGCATAGTTTATTAGCCACGCGCTTGTGAAAAGTGTATAACAGTTAATTATACATACAATAACTTTCAAGATATGTATTCTGCTGTGGTGATTTTTTGCGCAGTTGGAGGTCGTACACAGTTTGCTTTTTCCTGAAAATATCATCTGTCTGCTTCATTTAGTGTAAACGTTATTTGTGATCAAACTTAGCGTTTTTTGTATAATGGCTAAAAGTATATGCTAAACTGTTCAAGTAATAAGCTTTTATCTGTGCTGAAATTTCGTGTGGAAAAACTTTACACCTCGCTGTCAGAGGGTAAGCATCGGTTTTGTTCTAAGACTCTCGTGGAATGTGCACTGTCAGGGTGATTTCAGCTAATTTTTTCGTGGTTCACTTGAAGCGCGCGAGCTCTTCATGAAATAATTTCAGCATGATTGAAATGCTGCATGGCTTGTTTGTTTCTGGCGAATATAACTTAAACGTTCGGGCTTTCGTTCCTTTATTAAACCGCTAACAATTATCAACTACAAAGTCTACAAAAAGCAAATAATAGTGGAATAACAGCCACGTATGATAAATGTAGTAGGTAGCGTCATCTATGAAATTTCATGTGCACTAAAATGTCGCAGTTCAGAAAAATTACGAGGATGGCGCCACAAACACCCTGAATCGAGGTGTATTTACGAAAGGGTATTGTGCTTCTACGTTTTCCCTCTGCCCTTTCCTTTCCATCGGGTGAGAGAAGTAAACACTGGCGAGTCGGGTCGAGTGGTCGGGTCGAACTGAGGTGCAGGTGCTTCGCGCACTCAGATGCTTCGCGCATGCGCAGTAGCGCTACTTGAAAATGGTCCCTTGACAAATGTACACTAGCTTGCTTTGAGATTTATTTATCGCCTCGAATTAAGTGTGGCATACTGTTTGTGTGCCGAAACGTTGCCAGCTAAGGCTCTCACGCGTGCAGTTGAGGTGTGCCCCGGCTACAATCAACACTGTACCTCGGCGAACGAAACGTGCTTCTTGTCCGGTACAAGTAGTGGCTTTCGTTACTCGTTTCTAGCTTTTTTAGTAACACACATGATATATGCTTGTGTTTGGCAAAAGCAGGCATCTTTCTGCTCATGGGGCTGCCTCGCACGAGAAGCGAATAGCCACTAACATGGGGAAACCGACGAACAAAGGAGGCCTCTTTCCTTCCTCAGAAATGACTAAGCGGAATGAGCAATTCAAAGAACAGTGCTGTCATAATTTCAACCTAGCAGCTAGAGATACATCCAGACAACGCGAAATCTCTGCATTCTTATGATCGACTGAGTCTTACACTGAAAGTGAGGCAATGAAATCTTGCGCGTTAGAGGGTCAGTATCATGCAAACCGTCAAAGGAAAAATAAAACTTGATGCTATAGAAATTATCAAATGAGGATAAGAGGTTACGTGCCGCACAAATTTATTGCATGATATGAAGATTTTACGAGTTCTGAACAAAGATAGAAACGGTAAAAGAAATACTAAAATTCTGCTTCGCTCTGCACACATGATAAAGAATGCATTGGCTGCTAAAGTGTAGTTTATTTACTGGTATCAGCCCAACTGCATTGCTGTTTGTTTATTTTCCATATGTTAGGCAGGACAGGAAAAAAAAATGTTACAAAAGTGTGAATAAATTTGACTTTGCCGCCGCAGCCGAGAGAGGGAAAAAAAATGGTTGGCAGCGTCTTAGTTGCTTGTAGTTATGGAGCGCCCCTCGCGCAGCACTTTTATCACAAACAACGGCACGGCGCTGGACAAAGAAGAATTTGGCACTAAGCGTCTCAGTACAAGCAGCGAAAAAAAAAAGTTCGAACCCGAACGCTGGCGGAGCTGGTTATTCCTCGTCTTAGCTCCGCCACAAAGCTATCTTCAGATGTTCGCGGTGTTAGCATATATTGTGAGGGTGTAGAATTTAGACTGTTTTTTTTTTTCAGTGGCAAGAAAACATATTGTCGCGTAGTGGTGACAAGGCCGTACATGCCAAAAAAGACAAAGGCGTGATGGTACTGAAATAACTTTTTACTGGGGCTGACTTCCGCCCGCAAATAAACTAAGCAACTCCGCGGCGGCGATAGCAACAAACGTGCTCGTCGGTCGTCGAACAAAGAATGCAGAACTGACACGCGATCCAGAATCAGAGTGATAATGCCGTATGGCGGCTGTTAAAAAACAACAAATACAGTTTTGAAGCTTTCGCGGCATTACTCCCCCCTTAAAAAAGCATCACCTCGATGTTCCAAAACAAAGCAACTTAAACATAAACACTGCAAAGTTTAAACACCACAGATTCTTTAACGTGCATAATATGGCTTCATTCGTACAACATGTACAATTTCTGGGCATGCGCGTCGCCGTTTTTATGCTGACGTTCCGTCGGGAATGACATATAATCCAGTGGTCCGACGCAGCGAATGATTTTGTATGGCCCAAAGTATCGACGCAACAACTTTTCACTTAGTCCGCGACGATGAATTGGTGTCCAAATCCACATTTGGTCTCCTGGGTTGTACTCTGCGTGGCGTCGTCGTAAGTTGTATCGTCAGGTCGGTGCGCTGTTGGTCTTTAATACGCAGACGTGCGAGTTGTCGGGCTTCCTCTGCACGCTGCATGTAGGCGGCGACGTCAAAGTTGTCCTCGTTGGTTATGTACGGCAGCATTGCGTCGAGCGTCGTCGTGGGCTCCCTGCCGTACACAGGCTTGAACTCTGGTCGTCTGGGACGGCTAGATGGCGTCCCAGGTCTTGTGTTCAGCGTCGACGTACATGGCGATCTTGTCCGCGATCGTTTTGTTTAGGCGCTCCGTAAGGCCATTGGTCTGGGGATGGTATGCAGTTGTTCGTCGATGGCTTGTATGACTGTATTCCAGGATGGCTTGCGTCAACTCTGCCGTAAACGCTGTTCCCCTGTCCGTGATCAGCACTTCTGGGGCACCGTGTCGCAAAAGAATTTGTTCGACAAAAAATTTGGAGACTTCTGTCGCGGTACCATTTAGTAGGGCTTTTGCTTCGGCGTAACGGGTAAGGTAGTCAGTGGCCACGATGATCCACTTGTTACCCATAGACGAAGCTCGAAAGGGGCCGAGGAGATCCATCCCAATTTGTTGAAAGGGCAGGTCTGGGAGCGGAATCGGGTTTAGTAGTCCTGCTTGTCTGATAGGCGGCGTCTTGCGTCATTGGCACTCGCGACATGTCTTCACGTAGTGGGCAACTTCGGCAGGCAGTCGCGGCCAGTAGTACTTCTCCTGGATTTGACGCAACATGCGTGCAAATCCGAGATGGCCTGCTGTGGGCTCCATCATGCAACGCCTGCATAATTTCCTGCCGGAGGTTTTTAGGCACTACAAGAGGTTGCGCAGTCCTCGTGGGTGCGAAGGCCTCCTTCACGAGGAGGCCATTGCTTAACTCGAACGAAGATAAATGTCGTCTGAACACACCAGGAGGGGAAGCGGTCTTTCCTTCTAAGTAATCGGCTAGAGCTTTCGGCTCAGTGTCTGATCACTGTTGTTCTGCGAAACTGCTGACGCTTACCGGTCCCAAAAAGGCATCGTCGCCATTGTCCTTCGGGGGGCGTCGACGGGAACGCGTGATAAGCAGTTTGCACCGGAATGCTTCCGGCCCGACTTATAGACTACAGTCAGGTCGAATTCTTGAAGTCGTAGGCTCCATCTGGCAAGGCGGCCGGAGGGATCTTTCAAATTAGCCAGCCAGCAGAGCGCGTGATGGTTGCTTACTACCTTGAATGGTCTGCCGTATAAGTATGGACGAAACTTAGAAGTGGCCCAGATGATCGCAAGGCACTGCTTCTCGGTCGAGTAATTGACTTCGGCTTTTGTGAGGGACCTGCTCGCGTAGGCGATTACTTCCTCCTTTCCGGCACTTTTCTGGACGAGAACGGCTCCTAGGCCCACACTGCTTGCGTCGGTGTTAATTTCGGTCTCGGCGTTTTCATCAAAGTGGCCAAGTACAGGAGGGCATTGCAGGCAGCGCTTAAGTTCGTCGAAAGCTTCTCCTTGAGGCGCTTCCCATTTAAAAGGTACGTCAGCCTTTGTAAGCTGCGTCAACTGTTCGGCAATGGGTGAAAATTTTCTGACAAATTGTCGATAATAAGCGCACAACCCAAAGAATCAGCGCACAGCTTTCTTGTCGACAGGCGGTGGGAATTGTGCGATTGCAGCTGTTTCCTCCGGGTCTGGGCGAACACCAACCTTACTAACGATGTGCCCTAGGAAACGCAGTTCTTCGTAGGCGAAGTAACACTTCTCTGCTTTTAGCGTTAGTCCCGATGACTTGATAGCTTCCAGCACTGTCTGCTGTCGTTTTAGGTGATCTTCAAAGTTTGACGAGAAGACAACAACGTCGTCCAAATATACCAAACAAATTTGCCACTTCAAGCCTGCCAGCACTGTGTCCATTACTCGTTGAAATGTGGCTGGTGCGGAGCAGAGGCCAAATGGCATTACCTTGAACTCAAAAAGACCATCCGGTGTGATGAATGCGGTCTTCTCGCGATCTCTTTCGTCGGCCTCAATTTGCCAATATCCGCTCTTCAGGTCCATCGATGAGAAGTACCTTGCATTGCAGAGCTTGTCGAGAGTGTCGTCGATGCGGGGAAGTGGGTAGACATCCTTCTTAGTAATGCTATTCAAGCGGCGGTAATCAACGCAGAAGCGAAGTATGCCGTCTTTCTTCTTCACCAAAACGACTGGTGCTGCCCAGGGGCTCTTCGATGGCTGGATTACATCATCACACCGCATTTCCTCAACTTGATCGCGTATGGCCTGGCGTTCTCGCGGCGGTACACGATAGGGGCTTTGACGCAGAGGTCTGGCGTGCTCGTCCGTTATAATGCGGTTCTTGGCCAGTGGTGTTTGTCGTACCTTTGATGACGACGAGAAGCACTCCCCGTAGCTTCGAAGAAGACTGAGAATCTGATCTTTCCTGCTGTGGGTCAATGCCGGGTTGATGTCAAATGTGGGCTGACGGAATTGGTCCGGTGCGTCTTCCAGCGTTTGGTCGTGGAGGGTGAATACATCTTTGAGGTCCGCTAATTCGTCGAGAAAAGCGATCGTCGTGCCCTTGTTGAGATGCCGGTATTCTTCGGTGAAGTTGGTTACAAGCACCTGAGCTTGACCTCTCCGGAATTTCACGATGCCTCTTGCGATGCCGACACCTCGTTCCAAGAGCAATTGGATATTTCCTTCGACTATGCCTTCAGCGGTTGCAATATTTGCGCTACCAATGCAGACTGCGACGCTTGATCGGGGCGGCATGGTCAATTCTCCATCGAGGACGTTTAGAGCGATGTGTTGAAGTCGTCGTAGCAGGAATGGCTTTGTCTGCAGAGAGCTTGATGAGCTTGGGATCGCAGGTAGATGATAGCCCTGTGTTCATTTAGGAAATTCATGCCTAAAATCACGTTGCGGGAGCACTTCTGCAAGACCACAAAGCTGGTAGGGTACGTACGCCCATTTACGGTTATTATTGCAGTGCATCTTCCCAAAGGAGTAATCAGGTTGCCACCTGCAGTGCGAATCAGCGGGCCATCCCAAGCGGTGGTAACTTTCCAGAGCTGAGAGGCTAACGGTCCCCTGATGACTGAATAATCAGCTCCTGTGTATACTAGGGCAGTGACTCTGCGGCCGTCGACATCAACTTCAAGGTCACTTGTTCGCGTCCTCGCATTGCACGTGGACCTTGGTGTCAGATCTTGGCTCCGTCGTTTCTTCAGGTCATGGCCGGGCCTGCCGTTGTTACTTCGCTGGGCGAAGGTGTCGGCTTGCACTTTGGTCGTGTTGTCATCGATGTCGTCGTGTGGATCGGCAATGAAATAGCTGCGTCGTCGTTAGTGGTCGTCGGCGGCGGAGGATCTTCGTCTTTTCGCCGTTGAGCAACCTCACCTCCTAAGGTTGCTGCCTTTAGTTTCCCCTGTGCGGGCTTGGGGACCTTCCGCACATACTCTACTCATAGTTAAGGCCTGGCGACGCAAAGCGGGCGATGGAGATCTGAACCGTCGGCTTGGTGGTGCAATTTCACTGCTGCGCAGATAGCTGTCGATTTCTTGTGGTCGTTCCCCTGGGCGTGGGTGTGGAGCGTCGACTGCAAATCCGCGGAGACCGATTTGTCGGTACGGGCAGTGCCGCAGAATGTGACCGGCCTCAACACAGTGGAAGCATAATGGCTGGTTGTTCGCTGTCCTCCAGGCGTCGCACTTCCCGGGGCTTGGGGGTGTTGGTTGGCTTGGCGGGCGGGGGCCAAGGGGCGGCTTTCAGGAACAGGACGGTAGCAGCGAGGGCTTGGGAAGTCATCACGTTGGGGCGCAGGGCGAAGTAATGCAGCAGTGTAGTTCATCGCTGTTGCCTCTTGTGCTGGAACTGTCGCAGCCATCGCTTTAGGAACACCAAGCGCCTACTGGACTTCTTTACGGACGACGTCCGCGAGCGTCACCACCTGGGGTTGTTGCGATGATGGCATCAATCGGCGGAGCTCCTCTCACACGATCTCCCGGATGAGGTCTCGAAGGTTCTCTCCGCTTGCAGATGCGCTGGGGTAGTGGGTTGAGCAGTCCGGCTGAAGTGGTCGCTCGTAGTGGCACATCCGAGTGGCCAACGTCTTCTCGACAGTAGACGCCTCCGTTTCAAATTCCGCCAGTTTTTGGCGGATTTCGGACAAGACTTCCAAAAAGCGATTCTTTAACGCCTCGCATTAAAAATTTGACACTCTCACCTTCGGTCATGTTAGGGTCAGCGCGGCGAAAGAGGCGCTTCATCTCCTCAACGTACGCCAGGACAGGCTCGTTAGGAAGTTGAAGTCTTGACTGAAGGAGGGCCTGGGCTCTTTTCCTTTCGGACGACGCTTGAAAAGGCAGTCAAAAACGCTTCCTTGAAAATCTCCCAATCCTTCATAGCTGCCTCATGATTTTCGAACCAAACTCGGAAATGTCCTTGAAGAACAAAGTAGACCTGCCCGTGTTTCGCGTCATTCTAGCCGTTGAATTCTGCCACATGGTCGAAAAGGTCCATCCAGTCTCCAGCATCTTCATCCGGTCGTCCATGGAAGCAGGGGGGCTCACGGAGTTGGACGAAAACAACCGCTGCTGTAGGCTGAGCCATTGTCAGCGTCGATGCCTTCCGAGATCGAATGGGGTCAGGCAGCAGACCGTGTTCGGGTTGTAGGCCTTGAAGTCGGCGGCTGGCTCGGTGACCTGTAGGCTGGTCTTCCAGGGCGACAGGAACACGGCTTGGATCTTCGCTTGAAGGAACAAAGGCAGCACATCCACCAGATGTCACGTAGTGGTGACAAGGCCATACACGCCAAAGAAGACACAGGCGTGATGGTACTGAAATAACTTTTTATTGGGGCTGACTTGCACCCGCAAAAGAACTAAGCAACTCGGCGGCGGCGATAGCAACAAACATGCTCGTCGGTCGTCGAACAAAGAATGCAGAACTGATACGCGATCCAGAATCAGAGTGATAAGGCCGTATGGTGGCGGCTGTTAAAAAACAACAAATACAGTTTTGAAGGTTTCGCGGCAATATCTTCCCCTTTCTACGATAAAATGAATAGTAGGGCATGGAACTATAACACTGCATAAATTAATATAATATAATTTCAAAGAGCATCTCCCTAGGAGAAATTGCACGAATGCTTGTACCCTCTGCCACTTTACTGGTACAGATAAAATGTTTCGACAGTCTGCCAAGTACAACTTGAAAACCTGAACATACACAAGCATGTCTATTCAACCTTCCTACTGAAGTTCCTATATAGCGCAAGCAGTGCAGGCTCCAAAGAAAAGGAGAGAAAATGATATAGTGGGCGGCCGAAGATAATCACTAGCGTTTCAGTCATGTTTCTTTTTTTTTGCGAATGTTGTGTTCCGGTGATGATAGTAAAGGTAATGTGCCGCAGTAGCTGCCGGGGATTTTTTCGGTGAATGGGCAAATAGGAAACAGCCATGTGAAGCTTCTCCAATACAAAAATGTAATGTTGAATCGGGTTTTGCCCCTGCGTTTCCGTCATTCCCTTCACTAAAAATTGAAAAACAAAAAACGAGGCTCAACGCTGCTGAACCGAATGTCGAGCTTTAGCTCAAACGAGAGAAACCACTGTAATCAAGAGTTCGACGAAAATATACAGGGTCACTGACCAAGTCAAAGTTTCATGAAAACGTATTAACGTTTCGGAAGCCGTACAGCTTCATTGTTCACAATGGAGAAACCAGACCAAAAGCATTCGTTTATATCTTCTTCAAATACTTTGACTTGATCAGTGGCCCTATATATTTTTTTTATGGGAGAAAACACTGAATTGGTTTCATGTTTGATGCTTTTATTTGCGTTTATATTATTTGCTTTATACGTGCATGATGCCCCGTCCTCTTCCTAGCTAATTCCGCTTCGTGAAGGGGGATATACCGCTGATTGTCCAAAGCATTACGGCGTCTACGGTAAACCGTTGATGCATTTGGCAGGGAAGCTGGTTCGGCGTTCATTTTTGCTATAATGCTATACCTGCCTAGCATCGCCTGCTACTGCGCTTTGCCGCTGTGGCCGGGGGCATGGAGCGTTCGGTCTAGTTTGCCTGGGCACAACGAAGACGGCGATGTTGCTATGGTAATGGCACTGTTTAAGATCCTTAGAAAAACGCGCCACTCACGCAAGTGAGCAACAGAGCTAACGCTCTAAAAGCCCGTCGGCAGGCAGAGCATTTGCAAAAAAATGGGGCACTTATCTCGAGTAAGGTAGATACCGTGTCACCTAGGCGTCCACTCACCCGCCGTCTCAACGCCCAATTTGTTGACTATATTTGAGCCTTGTTTTGAAGCAACTCGACTTCCTGTACTCTGAAAGGTATCCGATTATGTTAGCAAAAGTGACATAGAAGCATGTGAGAATTTCGAAGCATACAAAGAACGTGCTTCCGTTTAACCACATGAATCAAAACCACTGTACTGCACTGGTATGGAAAAATTCACAGATTATAGCACATGCCAAATCTGACAGAACGCGATCTGATAAATGCGTCTAATCGTTTGGCATTTGCAGGAAAACATTTGGTAAGCATGGGCGCTCTTGCATGGAGTAAAAATTGGGCTCTGATTATTATGTTGCAAATGTGTGAATGTACAAGTAAGTGCCACATCACGAAATTATTTACTACCAACACATGAAGCCGAAAGGCGGGCTCAACACTAAAGTATACTTGTTGCATACGTGTGTGTGCCCTGTGAAATGAGTACAATAAAGTCAGGCTCCAAGCTAATAATGAACAGTAGTCCACCTAATATATTGGTTCAGAAAGCGCATGCATCATCACGGGAAGCTGCAGCAGGACAGGTCAGCGTCTTCCATAGCATGCTACTTTTCACATCAGATTTCAGTGTTGAGTTGCAGGAGAAAAATGTTTCTAGGAGATTGATTGTTAAAATTTTATTCTAACTGCCTGAAAATACTGTGTTCCTTTAATTGCACATGCGCACACGCACACACACGCGCGAGCGAATAAATAACATGAGGACTTTGTGGAGCATCCAATTGGGAGTGGGGAAGTGGCCACCATAAGCGCCTACAAAACTGTCCCTGTTAGGTCCTTTCTTCTGGAACCTTCCTTTACAACCCCCTCTCCCCTTCCCTCATTTCCCACATAGTTTAGTGTGAATGCGCCTTCTCAGTGCCGAAGAGAACATGAATACATACCGACCTCCTGCGCAATACATAGCCTCTTGGTGGATTTCACATCTATTTCGAAATATCGATTCATCTCAAAAGGAAAAAATGGGTAATCATTCACTTATTTGCACATTGTAACTTACCAACTCTAGTTTCCAAGATTGGACAAGCACGAACAAAAATGAACAAGGGCGACTGTTGACTGAAGTTCAGCTAATAGCTACATTATCATATTTGTAATCACATTTGATAAAGCAAATTTCTGTTGACCGCAAGAGCTGGCAGCTTCCACTCCAATCAAGGATTGTTCCGATCCCTACTACATCTATGGCATCAACAATATGGAGGTTTAGAATATGGTACCCCTACCGATTAGGGGGACAGGGTAATAGCGCGGGTGACAGTAGGAGCACAATTCTCTATTATAGTACGCACGCTCCGCTATTACTCTATCCCACTTACGTATAGGGTCGCCGTATTATAAAGCTCGCTCATGATCACTCGATTGCACAGCCCTAAAGACGAGGATCAAAACACAAGACAGGCGCCGACTTCAACTAAGGTTCATTGGCAAAGTCTGCAGAAATAATGCCATTCGCTTTTCCTTTTCACTCGTACTAAGATTGCACTGTGCAATTATGCTGACACTCTGTTTTATTTGTGTTCAGTCAAGCTAGCCTACTGCAGTCCAGTGCAACCCCCGCACGCTCGGCGGGTAGGAGCAATCGGGTTCGTGGCTCTACAATGGAAAATATACTTCGTCTCACAAGATACCTGCAGCACTGCGAAAGGCAGAGGAGCCCTTTCAATTGTGCTCCTAAGTGCCTCTCGCCTGTGCGCACTATAATAGAGAATTGTGCTCCTACTGTCACCCCCCCCAATTTGGGGGGGGGGGGGGGGGAGAGGTGCTTAGGAGCACTATTGCCTATTGTACGCGTGATCCTGGTTGGATCAGCTGGGGTGCCTCTGCCTTTCGCTGTGCTGCAAACATCTTGTGAGACGAAGAATAGGCAAAAGAGGCAAGGCTCTTGTCCCATTTTTCGGGACGTGTATTGTTCGAAGTAGTGGTGCGGTGGCGTGAAAAGGGGAGTTATATAGGGCAGCCCATTCCACAGAGTATGACGCCTTATCCTCCGAATGAACCATTCAGCCGCCTGGAAATGGTTCTAGGACGTTGGTCGCTCATCGCGAGTGGATCGGCTGACATCATGCTGACTTCATCAACGATTACATATCGGACATTTTTAAATACATGCCGGTACGTACTGAGTTCACTACTTTAACGACCCTGTTCGTGTAACTTGTTTGACATTGTCAACTTGAATGCAGAATGTGCAGTAACACTGCCAACAGAGACTGCTGCTTTACCAGTTGTTGCACACGCTATATAAGCGTCAGACCACGCGAAGAATCTCTAGCATTGCAGTACTTGTTGTAAAGATCCATTATGAGACGCAACACAAACATCTTTCCACACCCTGCTGCTCTAGTAAAGAACATTTGCAAGGATTCTTAATCGGATGTAGTAAGCCTATGAATGACTTCTCTGATAATCTTCAATTGCCCTCGATTTGTGAGACGCATCTTTTCTAGAAACACATTCTTGAACAGAATGTCTGTTAGTGCTTGCACAGCTGGACACTGGGATACAGAATGTAGTCGCTTGTGAACTTCAAGATCGCGCAAAATGTCTGAATCATCCGCTGTGTCGATCAACGTGACAAACGTATCCTTCGTTTTGTCCGACTGTAAATCACTGAGTAGTTTAGCAGCATCTTCATTTGCTTGTGCACACCGAGATACTTCTTCCGCAATCCATTTGCCACACAAATCATACAAATCTTGAATGTTTATGTCACGCATATACTGTTTCTTCATATTCATTATAGATACGTAGTTCTGATCAAAAATTTCTAGGAATTTGTTACAGTCCAGAATGTCAATTTCTTTGCGGAAAGGGTGAAAGAGGAGGACATCCCTATTGCAAAAACCAGTGCCACTGGGTCACAGCGCCATACCCGATTATGGTCCCAGTATGACGCTGGAAACTGGGCGCATTGGGACGCGGCATACTGGCACGCTTCGCACCGGCGGCACTGTTCGCCCGGAAAAAAAGAGGCTGGAGGATAAAAATTAAAAGTAAAAAGTAACAAAACAATTTAGGTACATAAAAAAGCACTAAAAAAAGTTAAAAACGAGTGCTTCGAACTCGGTCCCTACGCACCTATTCCACCACTAGCTCACCACGCTAACCATTCGGCAACGCCGAGAACTGGAGTTCTGCGAAACATTTCTGCATTTTATGTCATGATCCGCAATTATAAGGTTCGGACTTCATGTTTTGCAGTTTACACGCCCCCCCCCCCCTCCCCCCCATTGCTGCCGCTCTAAAAATTGGAACTTCTTGATCATTGGGGCTTGCTCCCTGCTCTCACGACTTGCAACTAATGTTCTGGGTGCCTATGTGCGCTATTTTGTGCACTGGAATCATTTTAACATGTGGAGATTGACATCGCTGGAAAATTTACCAACACCAGCCCTTCGGTGGTACTCTGCTACCGTGGGCGTAATTTTCGCTGAACACGGAGCTTTAGTACAACCCTTCAAGGAAAAAAGCGCGATCAAGCTTGAATACCGGCAAGCGCAGCAGCGACGATACTATTTTGCGTGTAACTAAACCTTATTGGTATGTAAACATTTCGGGAAGCATTGCGATGACCGAGGGCTCGGCTGCTTTATACGCAGAGTAAGAAGGAGCGCAATAGCTTGAGAAACACGCAAAATATTATGCATTACAAGCGCGGTATGTTGTTTTTTTCTCTCATGGGCCAATCGCTCGGTAGCCTACTCTCTTCCTCGTTTTATTTTTTCTTTCTGCTGTGCATACTGGGCTGTGGTGCAGGCTACGCTCGCCTGCGATTGATCCCGCACTGAACATTTTGACAGTAATCATGGTGTAGATTGCCCTTAAGATCAGCTGTGAAGTTTGGTATGCATGGTAGACCACATTATTCAATTCCACATTTAGTTCTGCGTCAATCATCAGTGTGTCATGAGATATCAGAGGTACGGCGGTCGTGGTCTCTCTCGAAATGCTCGAAACGACCTATTCAAGCATGGAAACTCTAGAGAAAAGATACTGCCTTTGTTTTCTTACAGGTGCGCAATGACTTTGCAGCAAAAAGCGCTTGCTTCAACCATATTTTTCATATGCGCCCCGATGGTCGATTGTGAGTACGCTGCTGCCATGTTGGCCCCTGAGGGATGCTACTCTAGCTGACGCCTGAGGCCGCACCGGCTATACTGGGGAACTAGGACCAGTGCGGCCCCAGCACACATACAGCCCTCCTCCCAGTGGATGCAGCTAGCACAGAACCGGGTTAAGTGGAGAAATAGGGGAGAGACCTTCGCCCTGCAGTGGGTATAGTCAGGCTGATGATGATGATGATTATTATTTTGTTCCTACCTATATGGCAATGTTTTTACCATCGTCACTGACCACCATTCGCTCTGTTGGCTAGTAAATCTTCGGGATCCTTGAGGCCGGCTCGCTCGATGGGCATTGCAGTTACAAAAGTTTAGCTTCACTGTGGCATACAAAAGCGGCCGTCAACATGCTGACGCTGACTGTCTGTCACGCTTGCTGCTTTCGTCAATTGGTAGTGATGATGACAACTTTGATGACTACCTGGCGCCTATCTCAGCAATGCTTCCTGACCCTCAACTGTTCCAGACAGAACAACACAATGATCTGACTTGGGCACCGCTCTCCTCTGCCGCTCAAGGTTCAAGAGATGCGCGTTTGTGAGTTCGTGCCGGCCTGCTTTACAAGGAGAATTTCAACGCCGGAGGTGCACGCTTTCTTCTCGTAGTGCCGGAAAACCTCCATATTCCCAGAGTGCTTGAAATGATTCACGACGATACCATGTCGGGCCACTTGGGTGTCGCCCGGACCCTTCATCGCACAGAGGAACGCTTTTACTGCCCGAAAATGCGTCAAGCCATTCAGCGCTATGTAGCCAGTTGTGTCAAGTCCCAGCAGTACAAGCTCCCTACTGCCCGTCCACCGGGACTGCTGCACCTTGTTGCGCCTCCGACTGCACCCTTTGAGCAGGTGGGCATCGACCTCTTAGGTCCTTTTCCGCGATCTTCGAACAGTAACAGGTGGATAGTGGTATGTATTGACCATCTCACTCGATATTCAGAAACAGCCGCAATACCCTCAGCCACTCCTTACGAAGTATCCCTAGTTCTTCTGCAATTTCTCGACCTGCGCCATGGCCCTCCTCAAGTTCTGATCAGTGACCGTGGGCGCCAATTTACAGCTGAAGTTATCGAAGAACTCCTTCGTCTCTGCACCTGCGATTACCGTCATAAAACGCTGTATCCCCGCAATCGAAGGGACTTGTTGAACGAACTAACCGCACTCTGACCACTATGTTGGCGATGTACGTGGACTCTGATCACAAGAACTGGGATGACATCCTCCCTTTCATTACATAAGTGTATAACACTGCACAGCATGAGACGACTGGCTACAGTCCGTTTTACCTCCTGTATGCTCGAGTTCCCCGCAGCTGTTTTGATATCATCCTTCCTTTCTCCCTCCAGAACGAGCCTTCTATCGCCACGACTTTATGTCAAGCCGAAGAAGCTCGCTGCGTTGCCCGCCTCCGTATCCTGGACTCACAGGAACGTTCGAAGGAGCGTTATGACAACCGGCGCCCACATGTCGCTTATGTGCTCAATGATTTAGTGTTGCTGTGGATGCCGCTGCACAAGCATGGTTTAACCCAGAAGCTGCTGTTTCGCTATAGCGGCCCTTTTGTCATTTTGGAGCGCTTGAGTGACGTGAACTATGTAATTTCACGCTGCACCGAAAGTGGCCGATGCTCACGCCGGACTCAGGTGGTGCATGTGGCTCGGCTAAAAAGGTTCCATCCTCGGCACCTTCCTTAAACTGCTTGCCCTGGGGCGTCAGAAAGGAGGAAGAAGCTGGAGAGAAGAAAAAA
>JAJIZL010016913.1:0-46950 GCA_023969395.1 Amblyomma maculatum
GGCCACCCAGGTCGCCGTCAGCCATGGGTTGATGGCCATCTAACACGGAACCATCCATACATGCTCTCTGACGAAAATAAAGTTTTTCCATCCATCCATACTGATCGGTTTTCTTGAGCGATACACGCTCTTTCTCTGCATGGTGCTCAGCCCGTCTGGGGTGAAGCGTTCCTAAATTGTATTTCTGACTCTAGCTCGTAATTTCAATACATGGTAGTCGTGGAATTCTCTGGCCAAGCTCTTTATACGCTATAAAATCAGAACACCTTCAAAGTAATTATATCCCAACATCCTTCCAAAAATGTCTTCCGGTTTCAATATCTTTAGCCGAATCCCGGTGTGAAAAGACTGAAAGCCGGAGTTTAACCAAATTTCTATTTCCCACAAGTAGTGGATATGAAGCTATTCTGCGCTTCCGCTCGCCTGGCCGGTAAGGATAATAAAGGCGCTCTATCTACGGCCAACTGTTCACGGCTAACCCAGGGCGGGATTATGATAAGTGGTTGATGAGAAAACGAAGGTCAATGGTAGACCTATCCTACAGTGCATGTATATGGGTTGCTGCTCCTGACGGGGACAATGACGGTTGTGGTTAGGAAGGTTAGTACCTTCAATCGGAATCAAATCTAATCGCTGCGGGGGTGCTGTGGTTAGGCCGCTCGACGTATGTGCCCAGGATGCTGGAGCGAATCCCGGACGCGGAGGTCGCTTTTCGGTAGAGGCAAAAATCGAGGCATCAGTGTGCTGTCCGATGTCGACTGAAAAAACCCCAGGTGGTTGAAATTGCCGGAGCCCTGCACTGCGGCTTCTCTTATAGCCCGAGTCGTTTTGGGAAGTTAAACTCTATGAATCAAGCCTAACCATTGGTTTTCCTATCATACTGGCGACTGCCTCAAAGAGCACTATAGCCTGTGCTTTCGCTTCGGGATAGGCTCAAGGCCGACAAGGTGGGTTACCAAGATACTTTGTTGGGCGAATTGGTAAATATCCATTGTTAATTTAAACAGCGCGAACAGGATGACACAGGACAAGATAAAAGGAAGCCACAGTACAAGCGCTTGTACTGTGCCTTCTTTGTATATTGTCCTATGTGTTTCTGTTAGCGCTGTTTAAAGTAACAATCGACAAGGTCGGGTCATGGCTAGTATTTCGCCGCCATGAAACGAGAGAAAAATATGGAGGAATTGAAATGTATTTGAGAAAGGCGGTCGTGTACAGCATTCACATAAACCAATAGCAATTAGCCCGGAAAATTTCTGCCACAAAACGCTTGCCGGTCCCAAAAGCAAAAGCAAGGCCGATCACTCCAAAGGTGGTGTCTGGATCATGTGTGAAGAACGCAACAGCTCGACCCTCAGTCAACTGCTGCTGAAATAAATATCCACATATTTCAATCCTCACGTCATAACTGCAGTCGTAATCTTCTATTAACCTTTTTTTTTTACCTCTTGATCTCCTGTTGTTCTAAGCTCTAGTGAATCAATTGGATAGCGTGAACTTTTACATAATGTGTGTAGTAGACACTACAAGAAACCGTAGCCACAATGCATGCACCCTTCAACATTGATGATGCTCATCTTAACCAGCTTATCTCGAGTGTAATAATGATATAGGAAAATGCCCTGCAGAGCGCATCAAACATCAGTAGCAGGTCTGCTGCATGAGCTCTGGGATTCATTCTATGGGTAGAACTACCTAGATTATGCAAATCAGCCCTGTTAACTTTAGCGTATTGCCCTATTACACACGAGTGATGCTCACGTTTTACATGCGCGGCTAATACTTTTATGAAAAAAGAAAAGAAACAAGAAAAACACAGATGCTTTAAACGCCGTTCAGCCGAAGTGGTTAGAACCTCACGGCTGCGTATAAATACGCCCTCCATTAAGCGATATTTCAGTGATAAGCCAGTGATTACCAAACTGCACAAAGAAAGACACGAAGCATGTGCACGCCAAGGCGCACGTGACACTCCCCGAGGAGCAATCAAGGGTGGAAATACCAGCTCTGAAAGCACGGCGTCATTACTAGCACTGTGATGTTGCTGTAGAGATGGGGAACACAAAAACTACGAAATAAATAACTTAGGGTTTTTTTTTTTTACTTCCTTAGACAAGAAAAAAGCGGAATTCATTGGACTAAGATAAGCGGAGGCAATGAGCGATTAAAACAAACTGAAATGTGTGATGATAAATAAAAACACAAACAAAGAAATAGCGTCGTCTAGTGCGAAAGCACACGAAACAAAGAAGGTAGTGTTGCAGCTTGCGAATACACGTGTTAGAGCACAGGACTTTTGCAATGACGTCATGAGCTACGGCGCGTTCGCGACAGCCATTGCGCCATTATCGTTAATTTTGCTGATGGCGTCGCCGCTGCTTCGGCCAGGGGCACTCCGTGATGTCCTGCGTGACATGAGAAGCCCTCGGCGCAGCTCCGATCTGTGCTGGTGCTTTTTCGAGAATAACTAGTCTTAAGATTCCTGCTGGGCTGAAATTGTGATCTGTAAAACTACTGTGTTGTCAGAACTAATTCAGAACTATTTTAAATGGACTAAATATAATTTGTGTACTGAATTAAAGCATACTAATGTGATTGTAGCGATGCACTCCCTTTTTCAAAAAGCCATTAAAATGGGCATCTAGTTGGAACAGAGCTTTACGAAATTTCACAGAAATATCAAACAGGCATACGCGGACACAAAGCCAGCTCCGACATTCATAAGTGTTTTTATTAACGTCAGGATTCGTTATCTCATAGCAGGTTCGAATCCTTCTTAATCGATTCGGAGCGCGATACGTGAGTCGCATAAGTTGTCGCGTATATCACTGCATATTTGGGAAAATATTTTCTTTTGTGCTGAGCTTTATTTTTTATCGATGTTGCGTATTCCCATCATCATCGTGTTGTTTCTGTACAGCTTGTCAATTATTTCGGATGCCCCACAAATAAAGACGTCCATTTATGGAATTAGGAGGCCTCTGTACTCCTTGCCTTGTGCAAATGGGACGTTCAGTGTTTCTAGAAAAGTGAACCACTTGTAAAAGAATATCGGTAAATTCCCAAGGAAAAATCTGGAGTATGATGCTGAAGGTGGAGCAGGCACGCCTGACATGAATAATATGTTTACTGTGATATACCCAAGCAAACTTAAGTACTTTACGTATATCATAATCGTTGCTCAGTTGATTGTCGAAAACTAATCACATGTTTAGCCTTTGCTAGAACAAAAACAGAAAACTGAGAAGCACGTGAACAACCAAAAGCGGTGAAGAACGCTTAGTGGACTTCCAAGCTTCACGGGAAGGTACTGATGAGTGGCGAGCCATCAAGTTTCAATAGCAGTCAGTGTGAAACAACAGATTCTAAACTGGAAGTATTGCAGCGGGCGAACGCAGCGGCATGTGCAGTCTTTGTCAAAAATATACAGCCGGAGGGTTTGGCTTCTAAGCCCCGTAACGGGACTCAGTACACATCTGCACCATTCGAGATCTAGTAAACGACAAATCTAGTCCCCATTCTTCTTTATGCTCAATTATATATTCCAGTATTGCTTCCAGGGGCTTAGTTAGAGTGCTTAGAAAAGAACCCCTTGGGCCACATATTTTTGACAAAGGCTGTACGTCCCCTAGCAAAGGAACCTGGCCGATATCAGAGTGTGGCTAAAGCATTTTGTATAGCTCTCCTAGACTAGGGCACGCATTTTGTTTCGCGCTGTGCACATTTTTGCTTACTCCGGGCAAAAAAAAAAAAAGAAAAAAAAAACACTGCGCTTTTTTTTTTCTTCAATGCGATCCGGCCACGACGGTGACATTTGCAGGGCTGGATTTTTTTTATTATTATTACAAAGTAGGGCAGTGGAGGTGCACTTGGCTCGGAGTTACGAAATCTGAATCTGCGCAGTCGCGTACGCGTTACCCAATGCACGTCTCACTCTGCTCTTTATCACGTAGTCACGCGTAATGGCGTAGTTAAAGTCTAGAGACACGCCCTCGCTCACACTGCATTAGGTGACATTTTGAGGTTCGTTTATCGCCCCTTGCATCACCAGAGCTTGCGAAAGCACCTTGTGATCTTTAAATGAAGCCAATAGATTAATCCCTGCAACCCAGCAAATCGTGGGATGCGTCGTTACCACAGCAATGACATTTACTTCGAACGCGAGTCTAGGGAGAAACACGAAATCCTGGATATAAGATTAGCCGTCCCTAATGACGTCCGAAATTGAGGTCCTGAAAGAGTGTACTTGCTTTTTTCTTTCTACTCGTGCTGACTTGCCTGCTGTGTGTATTTTAGAACTTCGCTTCGTGAGTGCTAGCAGGATGATTGGTCGACAATTTGTTCCCTCGCTGTCACTTTTATTCAGAGGATACTCGATTAAGAATTCAATAAATTGATATACGTGTGCTTCAAGCACACAATTTAAAGTTGATGTGCAAGCACCAAAATAAAAAGGAAACACAGATGATCTTATCACTAACCTTTGTTTTGCCGTTAGGAAGGAAAAAAAATATGTCAAAGGGAATGTCCTGATATAGTTGGCACTGTCGTCACAGTAGGAGAACATTTCGCTGTTTTTCTATTTGTTTACATGTTTCCCGACTTAACTGCCAGTGCCGTAGTCATAATTGTTAGCCTTGACAGGTGTGACAAGTGCTGTTTATTGTAGGATATCATGACTAAAAACAATCCAGAAAATAACACACGGAGAACCAGCACCTGATGATACCGAACAAGGAACCGACAAGCGAGAAGCACTGCACAAGAAGACACGGTGCGCAAGAGCGCAATTTACTCGGATGTTACTAAAACTGCCTATGAAGTCATAACACGACGATGCACTTTCCAGCTGCAATAAATCAACCCATAAGTACGATTACGGACTGCATGCAAGTGGCATTCGGCTTCCCCAGTTCCTTCTGTATTGGAAGCTGGAAACTATGCCCCCATGACCTGAAGCAATGCCAGGCTGTGGATTCCGCGCATCCCACCTCTAGTGGTTTACGCGCAGCCCCGTTGTGCTAGAGCTCACCCATGAATTCGGTAAATTTTAGTAAAGTTTTTTTTTGTTGGATTTGTTTTTATGACAAAATTATGGATGCCTTCCTGTGACTCAAGCCTGCCCGTTCTTTCATTTCCACATACACGCAGCTTCCAGTGTCTGGAAAAGGAACGAACGAAGTTATTTTAAAGCTGATTGCGCGCATGCAGGAATATGAGTGCACTTTAAAACAACGATGACAACAGTTTAATAAATACAACCCACTAGGGCTGTTTTTTATCAGTACAAATATATGGACGTCACACCCTCTCCATCATGAACTGAATGGCAACTGAAAACATCAAATGAAAGGACAAATACAGAGATGTTGAATAATAGGTAGGATGAAAAAGACACGCGACAAGATGAGAGAACGTGAAAATAAACTGTCACCACCTTCGCAATATAAACACAAGCTCAATGAGTGAGAGTGAAGTGAAGTGACAAAAGAATGGTGGGCTCGGAGCCAGAGGGTGATGGTTGATGCGCCGGGAACAGTTGGCCCTTCCTAACTGCATTCCTTTGACACAGCGTGTTTTTGCCCTTGGGTTATTAAAAACCAAAAGGTGTCATATTGGGGAGGAGGGGGGGGGGAGGGGGCGAAATAACACCTATCTTCAAAATTTGGATTAACCTCTTTCTAAATACGGCACCCGCGACCACGTTCCAAACCGGAGATACAATCAGTAAGTATTTTTGGATAGAAAAACAGCGCGAAAGGACGAAGGACAAAGGAACAAAAGCACACAGACGAGCGCTGTACTCGCAACTACGTTTTTATCCAGAAAACAAAACATGTATATATAGCACCACTTGACCCCTTTTTTCCAAATCACATGCCAAGAGTATACCTGGGAACGTCAAAGGCTAAAACACCCAAAAAACGATACCAGGACACCCGCAACAAAAGACACACAAAAATCGAAAAACGTTAAGAGAACATCTTTCAATCTATAAAAACACACAATCACTTCAGGTGTTGTCAGGAAAGACGATTTCATTAGCAACTACCACTACCGATGGCTGACTAACGCATTCATCTCATCTGTTGCGAATGTGATATGCTTTCATTAACTCCTTTGTTGTCTTATCTTCATGACGGAATAAAATACGCGTTTGCGCGACTAGTGCTCTCCGCACTTTGTCATTTGCTTTAGTGCAATATTGGCAGTGCCTTTTTAGATGGGAATACGCTGATTCGAAGAGTGACCTAAGGTGTTCCCTGAGCCGAACATTGATACACCGGCCGACAATAAAAGGGGCTGGTTCTTATCAAATTCTTTGCACCGTTACCCCACTCCCCCCCATTAACCTTTGTGGCACAGAAAACACAACGTCGATGTCAGACCTTCCTCAACCTTTTTCAGATTATGAGCAGTTCGAAGCAGATACGGAATTATTGCAATGGTTTTCTCTTTAATTTTTAATCTTGCATGAAAAGTGTTCACGTACTGCTCGTCTGTGTGCTCGCTGTTCCTTTGAAATTCGCCCTTTTGCGCTGCTTTTTCGTCCAAACTGAATTACAACCAAATCGCCCAACTCAGGATCCTACTGCAATCATTAATTCCGCCTCTATGTTTTTCCTTTTTGTTTGTGGGAATTTCGAAAACAAATTACAAGGGTTCAACCCTGCTGAACCAAATATTGAGCGAAAGCATTAGCTGCGGGTGACCGAGCGTTCTTCTTCTCTTTTTCCTCTTCCTTAGCCCACATATAAAGCCCTGCTTTAACCAACCCACATGAACGTGCCTTGGTGGCCTATAGGGGTAACGTGAATGCCAGGGTCCTGGCAGGCTGATTCTGACATAACCGTTCCATGTGAAACGAGAGACCCAAGTTGGCAGCTCCTGCCAGCCCGTGTGTCACGTGGGATGTGACGTCACAGCGTCACGGGGGTAAGACGTAACTGCGGCCGGGTCTCGCGAAGGCTTGAAAGTTCGACTAGTATTGATTTCGCAATAACAAAAAGACAATTGTAAAGGAATTGAGCAATGAGTGCCGAATTCTCTTACCTTGTAGTCAGCTCTCACGAAAATCCCCGTGTAGTTCCCAAATATGTTCAAATTTTCGCTTTTCTGGGCAGCGATGACGGAGCGTCTTCACTGCGTTGTATAGCTCATGGCCTCCGAGATCACCAACCGTGCGTGCGTGAAACGCGGCCGTGATCTCAGAGGCCATGTATAGCTCCTTTCCCAAAGCTTCTTGCTGAATCTTCTTCCTTGCACGCTGCAATGTGTGCCCTACTGGTTATGTGCCTCGAAAATGGACCCAATTTATAGTCGTGCATACCTCTGTGCCACTGCTGCCAATTACACCCCCGCCACAACATCCCGGTGCTGCTCCGTGCGCAAAAATGTTCCAGCATCAGTTCTTCCTCTGAAGGTGCAGAAATATATCGTTTAGAAGTACCTGACTTATTACGTAACATTTCAGCATAAATCCATTTGTATCGGGGGCAGAAATTTGGTATGTGAAAGGCACAGATCAAAAGTAATAAAATTCGTTGGATGCACTTAGATCTATGTTAAGTGGAATAAGGCGAAAGCCTTTCCAGTGACCCTTTATACTCTTTTGCCGCATTTTCATTTATTTTATCCGTTTCTTTTCATCTCTTTTTTTATTTCTGGTGCCTTTTTTCTTTCTTTTTCAACGTTTGTGTTCACAATTTATACGTGTTTTGCACAATATCGACATCCGTGGCTGTTCTGACGTCAGCACAATATATCGACGTCCTTGGCTATATTTGAACGTCTAATTGACTTTTATCGCTGTAATTAATTAATTCACATCAACAACATTTTGCACGGAGACAAATGTTTTCACCATCTACTTAATACAACTATTTTTTTTTCACTCATCAATCAATTCATTTCTCGATAATGATAGTGTGACACTCTCCGCTGACGTGGAATTTGTTTTGAACTAATGATCTCATAAATGATTTCGCCTTGAAACGAGGATAGTCGATGTAATCATATTCTCCATCCAATATGCCTGCTCACTGTGACAAGTATGTTGGAGGTCAAGAGGTTTAAGCATGATTACTGCCGGACTTCGAAGCCTGGTGCTCTTATTGAAACAGCAGAAATAAAAGATTTTTTTTTATCTTGAAGACACCGGTCACAAGTACAGTAGCGTTGACTTCGTGAATCGAGCGAGGTGCGTTCATATTGATCAAAGCGCAGCCGCACAGAGTCGATCGTGCTTGCGCATCATTAGTGCGGGTCACTCGTAAACAAACCTGAAGGCGCCGGTCAATGCTACGCAGCTCTGTAGATCGCCTCACCTGCCGACCACTCTGGTTCATGATTCGGGTGGCCTGAATAGATTCCTAGCCCAGTGGGAACTGGGAGGAATAAGCAAAAATGAGGGGAAAAAAAACACTACATGGAAGCTCACAGAACTTGATCCTGGGTGTTTTTAGCAAACAACACTTTCCCCGATAATGAAGCGCCCGATATTTACATACCAAAAAAACAAGGAAAAAAAAAGAAAGAACCACACCAAAGAGTTGAAGCTGAAACCGCAAAAAGAAGGGAAAAAAACGCGTCAGATATAAAGCATAGTCGATGTTGAATCTCGTCGCATCGTGTGAGGCCTGCAGCAGCGTTCCGAACTGGGGTTGGCAACTTGCCAGAAGGGCGCATGCTGAATCGATAGCGGTCATCGAATTCCTGCACCTGACGCACCGAGCTATGCAGCCTCATTGCAACGGGAATCTCTTTACTCCCTAAAAAGCAACAAAAAAGGAAAACGGGAGGGAATAGACATTCTCCGAATCAAACTAAAGGTGCAAAAGGTAACGAGGAGCGATCACACCCGCAGAGACGCCGGCAGGAAATGAAACATGCTGCATGCAAACCTATCAATTGCGCCAACGATGAGAGCCAACAACATGGCTCTCTGCTTCTCAACGATCAGAAGAAATACCGCGGATCCGCCCCCGCACTCTTTTCTTATCCCCAAACGTGACAAGGTCAACGTGAAGAAAGACTACGAACCTTAGGACTGCGGTGCGAGGACATTGCGGGATGGATCCTCCCTGGTGCTGTATATTTCAGTAAAAGCAAAAGGGAAGCTAAGGGTGTCGTCAAATGTCTACCACGTCGGTTGGCCCGCTGAAGTCGTGCTGCAGAGCAACCTTAAGTCTCTACACTGCCTTCTGATGTGTGCTGGTGTCTTGAGCGAGCAGCTTCAACGCGCTTGTTCAGGACGAGCAAGAAATAGATAAAATTAACTTCATACGCTTATCAGTAACTGTAAATTAATCTGTTCAAGCGCGTCCCTTATCACCAACACCGCACCATTACAAAAGGCGAACAGTTTGTATTGAAGCTCCCAGGAATCACTCATTCATTTTATTGCAGAAATGGCCTTTTATATCAACTTTACCATTTATACTACTGGTTGGTTGGTTTGTGGGGTTTAACATTCCAAAGCGACTCAGGCTATGAGAGATGCCGTAGTGGAAGACTCCGGAAATTGACCACCTGGGGTTCTTTAATGTGCACCATTTATACTATTCAGACCATTGGTATGACTGTTGTCATTGCTTAATATTTAAAAGCTAACCACGAATAAAATGCAAACAAATAATCAAAAGAGACAAATTGAATTTCACGCAGCTTATCGTAGATTTAGAAACTTTCCCAGAAACACAAATGATTGAAAATTATACATCACCAACACAGACTGTTAGAGAAAACATTCATGTGTCGTTCATAACATAGTGCGTGCCAGTTTTCAACGCTTATAAAAACGAATACTACGAAATCACACATCTTCGTTATCTGCCGCACCTTCGCGTAAATGAAGACTTTTGAGACGAAGCGCACCAAAGTAGAGACGCTGTTATGGAGAGAAGCAACAGTAGCAAATTATTGAAGTAACAAGTAACGAGAAATACCAGGTTTAAAAGCGTTAAATAATGATGTGTTGTGTTTTATGGCGTAAAGGCATGTATGACCACTATCTGCTCAACACGAAAAAAATGAGCAGAGAAAATTATAAACCGAAAGGAAAGAAACGTCGTTTATGTTCACGTCAATATTTCCTGATATAGCGTCAGAATGAAATTAACATCAGTGACTCGAGAGTCGACTGCAAGGCATGCTCAGAAGTATCATTATCTATTGCATTATACAAAATATACCTGTGATAGGACTAAACGGCGATACGGCAGGTAGCAGTGTCGCGAATTGTGCAACTCTGAAAGAGCAGCTTCCGAAGACCGAAGCTCAAAGGCTTTTACATTAGTTTTGCAGGGCAAAATATGCAAGCTGGAGCAACGCATACAGTATCAGTACAAACTAACAGCTGCAAGGTTAATGTAATCACCCTAATGCCTTCCATTATCAACGCAGAGTCAGGGATATTCGTAAACGTGTGTCTGGTGGCGTTGCGATATTTTGGTAACCTAAACAAGCTCGCTCGACACTGAACTAAGCGAGAATCATTCTGTTAAATGCTCTCTTTGAATATACCACTGTTTTGACATTACACAACAACCTTCCGTGGACCCCGTGGCAGCATCGATGGGCAAAGATTTTCACATCGTAACCGCCCACGTCAATGTACACAAAGGCCATGGAATAAAAAAAAAGGTCAAAATACAAAAGTTCCTGATGCAAACTGCGCATTTGTGTTATTAAGTCATCAGAGATAAATGAGAACTATCAGACAAATGACGAACGTAGTGTGATAAACAAGTTAGAAGTGTAAGCACTCGATTGAAGAGAAAGCAATAGCGAATTTTACCAACGTATCAATACAGACGTAACGCCTTGTTGCCTCATAACCCAAGCAATATTGTTGCTTTAATTACCTCCTTCGTACTTTTATTTTGGTTGGGCAGGCTTAAAATTTCAAGCGCACGGAAGATGAACGGCATTTCAGGAGTCGCCTATACAGATTGGTGTAAATTATTTATACCATCGCAGATGGCACGACGGCACTGCACGGCCCAGGGCTGCTGTGCCATTTCGCTTGGCCGTGGCGATGTGGTCTTTACACGAAGAGTGGAAGCAGCTAACTCACATTCAGCTGATGAACGCCAAATTTACATGTCGCGTGCCATAATTTTCCAAGTTCAGGCGTAACCTTGATTCAACCGTCCGATGGCAGTGGAGTTACTACGTCCTCATACCGATGCTTTAGGACGAAACGTATTCTGAAAGGAGATGTTGACCGGCCGCTTTCCGTTTTCACCACATCATTCCCAGAGCTGAAAGCGGTTATTATATTGCCACTGGGGGAAAATCCTAGTGGGGCTTCAGCGTCTATTCATTAGTGTTTTATTTTCTTCCTATAGAAAAAGACATAATGCACGCAATGTAGCCATAGAGACGCACAATGAGGTTTGTAAGAAATAAAGCATCTGTGGTTATTTTTCATTACGACCAAGGACGAAGAACCGCGACAGGTGAAAGTAAATAAATGCAGAAACTTGCTTCCGAAAAAGTATAAATAACGCAGAAATAGAAGAAACAGAGGCCTGTCTCATTTACGGTTCGAAGTTACAAAAAAAAATATACGACTGAAGAAAAAAAAAATCTGACGTAACTGCAGGAAAGACCTTAAATATTCTGTGACGACTACTGGGTCGGCCTAAGATTTCTTCTGGGAACAGTTGGGGGGTGAGGAAGAAGCGTGAGTCTTCGGTGGTGTACGAAATGTGAACGCCCAGTTTCATCACGATAAATGCGCCTTTCGACTCAGGCGATCGCGAAAGCCCCATCGCCACTGATGGACACTCTGGTTCGCAGTTCTGCGATGGGAAGGCCATGAAGACCATAGAGAAAGCCCAGAGGGAGCTTCTGAACGTGATCGTGTGCCTCTGTTCCTTATCAGTTCAGTTCAGTCGTTCAGTCGTGTCCGACTCTTCGTGACCCTATTGACCATGTCACGCCACGCTTTCCGGTCTCTCACTATCTTCCTAACATCACATAACTTCATCTGCAGTGCCTCGAGGATGCCATCTAACCATCGCGTTCGCTGCCTACCCCTTCTCCGGCAACCCTCAACCTTTCCCAACATCAAATCTTTCTCCAGCGACTCCTCTCTTCTCATCAGATGACCAAAGTAGCTGAGCTTTAACTTTAGAATTTGACCCTCCAATGAGCAGTCAGGGTTTATGGTCGACAATATTGACTGATTTGATCTTCTGGCAGTCCAAGGAACTCTCAAGAGTCTTCGCCAGCACCACAATTCAAACGCGTCAATTCTTCGGCGGTCAGCCTTTTTCACAGTCCAACTCTCGCATCCATACATCACAACTGGAAAGACCATAGCACGAGTTATACGGATCTTGGTTGGCAGACTAATGTCTCTGCTCTTTACTAGGCGGTCAAGGCTAACCATTGCTCTCTTTCCCAGAAGCAGGCGTCTCCTAATTTCATGGCTGCAGTCTCCTTCCGCGGTAATCTTGGAGCCCAAGAAGAGAAAATCTGTCACTGCTTCCACTTCTTGTCCCTTGATGCTCCAGGACTTGATAGGGCAAGACGCCATGATCTTTGTCTTTTTAATGTTTAGTTTAAGCCCAAACTTCTCACTCTCTTCTTGTACGCGCATCAGAAGTCTCTTGAGTTCCGCTTCACTTTCTGCAATTAAAGTGGTATCATCCGCATATCTAAGGTTGTTGATACGTTTTCCAGCAATCTTCACTCCAGCTGAAGACTCGTCCAGACCGGCCTTCCTCATGATGCACTCTGCATATAGGTTAAATAGGCAGGGCGACAGTATGCAGCCTTGCCTCACTCCTTTCTCAATCGGAAACCAATCAGTAAGACCATGCCCAGTTCTGACTGTGGCCTCTTGCCCTTCATACAGGTTCCTGAGGAGACAGATGAGGTGAATTGGAACTCCCATCTCTTGGAGAGCTTGCCACAATCTGCTGTGATCTACGCAGTCAAACGCTTTCGCATAATCAATAAAGCAGAAGTAGATGGGTTTCTGGAACTCTCTTGCTTTTTCCATGATCCAGCGAAGGTTGGCAACTTGGTCTCTAGTTCCTCTGCCCTTGCGAAACCCAGCTTGCACGTCCGGAAGCTCCCGATCCACATACTGCTGCAGCCTACCTTGGAGGATTTTCAACATAACCTTGCTAGCATGCGAAATAAGCGCGATCGTGCGGTAGTTGGAACAATCCTTGGCACTGCCTTTCTTTGGAATGGGGATGTAAACTGACCTCCTCCAATCCTGTGGCCACTGCAGGGTTGTCCAAATCTTCTGACATAATGTATGCAGAATGTTAACAGCGTCATGGTTGAGGTTTTGAAGCAACTCAGCTGGAATGCTATCAATTCCGCTAGCTTTGTTCTTAGCAAGGCTGGCTAAGGCCCATTCAACTTCACTCTTCAGGATGCCCGGCTCAAGATCAGTTATCACAACCGTCTTATGTTGGGTTTGCACATTCGAGTCCTTCTTGTACAGTTCTTCTGTGTATTCCTGCCACCTCTTCTTTATCTCTGCGGCTTCAGTGAGGTCCTTGCCTCGTTTGTCCTTTATCACGCCCATCTTAGCACAGAAGTTTCCTTTGATATCTTTGATTGTCTTATACAGAGCTCTTGTGTTCCTTAATTGGCTGTTGTCCTCAACTGCTTGGCACTGTATGTTCAAGAAGGCATTCTTATCTCTCCTTGCTATTTTCTGAAAATCCGCATTGAGAACCTTGTATCTTTCTTTTTCCCCCATAACTTTTGCCATCCTCCTTTCCTCAGCTATTTGCAAAGCCTCTTCAGATAACCAGTTTGCTTTCTTGCATTTCTTTTGCTTTGGAACTACCTTTGTAGCAACTTCTTGTATTATATCACGAACATCAGACCACATCTCTTCGGGCTCTTTGTCTTCTAGATCTAATTCTTGAAATCGATTCCTCACTTCCACAGCATATTCTAATGGAACTTGATCCAGATTATACCTGAAAGGCCTTCTAGTTTCCTGCGTTTTCCTCAATCGAAGCTTAATCTTGGCAACAAGAAGCTGATGATCGGTGCCACAATCGGCCCCAGGCCTTGTTTTTACTGCTTGTATAGCGCTTCTCCATCTCTGCCGGCAAATAATATAATCGATCTGATTCCTGTACAGACCGTCCGGTGAAGTCCATGTGTACAGGCGCCTCTTGTGCTGTTGAAAATGAGTATTCGCTATGGTCAGGTTGTTTTCTTGACAAAACTCTACTAGCCTCTGCCCAGCTTCATTTGGCTCACCAAGACCGAACTTGCCTGTAATTCCGGATATTTCTTCACTCCCTACCTTGGCATTCCAATCTCCTATGAGAAAAACGACGTCTGATGATGGGGTGCGGTATAAAAGGCATTGTAGGTCCGCATAAAATCTTAATTATATCATGTTCAATGGTGCGGTAACCTTTCAGACTCTATGGCTCGAAGAGTTAAAACGAAGACAAATGTTCCATAAGATTTTGCATTAGGTAGGCATTGAAAGAGAAAAAAAAAAAACGATCAATTTTGAAATACGCGGTCATTCAGGAAAAGATCACAAGTGATACGATTGAAGTGGGAGACTGTAGAGCAAAAAGACTTCACAGGTTCTGTGAAATAAACCCCTAGTCATGAGAATATAAACTTGCAAAGCCACCGGTTGAAATGAGAATTGTAGAGAATAATATTCCTGTTCCACACCGTCTACTGACGAAACGAAAAGAGCGAAAGAATACAAAAGAAGGAAGACGGGGCTGTCAGACAAAAGGAGATTAGTAAGAACACGCGGCTTATATATTTCATAACGACGGTCAGAAAATGAAGCATAGAAAGAATTGTTTCTACTCTTGAAGATATTACATTTGTGCGAAATATCCCAGAAAAGCTCGCAGGCTTTTCATCTTCCTCGGAGACGAAGAAGGAATGGTGATTTATTTATTACACGTAATGTCCCCATGTACTTTATGAAACTGAGATTTGCATGGCAAGCTTATTTGCACATTGCTTTTAGTGAAGGAAAATAAGACAACGAAAGTGAAGAGGAAACAGAGAATACACTCCACACTAACAGAAAATTCGACAGTATATGAGAATTATTAATGATGAGTCTGAGTTAAAAGCCGCAAGAAACACCTACCCAATAATGCACACTATGGTTATTCTCACATGCACTGCAAGTTCGTTTGGGAGCCTGAGCATCTACCGGCGTAAAATATTTTGTTTTCTGGATTGCATCGGGACTGGAAACCTTGCTCCCTACTCAACCTTTCTTTCATTTTAGTGTTATTCGGAGCGAGATAAGGAATTTTTACTGTGTGACCCTTGTCTAGGTCGTCGTGTCAAGTTAGGATGAGGGGACCCATATTGTCCAAAATGGGAACGATGTGTGCAACAAACTAAGGCCACAGTAATAGACGGAATGCAGTAGACGAAGCGGTACAGCTGTTTAAGGAATAGGGTCAGTGGATGAATAATGATCTAAGCTGCAGGTAGCGCGGTGACTGGCTTGTGGACAGGTCTAGTATATGTGTGTGTTGAGAAGGTAGGCGCCACATACACCTGAGAGCTTGGGTGGCCAGAGCCCTTGAGTATAGAGGCGACTGCCTTGGTAACATGGCAGATATTTTGTTTCCGCTTATCTGACGAAAGTAGACTCCAGATAAGTAAGATGTGGAAAAAGATCGGGAAGAAGACGGGGGGTGAGTAGAAGCTCCTTGAGTCTTTCTTGTCTTTGATGTCGATGCATAGCTCGCTCATTCATGGGGTCACAATCACCCTGCCTTTAAGAAGGGCTACTCGGACACGTGCTGCGATTAAGAGCATGTGCCCGCTCATCCTCTAGGTTTCCTGGCTAACGGGGATCCATTCCAGAACGCCGCTCAGGATTGGCAGCTGGTGAAAGTAGGTGTTTAGCTGCCGTTGAATGTGCTTCAGAAAAATGATGGTAGTGAAGTCACGGAAGGCCGTCGTGCTGTCCATCTACACTGTGTTAGCTTGAGGAGCGTCCTGAAGGATTGCTTCTGCGATTAGTTGTGTTTCGGCTCATGTCGGATCAGGGACGACTGTGTGTTTAGAGGGAATGTCTACAGACAAAGCTCTATTGTTGGGAGGCGTGTGATGAGCTTTTTTACTGAACGTCATTCGTCAAGTACTAAGATAGCACTAGAGTTTACACACATAAGAAAACGTAGTGGCGTTCAGCCTCTGTTCTGATCTGTCCTACACTGTACTAATTGGTCCAAAAAAGCAACGTGGTCTCGTGATGTCACCACACCATCGACAAACTATCGCTTGTCCAGGTAATGTGACATCATCAGCGTCTTGATTAATAAGAAAAGTTCGTAGCCTAGTGGGTAGGTTCATTGGTGACATTATGGCACAACCCCACTTGACATAGCGGAATGAACAGGTAAGCAAAGAGGGGTTCTGCGGGGTAGTGACGTCATCTATATTGTCACAACGACTATTATTACTAATATTTTATCCTTAATTTATATTTTATCTACATTATTATTATGTTCTTATTATTATCATCATCATCATTATCACTAATAATGTTACTTATATCACTCTACTCTGGTACTTAACCCTACTATCTATTACTATGCTCATTTTACTGCTTGATGACGCTAATTGACTATTCATATTTACTGTATCAGTATGTGCATATACTATATATACTCATAAATACTATAAAGCAACTATTAAAACCATTTCTTAGCGGCAGAGCGAACTTGAATATAAAATGCTGTCGCATTTCATTTCAGGATAACTGAACTTCCCGCAAGTTTTGGATCAGTAGTTCTTGTAACAAGATGTACACATTTTACTTTAAAAAATCTGCGCTCTCCTCCCAGTGGATCATTTCAACGCACCGACTTCTTACCACCTTCATGACAGTTGGCGAACGTGCATCGCTGCCTATTTAGTAACGACAACAGCAGCTGTGTCCATCATATCAGTGACAGAACAGTGTCAGCAACAACCGTGAGGTCAGAAAAAAGCCCGGTGTTGCTAAGGCAAAGCAGAACCGCCCTTGGTGCTCTTCAGGTCTAGCAGTCCTCCTAACGGGAGGTGCTAAAGCAAGGCAGAGGTTTCGGGGTTTCGAGGGGTGCATATAAGACTATGCTTCGGTTTGACGCTTTCGAAGTAACGTTTAAAATAGCACGCAGAAATTATCTACACTCGAAGCGCCGCCAGCCTAGCTTCGCTTTCCTTTTTCTCTACCTGCTCTAACCCCAGACAAGGCGAAGTTGGGGGACGCAACCGCACCCAACATCCAAACCGATGACTGTAATTCCATTGACTGTAAGAAACAAACCATTGACTGTAAGAAACAGAAATACTACTGATAAAGACGCGAATATTTGCAGGGGCCCGCTGCGGCGTGCTAAATACACAGAAAAGGTAACTCCGCGCAAAAAAGCCTGGCCGGAGTGTAAACAAATATATATGAAAATAATCGGAGATAAATATAGAGCTACTAAGGACTGAAAATAATTGTAAACTAGGGCAGCACCACCACCGGTCAAGCGCGGAGAACCATCAAACCATTTGAAGTGATTGCTTCACTATGCGATGTAGCCGAGGTTTTTGTGCAAAGGAATATGACCTTCAAATGACCCAGAGGTCAAACCACGAAATATTTATGCTGTCGCTATGGCATCAAATCCATGGCAAGAAAGAAGGATGCGGGATCGAATCACTGCCGCGGAGACCGCTTTTCGTTGGAGGTGAAAAGATACGCGCCCATACGTGCTATGCGATGTCAGTGCACGTTAAAGAACCCCAGGTGGTCGAAATTTTCGGAGTTCTTCACTACGGCGTCTCTCATAGCCTAAGTCGCTTTGGGACTTTACACCCCACAAACCAAACCAAACCAAACCATGGTAAAAAAAGACTCAGGGTGAAAGGTGATGGTTAAGGTCAGAGATCAAAGCGATGAGCTATGACGTGGGCATATGGTTCGGTGTCACCGAGGTAATTGACGTCACTTTGTGACTGAGTACATTTAGAGGAGCGCGCAGCGTGTCAGGCCATTGCTGCAGCATGGAGCCCGAGTATAGAGACGCAATTGAAGCTATTGCGTACAAAATAGGTTTAACTGTAGCTAAACCCTCAGAAATTTTTCTAGTTAACAGTGTCTATTAGTTCTGAAAAATGAAGTGGGACAGGGTTCTTCTTAACAGTAATGCGCCCGAACAAAAAACACAATCCCAGGATAAAACGTGTAAGGATGATCAGGTGATTGATCTGCTCATTGTTGACCTTTTCTTCTAAATTTAGTGCTCTATTTTGTTGATTTATGGTAATCAGGTTAGGGGAAGCAGGTAATAGTTTCGTAGAAAATCTTCGACAGGGACAAAGAGAGGGATTTAAGGGAAAAAGAGGACATGCGAGACTAGGGACAGAAAGCAGTCACTACTGCACCTCGCCATATATACTAAGAACAGCGCTGTGGGAGGTTTCTCGACGTTATCGACAAGCACTCGTTTTCCCATTCCTTTTTTTCCCTATTTTATTCTCCCGAAGTTTGTCGCACTCCTGCTTGCCACTTTTGTCCATGCTTCTGGAAGGAGATGGGAGGCCTTCTTCCGCTAATTGGCTCCGCCCTCCCCGATCGTCGACTGATGCTCTGGAGTTTCTGCAAACTCTTCTCTTTCGGAGCTGATGCTGCTGTTGTCAGCACTCCAGCTGTCGGGTCTCGCGCCAGGCAGAATAATTTGACCTGTCTCTTTTACCCACTGCAAAGGCATGTTTGTTTTCGCTGGTTCAGCTGAGATAGCTTGAGAAACGTTTTGCCTCACGGAGCGAAAAAATTCGCAGAGATTTTATGCATCGTGGCAACCACAAACATGAAGGTGAAAACTGGAGAAACTAATACCCGAGTACATCACGTCTTCCTTTCAAGTTCCCTAGTCTCAATATTCTTCCGCTTTGGGATATTAGTCCCTCTAAGCGAAGGCTACACTGTGAAAGCGTTTGCCATTGAGTTCAATTGCAAAAGTCCATTCTCCCTCGTGGTGTTGTCTGTTGCGTGTCATCTATAAGGCTCATAAAGACACGATTTCTCGTACTGCGTAATATTTCATGCTCGACAGACTTTATATACTTGCTACCAGTGCTTACCTTTCCTAGACCAAGACTGTAAACAACTGTACCCCTGCCTGTTCAGCATAAGTTGAAATACTTTAAAGCATCCCCGTTTACAGTCAGATTGGTCGGAATCGCGCCGACTGCTGTCCGTGCAAATTAGCGTCCGTAATCACTTCATGACCTGGTGTAAGTGCAAGCCCCAGCAACGGAAAGTAGAATGATGGGTGAGCGAAGCTTGTTTCCAAACACACACACGTCTGTAGGCGTCAGAGAGCTCATCAGCTCTTTGATGCATTCCATCGCAATGCGCCGCATTTTTTTCATACATAGGTGGACGCAAGTGAAGCGAAAGAAATCAGAGAGTACAACTTTCTTGCGAAATAAGCGGGGAAGACTTTTTTTCACCCAAAGTAAACACATTGTCAACCGTGTCGAGGGCCGTCGCTATCTGGGGCAATGCACCTTCTCAGCCTGCGCGATGAATAAGTTTGCTGAGCAAAACATGCACATCGTGGTATACACGCAATCAGGCAAGCTTGAGAGCGGCATGCTGATTGTAGCGGTTTAAATTTTTCCCCATAGCTGTGCAGAAACCTTTCTGAAATGTACGCAGTCATTATTGCCGCATTCAACCAGTCACAGTTAATACTGATAGTCTGTGTTGCAAACGTGAAAGGAATGAACCCGAACCACTCGCTGCTGGCATCACGTTCGAGGGCCTCGTTGAAAATGAAAATCCGGCCCTCACGCAAGTAGCACAGCAAAGCCTGTATCATTGTCGTGGTGAATCGCCATTGCAGTGTTACTAAATATCGACGTATCAACATCAACAAATTTAACAATCAGCCGAAGCCGGCATCATCCTGCACGATATGTCGAAAGCATTCCAAACAACGCACATCTATTGCAGGGGCATTGCAGGGCCACTGCAGGGCATTGGTCAGAGCATTGGTCAGAGCATTGGTCAGAGTCAAAACAGAACTATTGAGGGCATTGGTCAGAGCTGGGATTCCTACACCAGTGTTTAAATGTCACGGATGAGAGTATACATTAACCAATATTATTTTATTTGCGGTGTGCAGCGCTTGTAGGGGCATCTGCAGCTACTATTGTTACTTGCCATTAAATAAAGCATATCATGACAATAGTTGACCTGTATGCTTGGACCGCCGCAGCTAGAGATATATCTCTGTTTCGATAGTTCTTCGCATTGCATTTTTTGAAACTGTAATAAGAAAATTATTAGCCCGCAATAATAAATTCAGGCTGCACGCTTAAACAAAAGTAGAAAGGCGGAGCAAAATAAAGTTATGGAAAACAAGAATGGAAGACGTAACGCGTGCGCAAAGATTAGAGCGGTGTTTTCTGACTCCCATTTCGAAGGCAGCTGCATAGCTTGCGAGGAATATCAGCTGTGAGAAAAATGCACAGCTGTTGTCGTAAATATGTAGCAAAAGTAACAGGTAACCTAATAAAGCGATACAAAAATTAATAATAATAACATAAACAAATGTTTAGGATCGACGTAAAAATAACAATTAAAAGATATAGAAACGAGAAAAAAATATGCAGTAAATGACCACACCACAAGTAAACAAGCTTACATTGGAATTATTTCCTACTTTATAACTAACGATGAGCCAGTTACACCGTACGCCACATCGTGACACCTCCCCACCGTTTATCAACAGTGGGCAGACAGCGGAAGAGAGGACAGAACAATTAACCTCCGAGCAGAGAACACATGGGGTCGACGCTCTATAACAACGCCGGGTGTGAAACGGGAGGGCGCGAGGGTCTCAGTCAGGCACAGCGAGTCGAAAGGAAAACGTCGGCAAGCCCATCCATTTGCGAATCACCCGAGCATCAGTGCGGACCACGCAAGCGGAAACAGCTGAGCGGGAGAAGCGGCGCTCTCGGTAGAAAGAGTGCAAATAAAAAAAAAAAAAAAAAAAAAAAAAAAAACAGCGGACAGTATCAGAGGCTTGTGCGGGTGGTGTGCTCGGACACGGTAGAACAGACGATAGATTCTGTTGGCTTTTAGATTTGTTTTTCTTGCGGTCATTTGTTTTTTTGTTTTTCTCAGCAGCCTACGGCATCATTGCGGAACGCCTGACAAGGTGCAGAAGCTGCCTCAGCTTGTTTCGGACCGCACGTCACAAAAGGGACTACATTCAGTTTTTTTTTTCTTAAGCAGCCCCGGGAGTGCAGAGAGTAGGTACCGATGACTAAGAGAGGAAAATGGCGAGGAGGTTGAGGAGGAGAAGAAAAGAAATTACTACCTTTCACTTGGGGGCGGGGGGAGTCTAAAATGTTTGCTACTTCTCGGTGGACACTCGCATTAGTCGCAGCTGGAAGCTAACTATAGTTTCAGCTGAAAGATCACTCATGCATTTGCTGAAAGCTTATTTAAATGCTCGGCAGCTGCTGATAGATGTAGCTAGTTACGAAGTATACTTGCAGCCGGAAGTTTAAGAGTTCAAAACCCTTTCTGTTTTTTCTCCAATATGTAGTTCTAGAATTAGATTTCAGTTACAGATATCGAAGTTGTAAATTTATCACTTTTGAAGATGTTAAAATTTTTCGGTTTAAACAGCACATATTTTCCATTGTTTATTTTTTTCTAATTTTATTTCATTAACTGTCATAAATAAGGTTACTTTACGGCGGTAAAAATTTCAGTGTCTGTGTTGCTTTTTTTTATCGCGCTTTACATAAGTTCATCCGGAAATGCACATGGGTTTCATCTATTATCAACTGCTTCACTTACCGGTAGCCGCTATTCTTAAAGAAGACATTAGAATGCGAAACTTACTGATGAATTTGTCAATGTAAATTACACTGCGCCAAATACATAAACACGAAAAGACGATAAAAATTTGAATAAACAGAATAGCCATAGGACATCTCTATTTCGCTGTTTTCTGCCTAGCTGTCATAGCCATCGTTTGAGAAGAATCTCCAAACAACACCTGGCGGGTGTTATGCCTGTGTTTGCAATTAACAAGAAAAATAAAAGAAAGCATTGAGATTTACATTAAGAAAGCTTGAAAGAATAGAAGAGGTCTGTTTTTTGAGAATGACGAAACATGGCCGCATAGCAGAGAGGATGCTTGGAACAATATCGAAAATTGATATTGTGAAACTTTATACGCATGGCTATTGCTTCAAATTTTCTTCTCACTGCTCGAATGCAAGTAGAAAAAAAGTGTTTATCAAGAAGTGGGCTTCCTTAAAAAAACAGACTTAGGTGATTGCAAGAACTACTTTTCCTATGCAATTATTGAGCTCATGTTTTTCAACAATCCAATTCCATTTTTGGATTTTTTTTCGCAACAGGATCTGAGGAACATGTACTACTTAGATTTTTATAGACGTCGAGGTGACCCATTAAGTAAGAAGCAACTACTGTTTGCCCTTTGTGATTCCCATCTGAACACCAGTATGAAGAAAGGATTAGCAGTGAGCGGTTGTACTGACAGGTCGGCGACTAATAGACTGGCCTGATTGACAGACTGTGACTTTCGCACCTCCTCTCGTTTTCTCCCCCCTTCCTTCATTCCCCCATTCCCCTTCCCCAGTGCAGGCTAATCAACCGGAATTGACTCTTTCCGGTTAACATCCCTGCCTTCCGCCCTCCTTTTCTCCTATACCTACTATCGCCGACTAATAAACGCTGCTAAGTACCAATGGTAATGGTGATATTGCAGCTAAACTAAGCTGGAAGCATAGGTGCATATTTTCATGCTGAGGAACATTTGTTTCCTGTAGTTTCTTTTTTACGATACATCGAGCTCAGATGCTTACTTTATTCAGATTGCCATAATAATATGCGCTTGATGTTATTCGCAAACGAGGCGGGCAGTAATGAATCCCAGTCGAAAAAAACTACAGAACTGTGTCAAAAATACGACAAAATAATATGTAGTTCTGTCGTAACCATCAGATATTTCTGTAGTTCTGTAGTACTTTTCTGTAGTTCTGTAGTTTTTCTGTAGTATATTTTTGTTGTCTGTAGTTCTGTAGCACTTTTCTGTTGTAACTACAAAATTTCTGATGTTGCTACAGAATGTTCTGTTGCCACAACAGGTTTCCCGTCAAAAACCGCGCAGAAATTCCGTCGTAACATCAAAAAATGTTTTTTTAGTTTTTTCCGACTGGGATATAAGATTCGTAGTACTATTACACAGCATTTGTAGCATTAAGCAAAGAGTGCTCAAGAATTGAGATTAAAATCAAGTTTTCATAGTGAGCCACTTTAAGTGCTCTTTCTTTGTCTCAGCCTTTCGTTGAGCTGTTTATTCATCGCCTCCAAACATGAATAGAACATAAAAAATTTATCTCTTAGCAACAAAATCAATAGGGAGCATTGAGAACCAGTATTTTGTGTTGTGACTGCTTTGAAAAATGTTCCCCGTCATGCTTATCATGTTTACCATAATTCTTATCACACAAAGGTTTAGAGCTTTGTCCTCATTATTTCCACTCTCATAAGAAACGTATGCAGACAGACCGCCTCATTTTATTTTTATTTTTTTCAAGACGTTTTCATAGTCGCGCACATTTCTCACTTTCTCGTTCAGTCATTCAAACCAAAGGTGTAGTACGTAAGATCAGCGCTATCAGTATTTTGTTGACACACCACCTAACAAAGTCATATTTATATAAACTTCCACGCGGTGTGCAACTTTTATACGAACATTAAGTATTTCTTGTTCTAAACATTCTTTATCTCAGACCACAGTTCAGCGTTCTGAGCTCCAATCATTCTTCCGCAACTATTTTGCGCGAGCATAAACAAGAAGACAGGTGCACTCGGCATAACTGATCTCAGGTTGGCATTTCAAGCGACCTGTACATTATTATCAACGAAAGTAAGAAAGGACAAACCAGCTGCGTATATGAGCTCCGTATAGAGCTGGGACGCAAATGATACGGAAAAGCAAATATATCAGACAGCCTGAGTATTATTAGACGCTGTTGTTCGCGGTTAGAGTGATATCGTTCAAAAAATGTAAACTAAACATTTCTCTAAAGAGCATCTACTTAGCACTACTTTACTCACCACCCATAAATAAAGACTTAGCAGTAAAGTCAACGCTACATACACCTTCCCAGATAACCTCTGTACTGCTGAAGGAACAAACAAAAAGTAGTTTCCTTGTGGAAGGAAGGCGATATGAAAAGAAAAAAAAAATGAAATAAAAGTAAGGACAAGGAGCAAACATTTTTCACTGTTACGTTATACTTCCTTTCCTAAGCATGGGCGATTTACCGAACAACAAGTTATCATCCGAAGCACACAGCCTGTCCCTCTTCAGCTCTGCCGACATTTCATTTACAAAGCACGCAAATCTTTTTCATTTCTGCGTTGTTCTGTTTTAGCCCAAGCCTGAAAATGTACAGCCAAATTTCTTATTTGTTTGTTTGATCGGAATGCTTCGAATCTCGATAAGTGCAATCGGCGGCACAAGAGACGAAACTTGTGTTTTCCCCTCACCGGCACTGTTTAAAAAAACAAAAACAAAGAAAAAGAAACGCAGCATTATTGAGAATAAAAAAGATGACAACTTGTTCTAGCCTGCTGCACCGCTTTCGTTTCGAACGTTTTTGCAAACAAAAAAATAACTGAAGAAGTAGAGAACGGGAAACAAGTTCCTCGAAGGTAAGAGGAGAGGGCAGACAGAGCGAAAACGCGCTCGAGCGTGGCACAGTTGAAAGTATCGCAGCAACAACAACTAACATATGACTTGAATAGCAAGATCAAACTTTTAAGAAAAATGGTTAAAGTGCACGGGTAAAAAACTGGTTAAGAAGAAAGCGCAAGTAGGCACGGGTAAACTATGAACGCCGCTCGAAGAAAAACGTTTAGAGGGAATGACAACTTCGAAAGAACCATGACACACCTGCAATGTTTATTTTTGTGGATGGGTGCTCTCCCAATCTGGTATTTTTCTTCTGTTTATTTCTGTCTCTGGCTTCCTCGACAGTCCATTTTACAGTGTCATCAATGTAGTCCGCTTTGTGCAAGACAGATAAAACGCAGGCAATGAAAGACAAGAGTGGTTGATGTTATTGCTGTCCCTTGGTTACCTCTTTTTATTTTAAGACGTTTGTTAAACCGAGTCTGTGATGTTTATGTAAAACAATGAGCATACTCTGGCATAGTATTATTGTAAGGCTATGATAGCGGAAAGACTGCGGAAAGAAACGCCATGTCAGTCTCGAAAGGGGCTTCTAGTATTCCATTACCAGGTCACGCACACCGTTTACAGAGACCGTTAAAGCGCATCGCGCTATTCTGCCACCCCAGTTTACACCCGCATCTAGACCGTCCTCTCCACTATGGAGTGTGCATCAATCCCACGTGATTCTTTCAATACCCGGCATCAGGAAGACGGTCGAGCTATCACCCACAGAACTAATAAAAGTCACAATTCAACACTTCCATGAGCACTATGCAAATCGTTTGCACGTGTACACCGACGTCTCAGTCAATGATGTGAGTTCATCACGCTCCATGGTCATCTCCGCAAGGACGACAGAAGTAAACGTTAGGACAACTCACTGGACTTCTTCGATAACCGCAGAGCTAACCGCTCTTCGTGTCGCAATTAGGCTATCAGTCAGCAGAGCCCTGAGCAGTGGAATATTTTCACAGATTCAAAAGCAGCCCTGCAAGCCTTACAAGCGGCTCTTCGCCGTGGAGCCCATGAGCAACTCGTCGCGGAAATACAAAAACTTCTTCCTTATACCATCAATAAAGGACACAGTATCCTCTACTAATGGCTTCCAGCACACAACGGCATAGCGGGCAATCTCGGTGCGGACCAGATCGCGCGAACCGCCTACCAAGACGGTGATTGTGTTAATCCCCTTTTCCAAAGCAGACACAGCGGGCAGGCTTCGCGCATTTGCGCGGGAGCTCATGCTTGACTTGTGGAATTCTGGTGAGTTTGCGAACTCTCTCTTAAAATCCCTAGACCCTGACCTGAAGATTCAGTTTCCACGCGGTCCACCCGACGTGAAGCAACTTTGTTGTGCCAGCTGTGGGTTGGTGCAGCGTTCGCAAACTCTTATTCGTTTGTGATAGGCATGGCTTATAGCCCTGCATGTGCAACCTGCGGGTGCGACGAGGGTATGGGCCACATTATGAGTGCCCCATATACAGTGCGGAAAAATATTGTCTCTGCCGCGCGCTAAAGCGTATAGGTGGTCGCTCACTGAATGAAATCAAAATTCTTGGTCACTGGCCGCGGCGATCGTCGGCGGTGAAAGCGTCCCAGGCTCCGCTCCGCTTCATGTAAACCACGGGCCTGATCGATAAGCTGTCATTTTGCTGTGATGTTACGTGATGTGAATGTGACGTGATAATATGTGGCGTAATATGGCTGTGATGTGACCATACTGACTTCACTCATTCCTCTCTTATTCATCACTTTTGTATCCACTCACCCCCTTCCCCCAGTACAGGGTAGCAAACCGGTTTATTACTCCAGTTAACCTCCCGCCTTTCCTCTTCCGCCATCTATAGAGGAAACATATATAAATAAAAGATTCTATATAGAATATCGAGTACAAAGCTGTATGTTAGCCGATGTGAAAAGCGTCAAACAGGCGTGATGGGACCTGAACTTCATTTCTATGGCTTGAAATATTTACTCGCATAAAAGACGGAGATTGGTGCAGATAGAGTCGGCTTGCACATGTATTTCCATAAGACACGTACACAAAAGGCCAAAGAACTTGCACTAAAAAGAACATGTCCGACAAATAACGCGCGGACACAGCTCGCAGGCACCTCATTTGCATTTCATGAAAGCTTTGATATCTATCTTCTACTAACGACAGATAGTACGCAGTTTTACTTTAAGTAAGCACATCCTTCAGCAGCGGAATGTAGCATTAGTTAACAGTCTTCCAAATGCGCAGACAGGGCTCGCTATTACAACTGAGTCTCCTTACTGGCCGACGATCAGGGCTTGTTGAAAAGCAAAAGCTAACTATTAGGCAGGGCAACGACAAAATGTAGGAACGTGAGTCTTCTTACTTGAGAGCACCTTTTTGAATTAGCGTTTCTTCGATTAATGCCAAGAGCGGCTTACGCTGTGTAGTGCGGTTTTAGTTATAAAGCTCTCCAATGGTGGTGCCCCATGCCACTGTACCTATGGTCCCTCTTGGAAGCTAGCGCGAAAAGAAAGGCGAACTATGTGCGCCTTGCTTGGCTACAAGCTGGAGAACGTCTTGCTAGTGGCACCCATAGGTTCCCCTCTCTTCATTTATAGTGAATATCTTAATATCGCCGAGAGCGGAGCCTTTCTATAACTCAGTGCTGTTGACTTGAAGTATGCGGTGGGCAAACGTTTGCTCGCGAGCGCGCCCATGTAGGCGCCATATGACAAAAAAAGATTACCGACAGTTGCAGGATATCTATGAAAGTGTCGGAAAAACGGTAGAGTAAGCTGAAGTGGATAAAATAGTAAGAGGGGCGTCCGGGGCTCACCTTCAGCTCACCGGAGGAAAATGAATGTTCTTCCTCATGAAATATAGAACCCAACTCCCGAATATCAATGCCCTGGCATTGATAAGCTTCATTATCTCATTGAGTTAAAATAGATTTCACATTGTCTAAAGGCTAAACCACACCAGCAAAAACACCTGTAGATAATCACCGCAACGTATCAGTTGTAATGCGGATGCCTATGACAAAATAGTTGTTTGACATAAAAGTGCGTTGTGCTGTTCATTGTCGTACGCTTTGACTTCTTGGGGTGTCTACGTCTCCGAACTAAAATCCAGTGTGTTTTTGCCACATCAATGCCAGCTTTTCCCATAGCAGTCCTTAGAATATTGTATGTCTGGACTGCTTTCAGGAACATGTGTGTAGTCATCTAGGAGGAGAAGTATTAATAATAGCATGCGAAAAAAAAACGGTCCTTATAATAGTTGCTAACCATAGCTATAGGCTGAGACAACCCAAGTTTCTTGTTTTTTTTTTACGAAAACGAAAGTAAGCACGTACCTTGCGATAACCGGCTCCGTTAAGCACGAGGAGACGCTAGAAGCAACACCCGATAAAACGAAAATCAACATTTCGCAACAGTCACAAAGAAACCTTAGTTCGATACTTGTTCCCGATACTAGTGCACTACAAAATAGACATCTCCAACCAGTCCTGTTCGATAACATCGGCAGGATGTAATGGAGTCTACATAAGATGTCCTGTATCCACCTTCCCCTTTGACATTTCCAGAACATAAAGATGGTAGAGCAAGGAGAAATTAGCTTTGGTTTCTATTTTTTTCGCAGTCTCTTAGCACAAAAGCGCACCTGTGAAATATCATTCAATATAGGCAATATAGGCAATAGGCTAGAATCCCTTGTGCTACGTTTGCTGAAGGCAAAACGTGGCTTGCGCTACATTTATACAGCAGGCATTGGCGAGCGTTTCTTTAACTGAATTCGAAAAAAGTGTGTGCTATGAGATTCTCTCCAAACAAATTACATAGCGAAAAGCAGTGACTACCTCAGGGTGAGAAGTTAATTTCTCCAGTCTTCTGCGCCGTTCGCCAGCAGGTAAACTCACCTTGGCTTCCATCCTAAGCGCGTCTAAGTTAACCGGCGTTCTATAATTCGTTTACAGGAAAGTAAAGGCGCAGCATCTGTCACTCGCGGAAGGCAAGAAGCACCGCCCGGCGGCGTTGGAGCGTACTCGTTCCCGCTTGGTCCTCATAGCTAACGGTAGAAGGGCGTCGTCAAATCCATGACGTCACCCTAATTGAGTGACTTACCTATTTTAGTCTCTGGTACTTTCAAATTGCGCGCCAATCGCAGTATCTGTCACTTGCGGAATCCCGCTATCATCCTCACGGTACGCAAGCGGAATTATGAAGAGCGTTTTACGACCCGGGGCGTGGCACAGTGGTGAAGCGCTCGGCTGGGGATCCAAGGGATGGAGGTTCGATCTCCGGACGGAAACTGATTGTTTTTTTGTTTTTTTTTAATGAGCACGAGTCGCACACCTCTTAAGCTTTGCGAGGCAACGCCGGTAGAGCTTGCCGAGGGGGCTGCGCAGCTGGCCTCGGTTTCGCGCATGCGCAGAATATGACTTTTGCAGTATACGGTCCACGCGAAGCTTGTTCCGACCCTCGTAGTGAAGCTTTTCGCTTCAATACATAACTTCTAGCTCCAATGCCCTCTCCATATACCAGATTTTGGGTGCCAATACACGTCAGCAGGACACGAGAATCCTCTCTGCTTCCACGCGGAGGAGGTCGCCATTGCGCTGGTAGCTACCCACACTTATTCCAAAACAATTATCTCCGACTCGCGAGGGGCCTGTCGGAACGTCGAGCAATGTTGGGCGCCATACTTTGCCTACCGACAACTTCAAAATTACACCTACACCGGGGACCCCGCTTACCGGAATATAGTATGGGCTCCTGCTCATATGGGTCTCGAAGGGAATGAGGCAGCCGACGCCGCCGCCCGCGCGCTTTCTTTTCGGGCTTCCCATCTCGACCCCCTAGATCAGGATCTCGAATTCGAACCCGCGTATTCTTTTAAAGACATTGTTCTTTATTATCAATCTTGCCATAGCCTTTACCCTCGCCCGAGTAAAGGTCTAAGACGGAGGAGCGGCTTCTACTCCGTCTTTATACCAACACTCTGCTGTGCCCGGCAGCACTAAAACCTTTTAATCCCTCCTTCACGGGCAGTTGTCCGCACTGTGCGGAGAAGTCTTCGGACATCTAGTACATGGTGTGGGCTTGCTATCCAACCCAGCTATTTCTCCTCACCCCAACCCTGCTCGGGAGGACTGGGAGGCGACCCTGCTCGGCTCCTATGACCTGCAGGCCCAAAAGGCCTTGGTTGAGCGCGCCGGGACAGCGGCTGACGCCACTGGGGACCCGTACTAGGGACCCCACCTAGTATCTGTAAGGGCTGGATCATCTAAGATCCGGCTCATGCATACCTCCACCACTTTAAATCATTAAACGTTCGTCACCACCACCACCGTAATTCAACGCTACAAGGCACTCTCCAAATACAGCGCGTGAGTGCCACTGAAGAGAAGTTCATCGCAATTATAAAAACTGAGGATGCGTGCTAATTACACACTTTCCAAAACTATGAGTCCTTTGAAAGAGAATTTAGAGTGCTCTTTTAAGACAATTTTATTGGTACTGAAGGTTCTGGTACAGGACAGGGCACCTGGATGCCTCGAGTAACGAAACAAAACCATCAATGAGAGCGTTGCCGCCCCTATGCCATAGAGCTAAACACGGCCTAATGCTTAAGCTAATTAAATATAGTAATTAATGCTTACCAAAGTTCTCGTTTTCATATAATATCTCAGTTGCCACATGTTGCGTTTCTGTCACTACTCGCAGCTGTTATCAGCAATTGTGTATTTGTTACTGAGAAAAGCATGAACATCTGAGAAATTGAGAATAAAGTATTTTTGGATCGATGCGGAAAGAATTCTGAGAGCTCTGCAGTATCTACAGTGGAGGATTGCGAAAGCTTGAACGTTGCTGCTGCACACGGTACATCCCACGCCCCTTGTCGAACACAACCAGTGTTACGCTGAACGCATCTAAGTTCCCGCCGGAGTGGTGCAGTGGTAAGATGCCCGACTACTGTGCCGGAGTACCCGGGCTCGAACCCGACCTCGGCGGCTGCGTTTCGATGAAGGCGAAACGAAGAGGCGTCCGTGTGCTGTGCGATGTCAGTTCACGTTAACGATCCCCAGGTGGTCGAAATTAATCCGTAGCCCTCCGCTGCGGCTCCTATTTCTCTCTTTCCACTTTCACTCCCACCTTCCTCCCTTCCCTCAGGTCGCGGTTGAGGTGTCCACAGAAAAAAACAAGTGAGACAGTTACCGCGCCTTTCCCTTGCTATAAATCAATCATCTAAGTCCAGCGGCGGTCTATAGTTGGTTCTGGTTTATAGGAAAGGAAAAGCGCAGTATCTGTTACTCGCGAAATCGCGCAGTCACATCTCCCGGGCGACACAGCAACGCTCATTACGCATTTGTTCAGCGCAAATTCTGCAGGGATCTCGGAAAGTTTTTATTCGTACCTCCCTTGCCTGGAGACAGCTACAGACTAATACATACCCCAACCTGAGTCTACTCAGTAAACTCCATCCCAAAGCATATGAGAATAAATGCCCACTATTTGTTGTGGCTGTAGGAAGAAAGAAAATAAAATACACGGGGCTGCTCTGTAGCTGAGCCACCTCCGCTGCCTAGTGCGGACAGAAGAGAAAAGTAGACAAGAAAGAAAAAAAGGAAGAGAGAGAGAGAGAGACGCGCGCCGCAACAACAGCCATCGTCCACCACCACCTAAGCGGTGGCGGGTGCAATGACGGCCTACAACAGATAAATATCAGTGGCTGGCTAGCCCCTCCGCCGCAAGCGGCGTTGACCCGTAAGGCCAGGAACTCCCACCCTTCACCACCTCTCCCCCCTCGCGCACTATGCGGGGAGCCCGCTACACTCTACCACGCTATATGGGCCTGTTAAAAAAAAACACAGGTAGCGCCAATAAACACCAAGAGCCCTCTACACTCTACCATGTTACATGGGCGTGTCAAAAAACACAGGTAGCGCAAATAAACACGCCAACACCGGAGCAGTGGGAGACTGCGCTGTCCTGCTCCAGATCAAACTGATCGACAGAGCATGTAAAACGGCAAAGGCCACTGGTGCCCTGGCCTGAGCCCCCCCCCCCCCCCCCCCCCCCGCCGGGAGAATTTCATTTGGCTAAATAAAGTTTTTCATTCATTCATTCGTACCTCCCTCGGTTCCCTTACAGCGTGCTTCAGATTACCCATATAGTATCCGGCACTTATGCATAGAAAGTGAGAATGGGGTACAATTTTATTTAATTATGCGCAATTGCCTACACTTTATATGGCGCTCAAGAACGGCTGGTGACCATTGCGTACAGACGCACGACCCGCCCGAATCTATTTCGGGAAAGCGTACACGTCTTTGGCAATACAGAAATGTGATGCGGAATCTCCCGAGTTACTCTCAAGACTAGAGGCTTTGTTATGAATGCGTGAATTTTAATACAATGAAGCCATGCTGGCTGATCACGATGGTGTCGTATGCAAATAACCTTCTGTGTGCTTTTTGCTGATTACGTTTTGGTAAAATGCAATGTGTCAAAGGCAGATGAAGAAATATAAGAGGGTCTCTTGGATTTCTCTTAAGAGGAGAATAGCGCAAAAGCTACCTCCTGGTTGCTCCTAACATTGAATTCCCCCTCATCGTTTGACTTCGCTGCAGTCCTACATATAATTATAATTGGTTTACAGGAACTCAAAGGCGCAGTATGTGTCACACTTTCTCCGGCAAGTGTATGGACGGTGCACCATCGCTATCCAAAGTTGCCTATCTGGTTAAGTGCTCACTCGCTATCATCACTCATACGTTCGCTATACCAGACCTCCACCATCACCTCTCGGAACCGGTCCCTCAGCATGCGCGAAAGCATTTTCATTCTCAATGCACATCGTCACCAAAAACAGCTACATACCAATCTCGATCGTCGCTTCACACTGGACAAATGAACTGCCAAAAGTGTCCTCTCCAAATTGTAGTATATTTCAACGCACCACATTCAGCATGGGGATACACGCATGATTACTCAAAAGGCCGCAAAGTATGGCTCGTTGCGCAACCAGCAGGGTTATCTCTCATCACTGACCCCACTTACCCCACACATATCAGCCATAGTGCGTGCAAACACACCACACCAGATCTCACCTTCCCTTACCGGCTCCCAGCATCTACGTGGTGCAACAGCAAGGAGTGCCTAGGGAGTGATCAGTACATTCTTGAAATCCTCCTTAACACTCACCTTGCTCACCTTCCACGCAGAGAATCCACTCTCACCAAGTGGGACTCCCTTCGCTAATACAGATCTATCAGGACAGCTGCTCAATCACCAACATCCCTGCTTGGACAACACAATTACAGAAGGATGTCCAGGCAGCCACACGGCCACTTCCTATTGACCGCCCTATAGTGACACTGTTGGTGCTCGCCTCCTGTACCTCTGGGAAGCTGAACCCAGTCTTGAAAGCCGTTGACAATGCCACAGATGAAACAGTACCGTGCGTCGCAGACAGGGCCGACTAAACAAAGGCAGAAACAGACGCAGCTATGATTTCAAGACAAAACTGGGAATCCGTATACAGCCGTTTGAATGGTAATGTGAGCCTGCCTCAAACATGGAACCTCTTCCGACATCTCATAGACCGATCTCACTCTACGACACCACAAAGACATACCCTCACAAAACTAATACACATTTCTCCGCCCTCCCCGCCCTCCCAGCTACTTGAGGATTTCAACGAGACATATTTTTAACCTTACAAACAAACGTCCCACCCGGACTATAAAAGTGTCCCTAATGACATTCTAAGTCAGTCTATAACTGAGCCAGAAGTAATGGCAGAACTTGAGATCCTAAATACCTCCTCAGCTCCCTGATTAGAAGGTATCATCAATAAAGCTCTGCGGAACTTAGGCACCACCCCCATTATTGCCTTAACCAACTACTTTAATGAATCCTATCAAGGCACCTTGCAGATCCAGTGGAAGAAGGTAAACGTAGTATTTATACAAAAACTAGGCAAACCGCTTCTCTTCACAAATTTCCGACCTCTGACCTATTTCCTTCACTTCTTGCGCAGGAAAATATATAGAGCATGTGATTCATGCACGACTAAGCAGCTTTGTCGAGGAAAGAGAGCTCCTGCTCAACTACATGTTTGGTTTCCGTGTGGGTCTGTCCACCCACAATGTATTCTTACCGCTAAAGCACCGTATCCTTGATTAAAAAACTAGTATTATACGAGCCATTCTCGACCACACCAAAGCATTTGATTGTGTAACACATGAAGCCATTCCTAATAATCTGCAAACATTACAAGTAAGCAGCCATATGTAGAACTAAATAAGGCCGTCCTCAGCAACGGAACAGCGACTCTCACACTAGGCCCCATACGCTTGCAGACATCAAGCTTGGTGCACGGGAAACACCTCAAGGAGCGGTGCATTCACTGATACTCTTTAACACTGCTCTTATTCATCTCCGCAAATAACTTTCTGAAGCTCCAGATATACATTTCGCTCTCTATGCAGATGACATCCTTCCTGCCTGGGCATGCCGAGGCAGTGAGACCACAATAGAGACCTCAACACTATTGACACCTATGTGAAGATAGAGGCCTATTGTGCTCACCGCATAAATCTCAACTCTCCCCCTACCGACTCAAATCATTTTGATAACTCACCTATCACTCTGACACACGGTACACATGCGATTCCTTTAGTAACTCAAATCAGAATGATAGGAATGATTTTCTACTTCTACGGAGCCCATGGGGGTATAATCAAAGCCCTCCAGACTCAAGCTCGGCAAACTACTCGCCTCACCCATCGTGTAGCACGCCGGAAAACAGACATTCACGAAAGAAATACACTTCCCCTCTCTCAAGCATACGTTACTAGCAGAGCCGCATGCGCTTTTCCTTACTTACCCCTGACTAGCAAGGAGTACGATCGAGTAAACGCCTTCCTCTACAGTTGTACAAAAACAACCCTGTGCCTCCCTCTCAGCACCTAGATACTGCGCTTACTCAAGCTTGGGGCCCAATAAGTATGAACTCCGTGAAGCCCCGTTGACAGTCCAGACGGCCCGCCTTTCGCGTACAGCAGCAGATCGTGCACTGCTGTCTTTGCACATATCCCCAACACGACTCGCATCTGAAGGCACCCCAGTGCCCCCTACAATTCACTTACTTCAAACTTTTAGTGAACTTGCCTAAAAACTTCAACCCGGAACGGAGCGAGAGCCGTTGAACAGCCAGGGCAAAAGCCTAACCCGGACAACATGGATGGTTTGGTTTGTGGGGTTTAACGCCTCAAGGCGACGAAGGCTATGAGGCATGCCGTAGTGGAGGACTCCGGAAATTTTGACCACCTGGGGTTCTTTAACGTGCACTGACATCGCACAGCACACGGACGCCACTCCGTTTCGCCTCATCGAAACGCAGCAGCCGAGGCCGGGTTCGAACCCGGGTACTCCGGCGCAGTAGTCGGGCGTCTTACCACTGCACCACCCCGGCGGGGCGGACAATATGAAGGAGACCCCAATTTAACATATGTAGATGCGGCCACTTATGCAAATGCCCATCGTAAGGTACTAGTAGTTAAAAACAATCATGCAAAACTTCTATCTCTTACTCAATTCTCACTGATTCAACAACTAAGGCAGAGGTGGACCAGCCATTGCGCTAGCCATGATATCCACTCCCACCACGAACATCATCACGTATTCTAAAACGGCTATACTTAACTTTACTAATCGTTTATTGTCCACCAACACCCACCGCTTTTCGCATTTCTGGCGACCCCGACAATCTGTCACCCTTATTTGGACACCCGCACATGTGGGCCTTCCCGGCAGTGAGAAGGCTCAATGACGTCGCGCTTTCCTGGCTGGGAGGGGGGGGACGGCTTCCCTCAGATGCCCGGAAGTGCCTGCTGTCCTTTCGTGACATCCTTAACTACTAGTGCAAATAGGAGAGCTTACGAACCTCTTGCCCCGACTCTAACAATAGCACAAGCTGCCCATTGGCGCCAGCTACAAACGCGCATAGCCCCATTGCCCATCCTTCTCAATGCCCGGTTTCCTGATCAGTTCATTTTTCCTGGAAGCTCTGTGGAAAACCTGGTGACTTCCTACATACACTACTCACCTGCCCTCATTCACACATCCTCGTTCATCAGAGGTGGCCCTAGATTACAGGGAGCCCCTACCCACCAGTACTCCGATTAGGACCAGCGCGAGATTATTACTAGCGCTCTCGCCGGGATAGACCCTTTGCTTTGTAAGAGGGCCCTTCGTACAAGAAGGGGGTTCTCAAATGCCATGTAGGGTGCTGTCCCTCACCCTCTGTAATGTTGACAACAAATATGGAGGCGAAACGAAGAGGCGTCCGTGTGCTGTGCGATGTCAGCGCACGTTAAAGATCGCCAGGTGGTCGAAATTACTCCGTAGCCCTCCACTACGGCTCCTCTTTCTCCCTTTCTACTTTCACTCCCACCTTCCTCCCTTCCGTCGAGGCACCGCGCACATACGCGGAGGTAACAAATTTTTATCGCGAGCTAAGATGCACGTACCCCGCCCCTCACCCCGACCTCGACCGGGCGCAAGCCACGACACTCAGACGCCTACAATCAAAGGCCATTCGTAGCCCCTACCGACTATCGTTAATTACGAACGGAGAATTCAACCCTGCATGCCGGCACTGCGGTGACGGGACGCAGGCCACTCAAGACCATATACTGTGGGAATGCGTCAGCAATCCCCCTCCAAAGACACTCTTGCCAGCTCCCTCAGCGGAGGAATGGGACAAGCTGTTGGCCAGCCCAAGAAAAACTACGCAACTGGCCCTCGTCACGCGAGCTCAAGAGGTCGCTCCCGACTGAAGGCCACCCTAGACTCGCCCCAGCCCGAAATAATTCCTTTCATTTCGTGGCAATAAAAGTTGTTACCCCCACCACCTTACGGCGCGGTTGCGGTGTCCACAGAAAACAAGTGAGATAGTTACCGCGCCTTTCCCTTCCTATAAAATAAATCTGTCGCCAACACCATCTCTCCTATGGGGTGGCGTTCCATGGCGCGCATTCATGTGTGGAATTGCAGACGTCGGGAACGCTAGACAAGAAGAATACATCTCGCTGAATCTCGCGCACAGATATCGAGCAAAACTCTCGCAATCGGGATTTCGTTACATGAGCCCAGGAAGGTTTTCGCCCCAATAATAAAAATCAGCTGGAAGCCGTGGGAGAGAGACACGGGACCACGGAATATGGGCTAAAAAATTCCGAGAGCACTGCAGAATCTGCAGTGGCGAAATACCAGAGCCTGAGCGTTGCTGCTGGACACGGTAGGTCGCGCGCTCCTTATGGAACACAACCAGCCTTCCACGTGGAAGGCTGGTGAACTTTGATGCGTTCAGTACTGAACGCATCGAGGTTCACCGCCCTTCTAAATTTGGTTCACAGGAAATAGAAGGCGCAGTATCTGTCACTCGCGGAATCCCGCTACTATAATCTTCACGGTAGACAAGGAGAATTATGGAATTATGGTGAATTATGGAGAATTGCGATCCCGAGCCTGGCGCATGAAAGTACTTGAAGCCTGATTTAACCAGGTCGCATCCCGCAACCTGTCATACACAGTGACACCAGCATTCAGCTCTCACTTAGTCCACATATCAAAAGTTCACAGACATATACATGCATCGAGTAAAGGTAACCAGACAGGAGGTCGTTATTGCGCAGCATATACCCCTCGCACCATAGCACACTGTTCTTTGAACAGAGACTTTGATAAACATGGTTGCTCTGCGTGGCAATAAAAACAAAATCCCGGCCGTGGCGCAAAAGGGTAAAATGCTCGACTCGGGATCCGAGGGATCGAGTATCAATTCCTAGTGGAGCCAGGAATGTTTTTGATGACGTCATCAGGATGGTTGACATGCTGAATCCCGCGGTATCCCGCCGGATATGTATGCTGTGTGGTGCGGCACTGGAGGAAGTGGCAAATGAAAGGCGCCGCATTGACGCCTGAATAGGATGCCCGGCGGAGTCAGCTTCGTATGTGTGTGAACCGCCTGGTGACGTCACGGTCAGTGAGGACGTCATGACCGGATGTGACATCATTATGATGTCAGTCCCAGTTATTCTGGACTTCATGATGACTTCACCTCCGGTCATGACGCCACGACTGGTGACGACGTCACCAGGTGATGGCGTCACAATCTCGCGGTAGGTATCCCGCGAACACTTCTCGCAAACGTACGAACACGCTGGCAAGATATAAACACCAGTGGATGTAAGTATAGACATAAACATGATACAAAGCATATTAGCTAAATAGGAATTGACGCGCAGACAAACTACAGGAAAGGCAAGTGAGAACACTGGCAAGCATATTAGTTATGCCGGAAATACATTTAAGTAGCGCGTTGCTCTAAAGATGAGGATAACACAGTACTGGTTCTCCACTAGCATGTTCCATTATTCTTGTATATGAGGCTTTAATTGTGATAAGCTTCCGAGCAAGTATTTGCAAGAGGTAAGCTTTCTTCGCTATTTTAAATCACGATTTATAATGGCTGTTCACGTTACAAGCACAAGGGCGCATATTAACAAAAAGTGACACATATTTCTACAATGTTCTTTAAATTAGGTTTCAAATTTATTTCCTAAAACTTATATAAATTTTTTTCTAGAGCAAAGCACACGTAGCATAGCACTCTAGGAGATTTCTGTTACCGTAATAGCCAGTTGGAGCTGTAACGTTACCTGCATATACTCTATTTTGCTCATAACAGGTGCAAATTTCATGAGTTCAAAAGCGTTCCTAATCCCACAACACATCTATTTTAGACTAAGGTTCACCCCCTTATCGTGATTGCGTTTCCTTCAACATTGCTCATTTCTATACTAAAGTAATATTCTATTGCATCATGAACTAATCGCGTTTTGCATATTTGTTTATTTTTTTCTAGTTTGGCATTCCATGTTACGCTTTTCAATATTTTCTGCTCGCTACTTACATTAAACCATGATACTCTTGTTACAGATAACTTACGTTCAATTTATATAGTTACCGCAACAACCTAAAGCGCTGCAATCTGAAGAAAATCTCCCTAAAGCAAGGTGTGCAGATTGTTGTTTGCCCAACGCCCTGATAAGGTACAAAACTTTTGCCTAGTGAACAAAGTGGAACCCTAAACGGTAACCTTCGTCAGTGAGTACGTTGCCTCATTAAAAGTAGCAGCCACATCACGCCACCCGGCTTCCCATCATCGCGGGTGCACGACGTCCTGTTCAGCCAGCTTACACGTCATCATCATCGGAAGGAAGAATGACAAGGTGGTTATAGTAAGGCAGTTGAGCTTCACAAAAATTGGGAGAGGACTGTGCCAGCAATCTATTTATATCTCTCTTAATGAAGGAAAAGGAGTACTTGAACATTATTTCAGTCGGCCCTTCACCATATTCTTTCAAGTTTTTTGTTTGCCTGGTCTTTTCTTCAATGTTTCAATTAGTTTCTTCTTTTTAGCCTTTCATTGTGTTCAGTCGTGTTCTTGTTGGTGATATTACTTTGACCAATGTTTACTGCGTTCAGACGCGATCTATGCCGTGAAGTTTTGAAGCGAAAGCTTCACTACGCCAGGTTTTTAAGCACATGGAAGTAAATTTGACCTTGAAAAAGTTTGAAAGTAAAAAAATTAGTTTTGGTTTAATTCTGGTTAACCCTACTTGAATTACGATAGCAAACGGCGGCAGCTTCTTTTGCTTGCTACATTATTCCCCTATCACGCCCTATCAGTGTAAGGGGCTACATTATTGGGGACACTTAAGATCATCCTTTAGCAGTATGACACGAGAGCGTGTTAGCAGTCTTTGTCTTCTCCTCCTCATCTTCCACCTCCTTCTCCTCCTCCTTCTCCTCCTCATTCTCTCCTCGTCCTCCTCCTCCTCGGCTGTTCACGGTCAAGCGTGGCGTCCGCGGGCTTTACGCGACGGCTCAAAACCTGGCGTAGTATATCTACCGCAATAAAGCTTAAACAGTCAATTCTCTTAGTTTCATTTCGATGCAGTGCGGGTTCAGGGGTCCACAAAAAAAGTGTGACAGATACTGCGCTTTTTTTTTTCTGTGAACCAGCTATAAGAAAGATTATGAAAAGAAAGAATATGAAAGATCACAAGGCTCAATAAATGCTTGCCCCCCCCCCCCCCCCCAGTTTTGAAGCGACAGCTTCATTAGGCAAAAAAAAAAACGTCCTAGGTCACCGTGTGTTCCCGGCGACCTTACAAACATCTTCGAGATTAAGCTGGAACCTAAGCCACAACCTTTTTGAGAAGCTACGTTGCCAATAAAAGTCAAGGCCAAAGTCAAGGTAAAGGTCAACTTAGGTGGGAAGCAGCTTAAGGCTTGAGCAGATGCGTGGCAAGACACGTGATCGCTGACGTCAATATTGAGTATGCAGCCACGCCACGGACTCAGATTACGCCAAGTTCAAACGAAGACAAAATTCTTTACAGATCAACGGAGTCTGTTTCTAGCCATATTGAAAGAAAAACCTGCTGAATAAAGATTTTACCATGTGTAACCATGCCTCAGTTTTTGCGTCACACTAGGCTTAACAGATAATAACCCGCAGCCAATTTTACTTTTGTTATTTCTTCTTAGGCTTTTTGTTGCCCCTGTGTTCATGACACGACTTGAGCCTAAAAAGTTATAATTTTTCGCCTTAAGTTTTTCCTTTTTTTTAGCTGTTCTCACAACTATTTGTGTTTTGTTAAAGTTTCGCGTTTTGCGATACGGACCACAGGTTTATAAATTTGTAGGGTTCAACGTCCCGTATCCACTCAGGCTATGAAAGACGCTGTAGTGGATGGCTCCGCAAATTTCGACTACCTCGGGTTCTTTTAACATGCAGTGATACAGAACAGCACACGGGTGCCTTCCATCCGTCTCTACTGAAAAGCATCCGCCGCCACCGTTGGATTTTCATTCCATATCCTTCGGTTGAGCAGCCGAGGGCTTTAACAACTGAGCTACCGCGGCGGGGAGCATTATTATTTTTCTTAACAATGCCTCCCGATTGCTGCTCCTGTTCTGCAAACTCTCTGCTATACTCACTACCTCCCGCCACCCCTGCCCAGTGTGCATAAATTTCACCTGGTTCAACCTCTTTTCATCAAAAATGAAGGTAACTAGTGGGCCCTGTTTGTTCACCTAGAGTCACGTTTCAAATTTTGAGCTTGCGCGCTCAAGCAAGCAAGGATAGCAAACTATAAAAACTACAGGATTGCAATTAGCGTCGCTTAAGAGCTTAATGGCGAAAGCCTCTCCTCCTTCCTTTTTTATTTCTCTTCTTTCTACCCCTTCTCTTTATCCTCTATCTTGCGTGTTTAGGTTCTTGTTGTAATTTCATTACTATCTTTTCGGCTTCGTGGTCAGCAACATCGGCATGTCAGGAATTCTCTCCTCGATATGCGAGAATGAAGGCTGAACTTCACGAAAGCGATAATTGTCTACATCAGAACCTATTGCGAGGTCTCGCTGGCAGATCTCGCAGGATATCGCGCACACATCTCGCAGACGCAAGATATTCACATTGAGCCAAGAAAGGCTTTCGCATTAAAAAACTAAAATGTGTTGTAGAGCTTCCTTTTCATAAATCAGATGTGTGTTGTGTTTACGTCACACGTAGGAACTCTTTCTCACAGTTGCACTAAAGCAATACTGCTACGAGAGAAATGTTAACCTAGCCTATATTTTCGAGACATTGTTTCCATTCCAACAGCAAGGAAAACTGTCTGTACCAGCAAATGGCGCAGCCATCTAACAAATGAGTATTAGCTAAGCTACCCATTGAAATCCATTTTAATACAACGCAGTTCTTAATTTTGCTACCACTTTCCGCAAACCAAATGGATGAACATTTTATTCATTCATTCTCGCATTTTTTTTTTACTTTCATTTCGTTGACGTACATATCCAAGGAAAACGTTACGAACGTATCACTGCTTCCCCTTATGCTGAACACGTCTAGCGTTTTTCCTGAGCACACATGGCGTTCCGCGTCCCCCCTTTGTGTGGCTGTGAGTGACCTCAAAGTAAACCTTCTGGAAACAAGACTGACATGTCGGAGGGGAAATATGTTGAGTTCGTACGCAAAAACAAAGAAACGAGATTTATTTTAGCACCCTGCGTAGTTCTCTCACCAACTTCTTATCTTCTTCTAGCGGTTCTTATCACAGCTTAAAGTACAGCGCACAATGGGGAGTGGACGCGGCTAAAATAAAAGCCCCAACTCGCTTTGGGCAGCTGACGCAAAAAATGCAACGTCGGCCTCCGGACCAGCTATCGTAATGCGTGGCACGTAAATTCCATTCACGCGCACCCCTTGCTCTCCCATTTGAGAAGCCAGACTCACAAAAGCACAAAGTTCAAGCCCGATCAACAATCCCCAAGCCATGTTGCAGTCATGCAGGGCAGGAGAAAGTTACAAGCCATATAACAACACGAAACAAAGAAACCTTAGGCAATGTGAGGGCACTCCTTCTTTTGAATCACATTGCGGCGATAAATGAGAAACATTTCTCGTTTTTGTTCGTGTTTTATGGCACGAAAAAGATACTAAACTTGACGAAACGGCTCCACATGCTTATAATGAGTGGAGGCAGCTTATGTGACCTTGGATTGACAAGCAAGTTGGAATAAAATGACAGAATAAACAATAGTCCTAGACGATCATGTTTTTCACTGCGAATACTTTGATCATGGATCACTGATACCTGCTCGCTCATGTTTCATATTTGCTTTTTGTAGCGTAAAGCTCCACTACGCGGGTCAGAGCCGAGTTTCGCGTGAGTATTGGCCTCCCGTTATGCACATGCGCGAGAGCTGCCTAATTCGAAGCGACCAACCAGAATTCTTATGCTCCATCACAATTTAATCGATGCTAAAAAAAGTATTTAAATAAAAAATAATTAACCGGGGAATTGAACCTCCATTCCTTGGATCCCCAGCACAGCGCTTTACCACTGCGCCACGCCCCGGATTTTGTTTTCTTTATTGCCTTCCCATATTATGTGGTCGAGGGTCCTTCTCGCCGTATTCTTCCATGGGGACACACAATATAGGAAGCAGAGACCCTGCTGCGCAGCTCGCATCCTGAGCTCCAGCTCCTACTCGTCCAACTGGCTGAAGAGGCTGCTGGGACCCAAGACCTCCCCACCCTGCATCTGAGGCGGCGGCATACGCCCTCTGACCTGCGTGTCGGGAGGCGGGTAGATCACCTCCTTTGTTGGACATTTAAGTTTAGTCTATGCATTCATTTTTTATTGCCTGGCTTTGGCACACGACATAACACAAAAGGAAAATCCCATCAAAACATGAAAAAAGACACACAAGGCAATGTGCATGAATGAATGTTATGATCGGACAGTGTTAAACTGGTCTCGTCGCTTTAAAACTCCCGCTATGACAACAAAGGCTCTACCCTTTAGAGCCAATCGGAAGGTTCTGCAGCCACTTTTTGAATGGCAATAAACCGCTCCATACTCCCTCGAAAATAAATTCGAGCAGGTCTGGCATCCCTATCATAGTGATAGCCTGCCATTCTGGAGCGTCAAAATGGAGGCCCCGGATTATGAAACGCTCATCATAATTAACCTTGTCTACAGTGAGAGTGATAGCGGGATTCCGCGAGTGACAGATACTGTGCCTTTCCTTTTCTGTAGACAAATTATAGAACGCCATTGAACTTTAATGCGTTCAATGAAATGCTGGTTGTGTTCGGAGTGGGCTGGTCGTGTTGGAAGAGTAGGCAGCCCAGCACCAAGCAGACATGCTTTCGCTACGTATATCCTGGCCTAGTTGAGCTGACACGGTAATTTTGGTTCCATTTCAATCCATTGTTACAAGAGCTGAGGTGAAGTGATCACAGCTGGTGGCCAGGAGGCCGTGGCTGACGGCGACCGCTTCAGACCAGTCGCTTCAGCCCACAAATAATTCTGCAATCCAAACATATATTGCAGATATCCTTGGATATCGTTTCACAAGCGACTGAATGATCAGTTCTCGGCATACTATTTGTCAGCTACCATCGGCCAGCACCATGCCTTTGATCGACAGCGACAACAACGCCGACACCGACGCCGGCTTTTATGAATAACGGTACCTTTAACGCTATCGCGTAAAACGTGTACTGTCTGCTGCAGTCCGAGAAGGCAGATAAGCGCAGAGACGTGAAAGGATGACACCATAAAAAAAAAACACAAGCAAAACATAATATGACATTTCGAAAACATGACCCACCACACGCACCCTGCTAAGGCACGCAAAGTCGTAAACGCTGGTTGACTCCCTATTTCCGCGAAATCTTCAAAACTGTATTTGTTGTTTTTTTAACAACCGCCGGAATGCGGCCTTATCAACTGTTATTCTGGCACGCATATCAATTCTGAATAATTTGTTTGTTAATGCTCGCTGTCACTAGACGCACCTTTATCAGATTCTTTGTCGCGCAAGGTGCGCCGAGATCTGCCTCGAAGATTCCGACCACTCGCGTATGTTTCTACAGAATTCTCAGTTGTGCTAGCGACAGTTTGCGACATTATCTATATAGTTGTGAGCCGCATTAAATTTAGCGCTGACGTCTGCGACAGGCATTCTTAGTTCTGCGATCGACGAGCCCATTTATTGCTATCGCCGCCACCGAGTTCCTTAGTTCTTTTGCGGGCGCAAGTCAGCCCAATAAAGAGTTTCTTCACTGTACTCCAAGACTCTTCATTTGTGTCATCGACCTTGTCACCACCTCGTGACACTACAAAGGCAGCTATGTAAACACCGCTGTCACCAGAGGTATATCCGTTGCCAGCCTTCTCAAAAGCTCTTCCTCAACGTCACACCCTTCATTCCACAAGATCAACAGATCTCTTCCGCTGGTGTTCGGGTTATTGACAAGGACGCCGCCGTCACTGTCGTCGTGGTGTGGATTCGCGGCATTAGCAAAAGCCAACTTTTGCTAAACAGGAACGTTTGACTTCTACTGTTTCTGAAAAGGCTCAGAGCAATCCCCATCCACTCGCTGTGCGACCGGCAAGTGAATGGCAGTTGAAAAAAGAACAACGCAACGAGCGACTACGCAATTCAAACAAATGTTTCTTCAAGCACTTCTTTTCGGCATGCTGAAATTTTGACTCATTCAATCAATAATTTTACTTGCAAAATGTGATATGTCCCATGGCAGCCAGTGCAGAATAAAAATCGGGCCATCAGATCAGCAAATCAGATGTCGTGGGGAAGATTCACGCGATTTTTTTTTATGTTTTAGAATTACTTTAGACGTACCTATTTCTGCTCCCTTGAAGGCATCGGGCGGCATTATCACTCCGATGTTCTGAAATACAGCTAATTCTTGCACGAGGGCATCTCCGAGTTCCCGAAGAAGAAACCTCAGCTCCTGCAGTGATGCCGAACGGAATACAAGCCAGGCGACAACGTGTGTCTGGGCATGTCGATTCGCCATGCAGTTTAAATAAAAACCTTCTTCCTCGCTAATTCGATCCATTCATGAACCTTCGTCGAATCGGAGATCTTGACTACGAAGTCACTTCCAAGGGAATGACATCATCATGGCGGCTCCACGCTAGCTGAGAAATGGTGCATATCGCGCGCTTACAGATACACTTTGAACCTTAAATGATATTTTGTGTGTGGATTCATTTGACGCGTTCTAATCCGTGATTCGGAGCACGTTTTCTTGCTTCGAGAATCCGTAGACCATACAGTGGTAAACTGTTTGAATTCAACTTCTCCGCTCTAAGGCGATCGCAACAGATACCCTGCTCTTCGACGATTTGAAGAGCTGCTACGAATCGCCAATGAAATACACCGTCAATGGCTATGTTTTCCAAACTTTTCCTTCATTGCTAAGGCTTCGCCACGGCGTTTCACTGAGAGCGGCATTTTGTGACGGAGATTTCCCCAGCTTCGTTTGTTTGTATTAAAAGCCAACGGAACACTACTTCATTAATTCTTTTGTGCGACGAATCTAACCACATTTATTTCAAACTGTTTTAATCACACGCAGTTTCTTCTATGTTCTTTGTGACTATTGCGGTTTTAATGTGCGCATTATTCTGAATCTTTATCAGCTTTAAATCGGACGAGGGCAAAAGCAGTAGTGATTCTGTTTCTCGACGACTTGCGGAAAATAGTTTTTTTTTATTGCAGCCTCGGAGTTCAATTTCTTTACAGGCGCAACAGAGCCCCTAATAGTTTGATTCCTTCTTACACTGTTCTGATTTGCTTATCGGACAACAACAACAAAAAAAAAACATAAACCTTTTGAAAGCACTGAGTAAAAAAGAAGACGAATAGAAAACAGGATATTCATAGGCCATCAAAACTTATTAATTTGAGTTTGTATCGAGTTTCGTCTTTCGTGACACACAAACGGCGAAGCATATCGTGGTATTTATATATGGCAAAGTATCTGTCTTATTCGACTTGATGAATTAAACGTTTTCAATGCAATCCTTACAAACACACAAAAATGCAAGCAGCTGCATAGGAAGCAGGGGGATTGACGAGTATATGCGCTCTTTCCTGCAGGAAGGAAACCTGCACAGAGAGCGTACGAAGCGGCGATATGAAAACGTTATTCTTTTGAAAATAAGCAAGCAAAGGCAAAAAATGAAAAAAAAAAAGGATTGTTTGGTTTCGTTAGTGGGTCTGAAAGTCCTAAAGCAACTCAGGTTATGGAAAATTACGAGGGGAGGGTTGCGGAGAAAATCGGCCGCTTGGGTTTAAAGTGCACAGACATAGCAAAATACATGGCATATTAAAATAGAAGCGTAGAGAGGATCAAATCTCGAGTTAAATTATTTCACAGTGTAAGGAAAGAATAAATTTAGCAGGCACAGTTACGACTGCTTACGTGTATGAATGCGGAGCCACTGAAGTTCCCCGGGTAAAATTTCAGATTGACGCTTTACACATGGAGTGAACTTGGTTCTGCCAATATTCTTGTGAGTGAGTGAGTGAGTGAGTGAGTGAGTGAGTGAGTGAGTGAGTGTGTGAGAGAGTGAGAGAGAGTGAGTGAGTGAGTGAGTGAGAGATAGAGTGAGAGAGTGAGTGTGTGAGAGAGTGGGAGAGTGAGTGTGTGAGAGAGTGGGAGAGTGAGTGTGTGAGAGAGTGAGAGAGTGAGAGAGTGAGTGAGTGAGTGAGCGAGTGCGTGAGTGAGAGAGTG
>JAJIZL010016913.1:57041-85416 GCA_023969395.1 Amblyomma maculatum
GAGTGAGTGAGTGAGTGAGTGAGTGAGTGAGTGAGTGAGTGAGTGAACGAATAATTAAATTAATTAATCGTTTGGTGAGAGAGTGAATCTGGGGGTGGGAGAACGAGCGGATCAGAGCCAAAATTTCGGATGTGAAAATACCAGACCGAAATGCATGCGAAACGTCAATAACGCTCAATACAATGCTGCATCTATCCAGATTCTCCTTTTGTGCTGACGTTCGATGATATCTCTAATTTTCTTCCTTTTAAGCGCATTTGACCTTCATCCTGTCCCGGAAAGGCGGTGATCCGGGGTTCGATCCCCGGACCAAAACAAATGTTATTGCGTAAGCAATACTACTCCAGGTCTCAGCCCCTTAGCGTAGCCACGGCCGGTAGCCACGGTGACCTTTAGAGCAGCTGCAGATGGGCTCCCAGTTTAAGCCGTCGGCTGGCCGCGGCCGGTAGCCACGGTGCGCCTTAAAGGAGGAGGAGGAGGAGGAAGAAGAAGAAAAAGAAAAAAAGGAAAAAAAAAAGAATGAAAAAAAAAGAAGAAGCTACGTCGGCTTTGCTTACGCAACCTACCGAGTTTAACTAAAGCTTAACTCCAGCCAATTTTGTCTTTAACTACGAAGTTTTTGAGAAAGCTATTTAGCTTTCCTTTGTAGCCGTATGGATGCGCCTGGGTGGACGTCAATGAGTAATTACTCTCGTATTACCAAACCTGACTTGCGCAAAAGTTTTAATGTCCGGGTGAAGCCCCTTGTACGGGGTAGTTAGAAGGCAACATGGCCGGGCAGTACAGCTAATCGGCGGTTGGTGAGGCGTGACGAGACTACATGATGTGGTCGAATTCGCAGGAGTTGGACTAAAATAGGAATGTGAGATTAGAAATGAACACAGAATTGTAAGATCCGAGTCAGACAGGCTGCCCTAAGCCACGAAGATGCATTCTTAAGACTTGGTTACAAAGGAGCTTTATACCTATGCCGGGTGGTATTTTACATATTCCGTACCTTACAGCCGTATGCTAAAGAGTAGTGCCAAGCAAGAGAAGCACAACTAATGGATGGATTATTAAGTTAGCCGCAACGTGTATTTCAGATATCAAAGCTAATCAATAAGCGCAAGGTCGCAGATATAAGGAAGTATAACATGGAGAAAATTGAGCATGCTGTAAAGAACGGGAGAAGCCTTAAAGCGGTAAAGAAGAAATTGGGCATAGGCAAAAACCAGATGTATGCGATAAGGGACAAGGCGGGCAACGTCATCACTAATATGGAAAAGATAGTCAAAGTAGCCGAGGAGTTCTATACAGATCTCTACAGTAGCCAAAGTAGTCAGGACCGTAATGAGATTGGCGGTAGGGAAAAACAGTCAGACGTTCCACCAGTGACGAAGGACGAGGTCAAGAAAGCACTAGAAACTATGAAAAGGGGGAAATCAGCTGGAGAGGATCAGATAACTACAGATTTGCTGAAGGAAGGGGGGGGATATCGTGCTAGAAAAACTGGCCACCGTGTATACGCAGTGCCTGGTGTCATCGACGGTACCGGAACCATGGAAGAATGCAAACATTATCCTCATTCACAAGAAAGGGGACTCTAAGGACCTTAAAAATTACAGGCCAATCAGCTTACTGTCTGTTACGTATAAGGTATTTACTAAGGTAATCACTAATAGAATCAGGACAACCTTAGACTGCAATCAAGCAAAGGATCAAGCAGGGTTTCGGAAACGGTACTCTACTATCGATCATATCCATACCATCAATCAGGTGATGGAAAAATGCTCGGAATATAACCAGCCCTTATACATAGCATTCATTGATTACGAAAAAGCATTTGACTCAGTTGAAACCTCGGCGGTGATGCAGGCATTGCGAAATCAGGGGGTAGACGAGCCGTACGTGAAAGTGCTGGAAGATATATATAGTGGCTGCACAGCAACGATAGTTCTGCATAAAGCAAGTAACAAAATTCCCATAAAGAAAGGTGTTAGGCAAGGAGACACAATCTCCCCAGTACTATTCACAGCTTGTTTAGAAGAAGTATTCAGAGACTTGGAATGAGAAGGATAAGGGTAGATGGAGAATACCTCAGTAATCTGCGATTTGCTAATGACATTGCCTTGCTAAGCAATTCGGGGGATGAACTGCAAATAATGATTGATGACCTAGACAGGAAAAGTAGAAAGGTAGGCTTGAAAATCAATATGCAGAAGACTAAGGTAATGTTCAACAGCCTCGGGAAGGAACAGCAGTTTACATTAGGTAGCGAAATACTGGAAATAGTAGGCGAATATGTCTACTTAGGACAGGTAGTAACCGCAGATCCGGACCATGAAAAGGAAATAACAAGAAGAATAAGATTGGGATGGAGCGCATTTGGCAAGCACTCGCAGATTATGACTAGCAGCTTACCGGTATCGCTCAAGAGGAAAGTATACAACAGTTGCATCTTGCCTGTACTCACCCATGGGGCTGAAACATGGAGGCTAACCAAGAGAGTTCTACTTAAGTTGAGGACAACCCAGAGGGCTATGGAACGAAAAATGGTAGGGGTAACATTAAGAGATAGAAAGCGTGCAGAGTGGGTCAGAGAAATAACTCAAGTTACCGACATTCTAGTAGAAATTAAGAAGAAGAAATGGACATGGGCAGGACATGTAGTGCGAGGAGAGGATAACCGATGGTCGCTGAGGGTAACAAACTGGATTCGAAGGGAAGGAAAGCGTAGCAGGGGGCGGCAGAAAGTTAGGTGGGCGGATGAGATTAAGAAGTTCGCAGGGGTCAAGTGGATGCAGCTAGCACAGAACCGGGTTAAGTGGAGAAATATGCGAGAGGCCTTCGCCCTGCAGTGGGTATAATCAGGCTGATGATGATGATGATGAAAGTGTATTTACGCGAAAAAAAACAAAGATATGCAAAGGGGGACGCAAACGCAAAGATAAAAAAATTAGAGGGTCTCTTAGATGCCTCCTAAAAGGAGAACGGCGGAAGCCTAGTCGTCACCAGCCTAGTCTCCTGGTCATATGAGTATTCCTAGTAATTGTAGTCATTACCACTCGCGGCTAAGCATTTTTACTCATTTCCAATCAGTTGCGGCCATTACAAGTCGTCGTTTTTCATATTTGTCATTTCATAGTCATAATGAGTCATGCCTGGTCATTGCAATTATTACCACTCATAGCTATGCATTTAGGTAATTTCCAATCAGTTGCAGTCATTTCAAGTCACCGTTTGATATACTGGTCGTTTTGCAGTAATGATGAGTCATGCCTAGTCATTTCAGTCATTACCACACCGCTAAACATTTTTATCATTTCCAATAAGTTGCGGTCAATACATATTGCAGTGTGACATTCTGGTCATTAAAAGTAATATTAGTCAATATTAGTCACCTTTTTTAGTCATTATCATTGCTCATCAACTCTATCGATGTCTAATGTAACAACTCATTATCACCATCAATCGTTTTCATTCATTAATCTCTCCGCTCACATGTCCGCTATTTGCGAGTGACACATCAGCGCACAGATGCAGCGCACAGATGCGGCGCGCAGATGTGGCGCATAGGGCACGCGCACAGATGTTTGCTCCATGAACCTAGAACGGCTTTCGCCTTAATAAAACAATAGCGCCCCTCAGCCGCACTCAGCTTAGCTATGTAAATCGTGAGCCGTCTTTACTTAACTTTCCTTAAATTTATCGTTTTGTATCGTTAAGATAATGCCTCTGCCCGCAAAATACAGTTTTCCCGATTGGTCCAGTCAATTACACTGTCTGATTAAGGTAAAAGAAAACACATTATTCTCCGACTTCGAAGGCTCGAGTTCTGCGAAACATTAAGAGAAAGCTGACGAATCCAATTCGGCAGACTTCACGCGTTACGTGCCTCATTGCAATACTGACACGACTCAAGGTTCGGTGAATTCCATCAATGCCACAGAAAAGAACTTAATGACGGAAGCACAAAAGAAAACAGCAAATTGAGATTTCTCCGTACTGAGAAAAAAAAATGCTCTAAGTCGGAGAAGTAATCGTTCAGGAAAGGTGTGCAGGCACAATAAAAGTACCTTCGCTCAAAAGAGCCCTTATCAGGTGAAATATCATAGGAACGCAAATATGGGCATGGACATTCGTTAAAGCAAACAGGAGCACACTGGGGAAGTTACTTGCTAAATGCGGAGTTCAGCCAGGTGTGCGAAGGGCAAATATTTATTCAGTTGCTGAGTCGGCGGTGTGACTGGGGCATTTCTGTACGACTCATTCAATTGAAAAGGCGTCGCCGTCGGAGCAACACCCAGAATTATAAGAAACGTGACCCGCTATGGTGGCCCATATATCAAGATGCTCATCAGCTGACCGGATTACCTGGGTCGGAACCCCACCACGCAGGCCAGATTTCGATGGAAGCGAAACACAAGGCGTCCATCAGCTTTGCGATGCCAATGCACGTTTCAGATCCACAGTGAGTCTAAATCAATCCGCAGCCCTAAACTACGGCTCAACGTTTTCTTTTCTACTTTCTAACCTTCTGCTTTTCTCTTACGATGAGGTCGATATGTCCGCGGAAAGAGTGAGTTTTTGCATTTGCAAAAAAAAAAAAAGCTTAACAGAGCACTGCAGAAACAACAGTGGAGAAATGCGAAAGCCTGAGCGTTTCTGCTGCACACGATACATCGCGTGCCCCTTGTAAATGTTATCAAGGCCGGGGCACGTGCCGCTAAGTGCAAATTTCCTTTCCTTGTTACGCGTTCGTGGCAGTGCTCCTGCAAGGATGGAATCGGCGGTAGGGCGTCGCTTGTCATCGCGCTCCACTGCGTTGCTATGGAGACTGCAGGAACGCTAGACGAGGAGAACAAATCTCGCGGAATGTCGCGGACAGTTATCGCGCACGCGAGAGTTTTGCCATGAGCGAAGTAAGGCTTTTGCCTTAAAAGCATATCCAACATAGACGTGTCAAAAAACGGACACACGCGATTTCGTAGCAAATATTTAGGTTTCTTTCTTCTTGTGTTTCCTTCCTTGTTTCTCCCCTCCCTTCCTTCCTTCCTTCCTTCCTCCCTTCCTTCCTCCCTTCCTTCCTTCCTTCCTCCCTCCCTTCCTTCCTTCCTACCTCCCTTCCTACCTCCCTTCCTCTCTCTCTCCCTTCCTTCCTTCCTTCCTACCTCCCTTCCTACCTCCCTTCCTCTCTCCCTTCCTTCCTTCCTACCTCCCTTCCTCTCTCCCTTCCTTTCTTCCTACCTCCCTTCCTACCTCCCTTCCTACCTCCCTTCCTTCCTCCCTCCCTTCCTCCCTCCCTCCCTCCCTCCCTCCCTCCCTCCCTCCCTCCCTCCCTCCCTCCCTTCCTTCCTTCCTATTTTTCTCTCTTTTTTCCTTTTTTTCTTACCTCTCTCAATTCTCTTATGCCCGCACGAGGACGCGGTAGAGCCAATTGGCAGGCCCGCCCATTTTCTTTTCTTCCTTCTTATCGTAGCAACAATTTGTCGGGCAATCTTTCTTTGTGCAGCGCTCAGGGCGGAGTTGTACGACGTCTCTTCCAATTTAGCATACACCTGTTAACCTAGGGGGAGGCTAGCTTACAATAGGGATTCGAACCTACGATATGGGTGCTTCAATTCTATGCTGTTAACTTTAAGTCTACCTGCACAATGAAGACTGATGAAGATAGTGCACATTTACTTAAGGAACGATCGAGGAACGCGAAGTAGAGCCGCAGACTAGTGGAATTAAAGTTCTCGCGTCAAACCTTTAAAGGAAGAGCTTAAGTACTTCCTGTAACATCGAACTACGCACAAACCTATGCGCTATTCAGGATGTTATGGGCGCGAAGTAAAGGAGGCAGTGCAAGGGCAGCTAGTACATTGTCCTCTCTGAAACATTTACTGCGATGTATGATGCCCCATCTCTGATTAAGGCGCTAATTACTGAGCTCCGAGAGGTCATACGGATGCCCAGAGTTCTGAAACACTTTTTCCGATTGGCATTGCAGAAATTTAACTCCGACCATAACATTCATAATTTTTTTGCCCGCGCTTTATAATGAGAGATGCAGAATATCCCCCATTACACTCAACTAGCAGCATCAGCTGGCGTCTTATACTAAGTCTGAAAAGAAGTTCGCAGTGGCCTTCTTATTAAGTGTTAGCTACACTAATTATGGGATTTGTAAGTTGCCAATAGGTGGGTTTCTAAATGCTGTAATTAACCATGCCGTTTTAATAAAACTTCGAAGCTTGCCAAGAACATTGTCCACAAAAGGTTTTTATAATTACAAACGCCATTTCCAACTGAGCAGCATAGCAATAACTATTGGTCATACACACTTCCCAGACCAAAACGTACATAGGAGTTATGAGTATATGTGGGCCGGCGCATGCGTCATGTGAGCTCGGCATGTTCCTCACCCCAGAGTGAGCCCTGAAGGCATACAACAAAGCCTCAATAATTATATCTTCAGTAATTCGCAAATCCGGATACATAAAAAGGCTGAAGGCAAAGTTAAGGCACCGCGGTTAACAATCAGGGGTTTCCTGTTGGCTACCCCGCGTTGTGTAAAATGGAAGAGGAGCATATAAGAAAAAGCGAAAGAGATAAGTGCTGTCTGAAAGCCAAGAACAGCTGCAGCAGTGTCCTGAGGACTGTGACCGCTGGCGCTTTCTGGACTCAGCAGAACAGAGCATCCGCTATGCTGTGCCAAACAAATGACATTTGCACAACGAAGGATATCGCACAGTGAAACAGTGCTGCGCTATTCATGAGGGGTTAGCCCAAAGACAGCGTTACACCTTTAAGGGTGTAAAAAGGTTTTGTGTACATCCCGGCTTCGGCGGCCGCTTTTCGCTGGAGGCGAAAAGTAAGGCGCCCGTGTGCTGTGCGATGTCAGTGCACGTTAAAGAACCCCAGGTGGTCGAAATTTCCGGAGTCCTCCAATACGGCGTCTCTCATAGCCTGAGTCGCTTTGGGACGTTAAACCTCACAAACCAACCAACCAACTTCTGACATGGACGCAAATTCGGAATACGGATACTGCTAAGCGAGGTTTTATTATCCTCAAGAAGCGTGTCAGTTTCTGTAAAACTATCCATCTTATGCAGTAGGTTTATAATAATAATAATAAACTTTGTTCATGTAATATTTACATACTGTTGCGGGCAGATCAAAAATACAAATGGGGTTGCAGGGTGTCCCCGGCAGCAGCGACTATTCATGTGCACAGCAGATGTGTTGCAGAAACAAGAAAACAGAAGAAGAGTAAAAAAAATTGGCTGTGGCTTAGCTAAGGTTAAGCCTGGATATGCGTAGCGAAAAGCGAGGTGAAATCAAACGTTTAACAATGGTAAACGGGAGGCATGGGTGGATAGCGATATCAATTAATAACACTATAGAGAGGAATTTTCTGTTTCCCTAGAGATCCCTTACCGGAGTCAAGTATCTCAAGTGCCACAGTCTCTCACACACATCAGAAACTTGGCCAAACAGGTCTTTCACAAAAACCGACGTAAACACTTATGCACTAAACTTGTGCACTAAATTATGCAATGCGTAACCAATGAAATGACTGTACGCATACAATGGAGGAAGAGAAAATGGGAAAAACCTAGCTCTACGCGCAATGAAGAGAGAGAAAAGAAAAGAGAATAAACATTTTTAAGCTCTTTCTGTTACAATTATCCCAGCAATAGACTTTTTCTCAACTCAGTGCGAGAGGCCACGGAAAATACATATTCTGGCAGTTCATTAAACTTAGAAGCGACGTAATAGCGTCGTGTTACTTCCCGAAAATGAGTGCGCACTTTTGGTACAACGTAGCGTAGTATATGTTTTAATGATATAGCTTTAACTGTTCTAGCATTATACAAGCATTCGCAAACGAGTTTCAGAACTACTTGAATATGTTGTCAAATGAAGGAAGTCTCATGGCTTTCAACGCACTCTCCAACCATTGCTTACTGGGCTTATAAAGTATACATTTAGCTACGTTTATAAGAAAGCTGTTCACTCTGTTTTGCCACGTGACGGAGCAATTATGAAAGCAGCAGTATCATATCTTAAAACACTATATCCCAGGCCATGTGCAACCAGCTTTCTAGTTGAGGAAGGCATAAGCTCTTTTACACCGTAGAGCAGTCATGCGACGTCACGAAGTCTCTTACACACATAGGAAATATATGTAATCCAGGACAGGCCACTCTCAATATAAATACCTAAATATTTCACACAGGGAGCGGAGGTAACACAAGAACAAGAAAAATATAAATATTTAGATGCAGGAAGAAAAACTGTATCCGAAGTAACGTGTTTTGAGAGGATGTGAAAATAAACGAGCTGAATTTTCGACAAATTCATTTGTACCAGATTAGATTTGCACCAATCAGATATGCGGATAGCATCACCGTGACGCGTAGAAAGGGCTGCAATATGATCCACATCATTTGAAACAAGTAATATATCATCCGCGTATTGAAATGGTTGAGAAGAGTACATAACGTCTCAGACATGATTAACATGAGGGTTAAAATTAAGATGAGTCAAAATTGAGCCTTGCGGGGCTGCAAATTCAAGGCTGAGTGTTATTGCATCCTATTAACACAGCAACATTAGCTGAACGTGCTTATGCAGATATCACTGGGAGGTTTTTGTCGTCAACGCACATTTTTTTTCATTGCTATAAGCTGAGGTTGCAACAAAATATTTAGCCCTACTTTGTCTCCTCTCAGTGTCAAAAGAAGCGCGAGCAAAACTATTGAATCGAGCACAGCAAGACGAGATTTAAGCGGTTGGAAACTGAACTGTATACCTGTTGGTTTCTTCTTCGCAGACGCATTATTATCTTGAAATTCCTTCCACATCGTCACCTATCATTTCCTTATATCTTCTCCTGTTCTCCGTGCTTGGTGCAGAATAGCAGACCAGATGTTCAGGTTTCAGACCGACCTCTCCGTCTTTCTTTTCAATGAGCACTATACGTCCATCCGTCCGTCTGCCTATCTGCCTGCCTGTCTGTCTCTCTCTTTTTAATTTCCTATGTAAGAGCGTATAGTTGTTTGTTTTAACGATGGCGTTTCAGTTACCCCACTCGCGTTTCTTTGAAATTCATGGTACGTTACTGGTACGCAAATGTCTTGCCCCTTTTTATTTTCTTATCAGTCTTTGGTGTCAGGTGCTGCGCTAAGATAAGTTTGCTCAGTGCCTCCTCTGTTAGAGGCACTGGTTTGCTCCGCTAGGATTGCATGAAGACCATGGTAGACGAATGAAAGCTGGCCGCCTTCCTATAGGTCTTCATTTGCACTTCCATGACGCACCTATATATGTAATCGTTAGTTGACAAATCCCAGTTTTCTATGTAGCACAGACTTACTCATTTCGGTCCTTAGTGGAATAACTCAAGCCAAGCTATTAATTTTCATGTTTTTGCAGCGTTCGCTTGGAGGTCTCATTTATTCAGCGAGGTGCGGTCAGAAACCTGCAACAGCATGTGTCTTCATGATGCGCGATGAAAGACAAGCCGCTTGGACACGTCGTCCCTGTTCAGTCCCTGTCTAAACCGGACGGGGTACTCGAAAGTTAAAGGGTTCGGTTCGTACCATCGGGGCGTTGTTTTTCCTGCTACTCTGTATCTAAAAAAAAATGTTTCCTTCCAAATCCAATAAAGTAATAAATAAAGTCAATAGCGAATAAATAAATTAAAAATCCCACACTTTTGTAGGCTGCGCCGACTGTTGGCCACTTTTCTTCATGTATAATAACGAGCCCCTCATCTCTCCTTCAAGTGACAGTATCACGTCATTCATGATGACTTCCAAATGATGACTTCCCCCCGCAGTCATGTGAAAAAGACGTCTCACATTATTTAGCATGACGTTTAGAAAGTGATGACGTGACAACAAGGTCAGGTGACAGAAAAGTGCCCTTGAGTCTGGATGACTTGGAAAATTGATGTCACACCGAAGTCATACCGAATCACCCCCCAGTCGCATGTCGTTTAAGATGACTTGTGAAAACGTGATGATGTCACATCAGCGTCACGTGACAAAGTGTCGTGCGATTAAGAACGACTTAGAAAAGTGATAACGTCACATCGGAGTGACGTGGCAAAGTGTCACGATGTTCAGCACCATCAGCAACAATGCACATTAAGGCCATCGCATTTCTTCACTGAAGCAGACTGCAGTCGCCTCACAATTTTTAAGATTAATTCATCGCCACCGGTTATGCTCGTTCTTCAGTGTCCTGCCACTCAGTAACATTTTAACGGCAAGGTAAGGTCAGAAAGGCTGGAGCAGAGCTGGGCGATGCGCACCAGGACCCCGTTCGGTGATCGAACCCGATGCAGGGTTGCCGAAGCTAGAAGGCCAGGAGGATTACACATGAACGCACCCTGCACCTACAATAACGTGCTACGGGGAGTGAAGTCACTGATGAAATAGCATGATCGATGACGAGGAGATTATTTTATAATATATATAGAAGCGGGCCTTGAGCCAGCGCTCCTATCCACACCACTGTCCTTTTCTTCGTCCTCGCCCGTAACAATAAAACTGTACTTCTAACGAAACATGAGAGCACAGGAAACGAAATATTTTGAATGTTCCATGAAAACAGTGTCATAATGTTGCAAAACAATGAACAGAGTAGTTCACAGAAACCTCAACTAGGCTGCTTTTTCCCAGCTGTACAGTGCATGCAGATCCATGCAGGCTTCGAACGAACTCCGAGAGCTTTTTGCCAGAGTAAACTCTTCATGTAATTAAAAAAAAATAATTCTAAAGTATATTTCATTGAGTGATCTGAGTGGCATCCTATTACGAACATTTAAGTTCTGATTTTGCATTGCTGGTTTAAATAGATGACATGCGTTCAATGAATGCGGTTTCTGTGAGTGAAGTTTGGTAATTTTCCTCCTAGAACCTAAGACAAGAAGAGATAAGCGATACAAAGATAAGTACACTAACTTTACGCACGTCGTTTCATGGTCGTGTGCAATACAAGAACAGTGTCAGGATGACACAACGTGTTGGTGACACCTTCATTCTGTGTGAGCACTGAACTTTTTTGCCGTTAAGAAAATATTCCCTCGCGAAAGATCCCCTGGGACAAGCTCTTATCTCAACCACTCGACTTAACTACTGAACAAAAACATGTTACCAGCACTTGAAAAACCTGGCGTCGAGACGCACATTACGTACCACGATCACGGAAACCATCACTCGAGAAAAGTTTCAAGAAGTTTTGCGTTTAGACGACACAGAATTCAAGCGCTATATTTTTCTATCCCTCAGGAAGCGTGGAAAGAACCAATCCTTCCTTTTATAAGTCGGTACTTCCGCCGGTTTACTTTATCTTGCCCACCAAGTCTGGCAAAGAAATGCGGTAGCGATTGTGTCGTCTACTCGCCGATTCCAAGCACGTTCGCAGTTGCTGGTGACCAGCCGACAACATGGTCACAATCCGTTTCGCTACGAATGGCACCAAAGTAAACCGGGTCTAGCATTAATGAAACAGAGAGTATCGCATTTTTGGAGTCCAACAGCAAGCCAAGGCTTTTCGCACGTACTCACTTTTTCTTATCAACCACCAACTTTCTTTCTCGCTATCTCTGATCTCTACACTCCCAGGCCCAATGCGCGAAGGCCAGCGTTAGAATAAACGCTAGCCGTGGCTTATAATGTACTGAACGCAGAGCTTCTAACGCGGATGCAATCTCGACCGGAGTGGCACGTTTGAATGCAGCCGCATCTAAATTCGCTGCACGCTGCACGGCCTTCCATTGTGGATGCGTGCGTTGCGAGGCCAGCGCTGTCGCTTTCGCCTCCTCAGTCACTGTGCCACACCAATTCAAGTCGAGCAATGCAGAGCGATGATAATCTGCAAACTCGTGGAAATGGGTTAGAACCATAGGCAAGGGGGACAACGATGACAACGTGACCAAACCCCGACGCGAAGACACAGGACATTTGTTTATTTCGGCTTTCAAATTCGAGCATTCTTTCCACTGCAACTCGTTCGCCATTTCGAATTGCTACCACACCAGCAGCATATCTTTTTTTTTGGTCTAGACGCACAAATCTAGAGATTGCGTTCTTCGCGAAATAAGTGCCCTTTAAAAAAAGATACAAATGATTGAATGTAGTGTGCCGCCTTATATTATTGCTCTTAGCTCATGTCAAGCCGGAATCATATCACGACATAGCATTTTATTCTACAAACTGTGCCATACCATAGCATTGCATACAATACCATATCTTAACACGCCTTATCACGCCTTACCTCACCTTACCTTACTTTACGTTGTCTTGCTTTAATATATCAGTCCCTACGCTAACGTACCATAACGCGCTGCATAGCAAAGGCTAGCGTACCATACCGTAGCGTATCATACCATACTGAACCAGTTTGGACCGGACCGTACCGTGGTAGGCTATCTCCTATCATACCCACTGACGCGCGGACTAGTCAGTCTTCCTGTGCAACGTGTACATTACAGCATTATGCTACACAATTCTCGACGCAGAATTGAGCATTTCCTTCTGGCGCTACGTTTTCATCGCATTTAAAATTGCACTTCGCGGCAACAATTTGCAGTAAGCATTTCACACCGAAACAAGCCAAGCTGTTCACGATTGCACTAGACTGAATCGGTGCTGTTCGAACCAGCTAAGAAGACGCATATCCCTCCACAGTTCTTTCGCTATGAAACTCTAGAACTTATTTTTTTTTTTTGGTAATAGGCAGAAACTGTAGAGTACAGAGAGAGGCGGGTCGTAAACGATGACAATGACGGCTTACACTCAACACTGGCCATTATGGCTATTTTAGTGTGACAGTGCATGGAAAAGCGAATCGTATCACGCAGAACAATAAACTACAAACTGCCCAAAAGCGTGAAAGTGGAGAACGATAAATACTTTCACAGCCCCACTTATTCAAGAGCTGGAGGATAATAAGTTACATTCGGATGCTTATTACATCTACTGAACCTTCGCGGTTGATGAGTTACGTTAAGAACCATGATACACACCGGCAAGAAACATTTTTCCTTTGAGGGTTCAAAGAGGAATCATCAAAATAATAAAATATATATTCTATGGTACCAGGGTTTGTTTCTTTCTACAAAAAAGATCCTTAATGCACGTGTGTGAAAAGAAGAAATTAAAACATGACTTTGCTCCAAAATTATTTATATATTCTTAGCGCTTCAGTCTATGTAAAAAAATATAATGCAATAATAAAGATGTAAGATGTTCATTGCACAATACAGCAACCCTGGCCTTTTTTATAGACAGTGCTGTGTCCCAGTTTGCAATAAGAGACACACTGCTTATCAGGAATGTGTCTAGTAAGACAATAATAAAACAAGTTCAGTTCAGTCGTTCAGTCGTGTCCGACTCTTTGTGACCCTATGGACCATGTCACGCCACGCTTTCCGGTCTCTCACTATCTTCGTAACATAACATAACTTCATCTGCAGTGCCTCGAGGATGCCATCTAACCATCGCGTTTACTGCCTACCCCTTCTCCGGCGACCCTCAACCTTTCCCAACATCAAATCTTTCTCCAGCGACTCCTCTCTTCTCATCAGATGACCAAAGTAGCTGAGCTAACTTTAAAATTTGACCCTCCAATGAGCAGTCAGGGTTTATGGTCGACAATATCGACTGATTTGATCTTCTGGCAAAGGTGCAGTTAAATGTGAAGTGAGATAAGAGCATTTCTACTGCCAGTCATCAGCAAGCTGGGTTCTCTCGTCAGTTGATTTTTGCACTTTAGTAGGATCGATGACCTATCGAACTTCGGTACGCACGCATGACTGGCGCAGTGTACAGTGAGGTTACCGGATACCGAGACTTATGAGAGGTCGTTGCTATGCTGCTCCAGTCTCTCATTCAAGCATTTCCCCGTCAGGACTACGTAAACAGCGCCATAAGAAACGAACTCTGTACACCACGACTTCGGGACAATCCACAAACTTGTTTTTGTGCCTACACCACAAATCTTCACTTCATCCGTCGTTCTCCCCGCTGTTGGTATTGCTATAAAAACTCTTTAGTTAACTCGACAGGTCATCGATCCTCGTAGGGTCCAAAAATCAACTGACAAGAAAACTGTGAGAAATGTATCAAATGGCAGCCATTCCAATTAAAGATGGGTGTGTGAATGCCCCTTCGGTAGCTTTATCAAAAAAGAAAATATCTTTTTGATCCGTGCACTAATGCCAGTCATATTTCTGTCTGCCTGATTCTGGCCAGTCTGATTCCTTATATAATTTTTCTGGAATATTTCTCTGTGACTGTGTCTTTTTTTGCTCACATCTTTGCAGTTCCACTTCTTTTTTACGTGCATTGCTCAGATATTAAGAGCACATAACATGTATTTATCGAAAATAAAACTGTTGAGAGTTTCCGCTCGTTGCTTTGTAACATCGTTTCTGTATTCTTTTGCGCAGCCAAAATACCAGTAATATACTGAGAACATAAAATTCAGACCCAAAACATCAGAAATAATTGTGAAACATGCAATGATAATGCTAGAACAGGATGAAGAGACACCTCAATTCAGAAAAACATTGGACGAAGATAAAATTCTTAGTCCACACAAATGTCACTCGAGGGTTATCTTATCCAGAACATATCTTTATTTATGAAATAAAAATCAGAGTTAAAATAATAATAAATGTGCTTGGTCCACTATGACAAATAAATATAAAGCACCAGTTTACATGCAGGCCTCCATGCGGCCTACGCGTAGTGTTAGAGGGCTTTCTTTTGAAGAGAAAAGTCCTTTAAAACTTATTCTCCAGTGCTTTCAGGCAAGGTGAAGTATTTTTGGTACGGGGAAGGGGGCGTTTATTGCAGAGAAGGTTGAATAACTAAATTTATCACCTCGCACCCTCCTAACGAAGTTGAATCAAGCTGAGGACTGGCGTGCCCAAAACCGTGCGTTGCCACGACTTTGAAGTGCATGGCTGTACAACGTAATATTTGGCTTACGCCTTTTAAATTCAATCACGGTGCCCCAATTTTACATACATATCTGTCGTTGCGAGTAATGTCTCCTTATTGATCCTCTTAGTTACTTAGTAAGGCAATGTCATCGCGAATCGCAGATAACTAAGGCCTTGATTATAGAAAAATAAAAGGCTTCACCTCTTCTTATGCTGCAACCTTCACGAAAAGAACTGCAGCTATGTGAAAGCGCGCTGTCAGCAAAGTGTGTGGAATAAAGAGAAAAAAAAAACGCGGTAAATTTTTATTTTGTTTAGGAACAGGTTTGTTCTCGGAGGCTCAATAGATAGCCTCATTGCAAGGCGCAGTAATCGGATATGTTCAGTTGTCCCTAGCACGCCGCTTTCCTAAAGGTCCGTTTCACTCCTGAAATTTCGTTCACGTTCAAATATTTCTGATGATGCTTTTAGAGTTTCTGATAGCCATGATTGCAGAGCCTAAACTCCACGCTTAAGTGATGCATTAGTACTACAGTGCAGCTGAAATAATGACAACTGCTGACCGCGGAAAGGATGACGAGAATTCCTGTGTAAATACTAGGCCTTCATATTAGTCTGTGCCCCGAATGCGTAATATCCAATGATATTTAAAGCTTTTTTGGCCGGAATAAACTCCTTATAAAAGGCTTCTTGGTTCTCTGCAGTCCGCGTTACTGCTTTCTTTTAAATGGACAGCATTGACGTATTTTGCATGGTACAGTTCTCTGCTGCAGTGGCGCTGTGGTTATGGCGCTCGACTATTGCACCCAGGGACGCGGGATCAAATCGCGGCACGGCAGTCACGTTTCGATTGAGCTGAAAGCCCGTGTGCTGTGCGATGTCAGTGCACGTTAAAGAACTCAACGCGGTCGAAATTTTCGAAGTTCGCCTCTACGGCGTCTCTCATGCCTGAGTTTCTTTGGGACGTTAAACCCCATCAACTAAACTAAACTAAACGTTTCTCGATTACGCACTTACTACAACTTAAGTCTTTGACCCCATTGGAATAGAATTTGGATACTGAACTAACGCATTGGCATTTCGAACACCTTTTTAGTATACATAAAGAATACTTTTTATTTAGGACTCGTTCGGTAGATAAAAAACACAACACTCTTAGACCTTATCGATCATGTTTTCAGTGTTTTAATTCTCGCACATAATGTATAAAATCTGCGGTCGAGGTGAAAGGTTGCGAATACGAGAGGAACGTTTACAAATCGTCATCCTGGCTGGCAGGCGCTTAGACACCTATCTATTATAGAGTGAACTACAACGTGCGTCATCCAGTCTGAGTTTTGCTACTAGTTTTTCACTCATCGACACGTGCGTTCCTATTCTGCATAAAACAGCAGGGTGACATTAATGTTTCATTCGTAAGATTGACCAAATGGTTCCGACAGCGATGTCGTCGCTGAGTAGATTTTTTAAATAAAACTACAGGTAAAACTTAATGACGACCCAGGGCCAGACTAAATTTCACAGAAACATGCAGTTCATTCTATTGTTAAACTAGCCCTCAGAAAAACAGTGGGTGGCCTATATCAAATCACCGCCACGCTCCAATGACAAAAAGCTTTCTTTGTCGGGAAAAAGCTTGCGTGCGCCGGGGAACAAGAATAAAATACGGAATAGCAGCCCACATTGTTCTCCCCCAAAAAATGGATATCTGTACAAGTCAGAATGTTACGCACGAATGTCTGCGGCTAGACTAGGCTGCCATTCACATCCACTAATACAACGCGGAGTTCTTAAAATTCTGGACATGATCACGGATGTCACAAGGTCTAGTCAAGTGTCTGAAAAAGATTATACCTTTAATTCTGAGTTTGTTAACGTTTACTACGTCTTTTGAGAACGAAAGAACATCACTGAGGTCTTTACAAAAATGATGTGTTGCAAAAACATTTCATTCATTTCATTTCATTTCATTTATTCATACTGTCAGCCCTGGGCGGGCTATTACAGGAGTGGATATCAAACTTGAAACAGAACAAGAACACATCAAACAAACACTGAGATCAACACTAAATTTCATACATAATTGTGTTTGCCACTTGAACAAAACAAAAACATTGTCATAGAAATCAAGCAGTACATAAAACATTATGCAGTTTATCTAAAAATTCGCTAAGTGATTGTGACGTGACAACGGAGTTTGGTAACATATTCCATTCCTTAATGGCTCTCGGGAAAAAACTAAATTTAAAGCAATCATTTCTGACAGGCGGCATTGGGATGTACAAACTGTGACGATGGCGTGATGTTTCCCCTGTTTTAATTTCAAAGTATTTCGTTTGATCGATTTTCAAGTAGTGGTTAGCGATCTGGAAAAGAAACTTGAGTCTGTCACATTTGGTTCTAATGTCAAGTGTTTGCAAATCAGCAGATTTACACAAAGAAGTTGGAGAATCAGAATAACGATACCTATTGAATATAAACCTTGCTCCGAGGCGCTGGATTCTTTCCAGCTTAGAACAGTTGGAAGCAGTGTACGGGTCCCAGACAACTTTTGCATATTCGAGGATAGGCCTAACTAGGCTTTTGAAAACCAGACTTTTTATTTCGGAAGTTGCCCTGCACATATTGCGTCTCAAGCTCCAGAGTGCCTTGGAAGCCTTAGTACATACATTATCTATGTGTGAATTCCAGCGTAAGTCAGATGTGAGTGTTACTCCAAGGTATTTAAAATTACTTACTCTAGTTAGTAATCTACTATTAATGCTGTAACTGTAATCAAGGACAGTTTTCTTTCTTGTAATGGACATAAAAACAGTTTTGTTTGAATTTAATACCATCTGCCACACCTTACACCATTCATGTATTTTCTGCAAGTTTTGATTGAGTTCTGCCTGATCTTCCGGAGTATTAATTTGTTTATAAACGATGCAGTCATCTGCATACAGTCTAACTGGAACGCTCAAACTAACCGGCAAGTCGTTGATGAAGATCAAAAACAAGAGAGGGCCCAGAACGCTGCCCTGGGGAACACCGGAATCGACTGGCATGATGTTGGATTTATACTCTTGAACCTGAACATACTGTACTCTAAACGAAAGATATGACCTGAACCACTCAGTTATAGTTTCATTTTTAAATATGGCACTGATTTTTAGTAATAGTTTAGGATGCGAAACCTTATCAAACGCCTTTGCAAAGTCCAAAATTACGATGTCAATTTGCATGCGGGAATTAATTGACTGGGAAAGATCATGTACAGTTTCCGTGAGTTGAGTGATGGTAGAAAGCCCCTTGCGGAAGCCATGCTGGTTTACGAAGAAGAAAATTAAAGCTGCTTCAATGCCTCTTGCACCAATACTGGCTATGTACTGCATGATTCATAATATGATAAGCTCAAAACTATAGTTAGTTTGGTTGGTTGGTTGGTTTGTGCGGTTTAACGTCTCAAAGCGACTTAGGCTATGAGAGACGCCGTAGTGGAGGACTCCGGAAATTTCGACCACCTGGGGTTCTTTAACGTGCACTGACATCGCACAGCACACGGGCGCCTTGCTTTTCGCAGCCATCGAAAAGCTGCCGCCGAGGCCGGGATTCGATCCCGCGTCCTTGGGAACAGTAGTCGAGTGCCGTAACAACTGCGCCACACCGGCGGGGTTATAGTCAGTTTACAAGCACGTTAAGCGTATATAAAAATTAAATAGAGCGCTGCAAGTTTTATTCGCTTTGTAATAAAGGAAGATACAAAATGAAAAAAAAATTAAGTTGCTTTAAGAAAACAAATTATTCAATAAAAGGTTTATTACTCTCAATTGGTTTGTAGCGAAACCGTGCGCTCAAATGTGATGTCAGCATATGGTTTTGCTACTTTCGTTCTTGTGTGGTCTCAGTGGTGTCGAAATGATGTAGTTAAGCAAATGGCCTCCTTGTCTATGATGGTGTAGCCTTCATCTCACTAAAGTGAGATGAAAGCTCTGGTCACTCGTTTCTGTTCAACATCTTCCACTGCAGCTGGTTGGAGTGCCTGGAAAAAGGCTGGAGCACCGCAGAATGAAAAGAAAAAGAAATACATCAAAAATTATAAAGGACCACCAAAGGACCAGGTCATCATGAAAAATGGTGTGCTGGGATCTGCTGACCCTTGGAACGTGACGCGAAATTTGAACAATAACGGCGGGGTCATTCCCGCCATCCCAGTTTTTTACCTGATGCTCCACTAAAGTAATAGATAAGGATACCACAGCACCGTAACGTCACTGACCGGTCGATAAGCAACACGCACTCAATCGCCGGAATCAAATTGTTAGCTGCATAAAAAACTGTGAAGCATCGTTAAAGTAATAACATATTTGACAGTAAAGTGAGTGATGATCATTCTAATTGCCCCAAATTCGCACCTATTAAGTGCCCACAAAAATGCATCAGAGAGTAAAACGTGACATTTCTTATATATCATTGTCTCCACGACGTATGCATATGTGAGGATTGTAATGTAATGCTGATGTGCTCGAGCGGTGCCGGAGCTCCGGTGTCGCCTCTTCCGGACAATAAAAGTTTTCACCACCACCACCAGCGTAAAATGTGGTCCTATGTTTTACAAATAAATATATATAAAGCCTATGTTTAGGTAGAGGTCAAATCCAGAAAATTCATGCCGCAGAAATGAAATCTCACATGTCTTTTAATTTATCCATTGCTTCCCTATTAATCGAGTTGCGGAGCAGTAAAGTAGAATAAACATCTACGTCATTTCGTAAGATTATAAGAAAAACCTGCATTAACCGCACTGCCTTTACATTTCACTACATCATTCTTCATCTCATTGCACCTGGGAACTGGATTTCGCCATAGCATTTCCTTTAGGTTAGTGTGCAGATGTCGGGCACAGCAATTAAAGCATACGGAGGACATTGAAGGCATAATTAGAGAGTGGGTGCTGGATGGCGGCCTTCAAGAAGTATGATTGGTCGGTTTGGAATGTGGGGAATCGGACATTTTTGGACGACTGTCGAGTGCTGGATAGACTGTATGCGGTGGGCAGTAAAATGAAATTATTTTGCTCGTAGAAACGCTCGTTGAGCGTCTGAAGATCGGAGACGTTGAGGACAGTGAACTCCCATGATGCATTGCTCGCCTTGCATTGCTCGCCTTGAACGTGAGCGCCTAAGCACTCAAATCAAATATATTTTATTGATTTGATGCAATGGTAAATAATCGATTCGGACTTAAGTGGATCTCTACTGAGGTGTAGGATGATGAATTTTGTAGGGGAACAATAGGCTCGGTGAAACAAACAAGCAAATGTTTCTAGACCAGTAAAACGTCCCGCTACCGAGACTTGCTTGCTCAAAATTTGGTAACAAGATAGCGTTCCAAGACGCTGAAATTACGTGCGTCAGCTCAGGAACCGTACAAGACGCCATAAGTACAATCACTAAGTTTAGATTCGCTCACAATAATGTATAACTTCAGGCATAGCGAGGATCATTTGATACCTTTGATCAAGGATACCTTTTATACCTGGCAGCTACAGCGCAGGGATGACAATCGGAAGTGCGAATAAATAATAGTTAACGCTATGACTAAATATATTAGCAGCTGTCTGAAGAACCATCCCTCGTAGTGTATTGCACCACTGAAGAAATTATTTTCGAGCACTTGAAAACGCACTAACCGAACTTATGGCCAGGCGCATTTCAAAATAATTGATAGTCTAAACCGTATTTTCACACATTTACCTCATTTTTATGCGTTTAAGAGTTTTCAATCAGATTCAACATTGTCTAAAAACCGTTGCGAAGTACCGTAATGTGTTTAGTATGACACCCTGGAGAGGTGTAAGCTTCATGCACGTCGTTTGTACACCGAGGGCGGATTGAAGAACAGACAACGTCCTATCGTATTTCACAGTGCTTCATTCGAGCTGAAATGAAGACAGATTCCTCGAAACAAAGTGCCAGCCGCCAAGCGTATTCTACTGGGACAGCGTCGTGCGCAGTAACAGCAGTCCGATTTAATGTAATCTTTTTTCGTCATCTAAATCAAATCAACTACTACATATAGACCAGCCTGGTAGAACCGGTTTCGTAGTCTCTGCCCCCTCCCCAGTGGTTTTCAGTGGCATACAAAAACATTATAATGAATATTATGTCTGAGCCGTTACTAAGTCGAATGCCTCCCTCGAGATTTGATACTAAAAAGAGATGGGGAGAGGAATAGAAATAGTTTGATGTAGTCACCGCTCCTTTTTAGCACACATTTGAAGCAATAGCCTTTTTGTAACCCCCCCCCCCCCCCCCCCCATGCTTGGAAAATAAAATAATTCAGTATCCAAGAAGTGGAGGAGGGGAGAAATTCACTTTACTGGGTGTCCAAGATTACTCGCTGACCAGGTTGGACCAGCTAGTAAAAACACGAAGCTATTAAAACTACACAATATTCGCGCGGGGACTGGCCGATATGGATGTCGTTGATTTGCTTCTTCCTAGTGATCAGACGAGAAAAACAATTCAATCAAACATTGAACTCAAACAAAAACACATAAGAGCAGCAAGCAAAGAACAAAAGTTGACTGATAGCACACAAAGAAAAAACAAATTACCATCATGTAAAAATGGATGCACTTTGTGCCACCTGGACAGGATATCCTTTCAGTTTACGTCCAAGAATTCCGAAATTATCAGATGAAAGCATCGAAGTCAGGGGCTGCCTCAAATTACGACACGGAAATGAAGACATCACGAGGAGAGTGGTAAAAAGTAAGATCCTCTGAAAATGCCTCACAAGGAAGCAGCTTAAAGAAAGCTACAGCCGCTGGAAAAATCTCGTCGAACTCAGCTCCATTTTTCTTCATTTCGAATCGCGAAAGGACGTCGTCGACTTGAGAGAGTCCCAATGGGAACCGGGTGCCGGAAGACCAATAATTTATATTAAGGCTTCACTGACAGTGCGAGCAATAGAGTCATGAATAATTTTTTTCAAGCTGGAACCTGGGACAGTTGGCGTTCTTGGAAAAGCTGCACTCTCAAACAGAATAAACAGATCCACCGAGAAAAAAAAAATTATGCTCGTATATATAAGAAAACTTGAAAGCATGACGGATAGAAATATTCTATGATTCTTTTAGGGCTATCGCGTCCAGTGCAGATGGATCAACCGTGATGTTGCAATAATGAGGATTATCAACAGTGAAGGAAGTCAGACAATAACGGCAAATGAAGAAGGCGGCGGGGGATTTGAGAGTTGTGACGGGAGGCTAGCACACTTCTCTTCAGACTGTATTTATGGCGTCATTCACTTTTGATGTTCGCGTCTTATTAAACTCTACTTGTTCTTGCTTGATATTTGCCAAACATTGTGCTGCTGCCAGAATATGAGCTTGTTGACGCCCTTTCATTATAACAGAAAGTTGAGCTTGACATATAGGTACGTCATGAGAAGTTTCAGGGCTGACAGGTTGCTACAATGAAGCCAGCTGGTTGATCATCTTTCTGAAGACCTACTGTAGTTTAGTGTCATATGTGGTTTTGTGTTCCTGTGTTACATAATGAAGAGACATTTAGAAAAAAAAAGTTTCACGAACATATTCCTTTTTTTATCACATTAAGAGCTTTCATACAACCAACGCTATTCTACAGCTTCCTGCCGGGGTGGTGCAGTGGTTAGGGCGCTCGACTACTGCACCCAAGGATGCATGATTGAATCCCGGCCGCGGCGGCAGTTTTGAGATGGAGGCGAAAAGCAAGGCGCCCGTGTTCTGTGCGATGTTAGCGCCGGTGAAAGAACCACAGGTGGTCAAAATTTCCGGAACCCTCCACTACGGTGTCTCTCATAGCCTGAGTGTCGCTTTGAGATGTTAAACCCCACAAACAAAACTAAACTAAACTAACCTATTTCCACACGGACATTGCTGCAGTTCGCCCCTATACGGGAGAGCTATGATGACTAGATAACCTTTAACAAAACGTTTTATCGAGTGCACGAAGCTGGCGGTTTTTGCTGCTCTTTCGTCAGAAGGCACATTTCAGTACTCTAGCCGCCGCGGTCTGCACTCCGCTGTAGCAACTCTAACTCTTGGGTCGCCTTGGCGGCATCACCGAGACTCCGCGGCGCGCAATCTTGCACCTCCTCCTCCGTGCCATTCCGATTCGACGTCAGCAGCGCACACCTCTGCTTCTTGGAGCCACTGTCCCTGACCTTCTTCTCGAGCGGCGCATTTATCATCCACGGAACGCCAGCCACTTGTACCTTCTGCACAGCTGTTTGTGTACGAAAGAAGAAAACGAAGCAGGCAAGACCGCGCGAAAAAATAGGAGGAAAAAATTGGCTTCATCACCGATGCCTCCGCTTTTGCGCCTTCGTTCGCTCTCCCTCACAACCCTCCTGTACTTATATTACTTCGTTATTCAGACATTCCTGATATTGAAAAGCAATATTTAATAACACAGTCACTAATGGTGTAACTTAGGCCGTCGACCTCTTTACAAAACTACACTTTCAACCGAACTGAAAATGTTTTATTGCTGCTTCTCCAAGTCACAGAGACTTCCCCATTTCCCCCGAGCTTTCCCTAATCCCCAGAGCTTTCAATGCTCCTAACGTTTCCGCCTTTCAGCAGGAAGCATCCCCTCCTCTTTTCCGGACTTGAAATGGAAGAGACAAACGTAGATACAGCGCTACGCTTCCAGACATTTTGGCGTTTCTCCCTCATTTTTTTGTTCCCATTTTCTTTAATGCCCTCCGAAACTAAACTGTCTCGAGGGCCCTCCCGTTGTGCGTTTGCATGCAATGTTTTTCTTCTCATGAAAAAAAATGAAACATAAGATATTTTGTTTTGAAGTACTCCATTTTCGAAATTGGCTTCTACGTCGCTGCTGCAGGTATGGTGTGATACCCCGCTTCAAGCTCAAATACACAGGCCAGCAGGTTTTACTTTGTCACATTCGTCGCCATGCTCCACGGGGAGGTGTAGATTCAAAATGACCGCTGTGCTTTCGACCGTTAGAGACACTCCCTATCCCCGCCCCCGCCCCCCCGGTTTTCGGTTCTCAATTTAGAAGGGCAGCCTGGACTAGCCGGCAGGAGGGCAAAAGTTTTTCGCATTGGAAGCTTTGCGTTGCTTTATCAGGCGAGGCCATTATTTTCAACATGTCTAAGTACATCTTATCGCGTTTCGCACTTAAGAACAGAGAGGCCACTATTTTCAACGTGCTCGAACACCATCTGATCACATTTGTACGTGAAGCGCATAAAGCTCCTTTGATCGAAAAGGTGTCGCCGTCGCAGTTACGTGTAAAGGACAAAAACTGTGTCTGAGAAAATACGCACGTGACCTTGTATCAATGTTGTGACGCAAGAGTTCTTTCTGCAGCTTTCAAAGTGGTGTAATATATCACTTCGCCTCGCATTTAGCCTTCAGCTGGTAGCCAAGTTGGAAGCTTCTTTTGCGACATTCGAAGCGACGACACAAGTACAGTACAGTTCACTGTTAAACGTAACATGAAATTGCGAGGCTGCAGTGCCTTGCAAAGCTCTCCCACAAGAGCTGGTAACAAACAATGGAACAAGGTGAATGCTCAGGAATCAACGCTGACTGCTCGTCTCCAGCAGGGACATGGTGCTGTTCATTCTCGCCAGATGTCGGTGGCAACGCTTTGCCATAAAAATGAGCATGATAGCTACTGCTACCACCCCGTTTCAAAGAGGACGCTCCTATATTCTATCCATCCATCCCATATTATACTCGAATGTAATGGTATCCACCCGGAAGTTGATGCAGGCGCAGTAACTGTCCCTGAAGCTCTGGGGTTTAGAGATACCAGTGGCCGGGTGAATAAACCGGCGGTGGAAATTAGCAAAAAACGACTGGAAGATCGGTGGCTTAAAAGCAGAAAAGTGACATAATGTTAGTAATGTAGAAACAAAAAAATTAAGAAATAGAATGATGGTTTAGTTAACCAATTGAAATCAATAATTACGATATAGGGAGAAAAATGAGCATGATAGCTACTGCTACAACCCCGTTTCAAAGGGGACGGTCCTATATTCCATACATTCCATCCATCCATCCAAGTGCGTAGGTCATGTGATCGTACGTTCCCTTTAACAGCGGACCGTACTGTACATCAGACAAGTGTAAATGTCCACTGGTAAGCGAGACAGATAGTTCGCCTTCCTTCCTCCCAAAAAGAACTTAAACACAAGAGTACTGCAAATGCATTCGCGGAATGAAAAGACGATGCCAAAAACACAAGAATATAGCAAATGTATTCGAGCAATGTAATGACAATGTCAAAGGTATCACATCTACTCGTAAAGCGAAGCTTGAACGTCTACCGGCTTGAAGGTAATAGGGTTAAAGATTTCGTTATTCAAAAAATCTGGTATCGCCGTCGATATTGTTGGCGAAATGTATTAGGCATGAAGCTGACAGACGGTAGATGGCAGATAGATACGCCGCCCACTGGTTCTCTGATGGATTGTTTATACGACTTAGCGAGACCGCATGATATCAGAAAGCTAGGAGGAGCTATAAGTTTGGATTGCTCGTTTGTGGCGAAAAGTTTGAATAAGAATCAAGCTTGCACTGGTCTTTGATGCCCAGTCAGTCACGCTACATCAACCTAAGCAGGCACGTTCGTAAGGCCTGGTTAAAGCTGCGCTTTATAAATGGGGTCGTCGCCTACGCTATAGCGCCATTCCTTCAAAGGCGAAGCTTAAGTGTCCCTCGTAATAGTCTTTCCGACATACACTACTGAAAATGGTCCCGTTATTTTGAACTGTGCTTTTCAGTGAGGGTCTAAAAATGTCGCCAATTCGAATGTTCACTAATGTCCGTCAGTACACTGCTCTATATTAACTACAGCTAAAAATATTCGCCCGCAACTATTAAGAACAAGTCCGCTGTAGGCCGCACTGCGTCGGACGACAAGCTCATGTTCATTTTCGTTGAGTGATGCGGAACATCCCGCGTGAAATATGATTGCGCAGAAACGAAATGTGTCCATGGTGCCCATGTAAGACTCGGGACGAGGTCGGCGTGCCATAGTAACGGCGCTGGCTCAGGTCATGTCGGCACCTCCGATATAGTAGTCATGGAGTAGAAAGGATTGTGAGATGGAAGACGGTTATGTAAGTGAAAATATAAGGTGGGCATTAAGTGCGCATATATACTCACGCTTTTGTAATATAGTACGGCACCTATTGGGGAAACGAAATACCTTAATAGAAGTGCTGAAATTTATCATTGCCGTGTATTGTAGCCGTTGGCGAATTAGTTTTCAGAACATGATACGTCGCGCGAAATTTATGTAACACGCCCATCTTTCTTATTCGGGTTGCTGCCTGAAATAACGTGCGGATAAACCTATATATATAACCAGATTCATATTTTACTGCTACCAATGATCAGCTGATTTTGATTCAAAGCTGAAGCATGCTGCGTTATCCACTGAAACCGCTGACGTCACTTGCCGCTTCTTGTAATCCCTTTATCGACACGTGCGAGTGAACGAGTGTGTGCCTCTACCTGTCTTGCACATCGCAATGCTTGCCCCCTAACACAGTGCGTGAATGGAAGGGGGAAAGGAGGTGAGCCCTTCATTTCGAATTCGGCAGCCGTCGCTGGGAACAACTGGAGCGCTGCTGAGTGGAGTCCGCTTTTCCGTGCGGCTTACGAGGCACTAATGCGATTTGCTGGACAGCACAGATTGCGCAGTGAATATAGCCGCTGGAAGGGGGCATTGGACGCTCTGACGTGAGGAGGCCTCAGGCAGCGGCGATTAAGTTTCGGCAGACAGAATAAGCTATGCTGCTTTTGCAGCGCCAGCTCTTAAACTCTAGTTGCGTGGAGATGGAGTCTTTCACGTCATCATCATGTCAATCCCCTTCACCTGTGATGTCTGTAACTTGACCAATGACGCACAAAAATGAGGTCAGTGCACTATGCCCCCCCAAAAAAACTGTGTTGAACTGGCGTGGTACAGACTGTTTTGTTCAGAGACGCCCGTGTAAAATGGGCCAGACCTGAATAGCTTATACAGTAACTAAATGCTGACCTCAGTGCCTACACTTCCAGGGGCGTCACGAATTTACACCTTTTATGCCTGTAAAGCAGGCAGTGCCACAGTAGCACCCTTTGTGCAAATGAGACAACTTTAGAGGAATAACTAGATTCAGGTTTTAAGCTTTCAGCGAGTGTTTTGTTCAAAGCACCATGTGCGCTAATTAGAAAGATCAAATAACGAGGCGAACACAAACGACGACGAAGAAACAGTATTGTGGATGGCATTATAATTCCGTGATAAAAGTGTTTTAAAGATTTAATAAATTATTTTCTTTCTTACGTACCTAAGAAGTCGTTTACGTAAGACGATACAAAAAAATAAGGGCGCCGCTGTTTGCTTTCATGTGCAGAGTATTGAATCAGCCCAGATTTTAAGATATATAGAAGTAAATTTTAGAACACTACTTCAAGGTGTCATTCGATAGCTCTTCAAGACAGCAGATGACGGTTGATAACGAAGTTCAAAAATATCCCTACACTGTAATAAGGTATTCAGCATTGTTTTTAGGCCCCTTCGTCACTATATTGACGAAGACTGAGGGCCAACAATTATTTTACTCACTGATGTTTTTTATTAGTTTAAAAAAAATTAAAGTTCAAGTCAGTACGGAGATGTCTTAATCAATATTTCGTAACACTTCCAGCAAAAAAAAAAGGACTTATTTAGTACATAAGTGCGTCCTGAAACCGACCGCAGTAGAGTTTAGACCCATGCATAACATTTTGAAAATTTGTTCTTGCGGGGACATTCTCTCCAGAGGGAAAATGGTACTTTGCCTTTAAATTTGACCAAGTTAAACCCAGCAAAGCGAATTAGTGCGGTCCTTTCTCTTTAATCTGCAGTCATCAAGTCATAACACACTCCAGTCATAACACTCAAGCTTTAATAGTGAGGGTGCCACATTACGCGCAGTAGGGTCCACTTTACTGTGTAGTACGTGTGTCACTGAGCCATTATCAACGAGAACAAAAAGACGATGATGAATACAACCCGGGACACTGTAGCTGTGTTTTGCGTTGTCGGCTTTGTTGTCTTCATTTTCCGCTCGTTTATGAATGGTTACGCACCGAATTGCCAAATGTTTGATGCCTCTGTTACCCAAATAGTGACTCTTGGCGAAATAAAAGCCCAACGTGGACAGCGTTGAGTACTAACTGGGCAGGGCAACGCGAAACTTGGGGTGATCCCATAGACGCGACAGGGGTGTAGAAAAAAAGAAGCCGAATGTAAATATTTTACAAAATAAAAGGCCATAGCAAAAAAAAGATCCCTTTGTGCTTTGCAAAAATATGGTGCACTTCAGTATCCGCAAGGGGAGACAAAAACAGGAAATAGTAGTGCTGTTCCGGCATAGGCTTAAAGGTGGAAGTGAAGTTTCCCCGGA
>JAJIZL010016914.1:8799-28225 GCA_023969395.1 Amblyomma maculatum
TATTTATTTATTTATTTATTTATTTATTTATTTATTTATTTATTTATTTATTTATTTATTTATTTATTTATTTTACCATCAGAGTGCAGACTGCCTTACGGAGGAGAAGGGCAAATCACAATAATGAAAAATAACACGAAGCGTAAATTATACAAGAAACTAAGCTATAGAGGTAAAAATTGTTATGGATAACAATTTTCTTATAACAACCTAAATTGTTTGATGAACAATAATATGAAGTGGTTTGAATACAGCACTGTTATAACGGCAAATAGCCCGTCGCTCCAACTTTTTATTGTTTATTCATATGCGCTCAGTGCATGTCTGCTTTACACAAAGAGGACACAAGATTTGCATGTACAGCTTTTGTCGAGAGCGATCTTGAAATATCTATGGTAGAATTGATTTTCGGAGAGACGGTGATGAAAGTTCTTCTCACCACCAGTAAATATGAAATTTTCATATCATACCATACCATATCATACCATTCTATACCATACCATACCCCATCATGCCTTCTTTCCCTGTTTCATTCATGTCTTCACACCCAGCGCGGTTGAGGCGTCCGTCAAGAGTTCGACATTGCTTTTCGCATAACCCACTTTTAACAGCTCAAAATGACCCAGTAGGAAGTCTTTTGGACTTTCTGCGCTTGTCAAATGTTGTTCATGTGACAGACTTGTGAGCTTTCCTTAACTCCTCACCTCCAGGAAGCTGTGAAACAGTCTCGACAGCAGCGGCCAGGTTGCAATCGGCGGCCACCACTCGGGCGCCCCGTGCTGCCAGTACCTGGCAGACACTGCGGCCGATGCCGCTCCCCGCGCCTGTCACCAAGGCTACGCGGTCCTCCAGCCCCGATGTGGGTAGCACATCTGGCGGGAAGGAGCGAGCGGGGCACATGTTCCTTGTTCAACAGTTCTGAAAAACACAAGAGGAGGAGGTGGATTACACGGAAGAAAAAAAGGAAGAAAAGGTTGGCAGCTCGCAAATGTTCAACTGTTGCTTTCACCGAAAAGGGAACTTCAAAGGGAAATGTAATTGAACCTGCAGTCTACACTGCCTTACACAATGGGTTGTATACGCATGAACGTATTGGCTGACCAGCCTTCCATGCCGGCATTCACTTCTTCTTTTCAAGTGCGGCCGCCTCTACCAGACTCAGCCATCAGATTTTACGTAAGACAAGCAAGGTACAAGGGATGTGCGCTTTGCCCTAAAGCGAACAAGATATAGGAGGCGTCATAAATTTAGCGCTGCACTCATAAATCAACCTTTTCACTGAACAGCGAAGGCCTTTCTTGGAACGGAGCAGCAAATATTCTTAGCATGTATATGGCTCGCGAAATAGTGCCAAAAAGCGGCGAACGTTCCTGTGTCACCGTCAGAGAAGGGACAATAATAACATCCAGCACAGCATGTGTTACCTTCTGGCGAATTTCTCAGGCGGCGAAAACGAAATAAGAGTCTACTGCATCATCAAACTTACAAATTCTAGACAAATGCAGTTTTAAACGGGAAGTTGTTTACAAACGCAATTACCTTGGCAAATGGTAAGAGTTCACCACACTAATAAATTCTTCCGCCGAGCATCACTCGGAACGCTTGCTCCCATAAATGTTATTTGTACTCAGAAACTCCCCCCACTGCTTTTCTACGGCAGTCCTAACTAGCTACTCGGTTTCATCACAGCACAAATAATAAAAAATCTACAAAACAACCTGCTTCCCAGTTTTTCTGCGGTGTTCATATCGTCCCTTTTTCCTCTGAGTACAAGATATACCATGCTGCGACCTAAAATCATTCAATTTGGCCAAAGCATTCCTGCTTCTGACCTTTTTTCTTGCAACTGTTTGGAAAGCTCAGGAATTTCAACGAAAAAGATCAGAGAGATCTGGGTTTTAAAATTCCATGTAACCGCATGAAAATTCCTCTTTCGTTAAGTTTTGCACGTCAAATTCTGCGAAAAAGGAAACATTCTTGGAGTTAGCAGTCAGAGCCAAGGTATATCTATTATAATATCTACGGTCTACATACCAGAATGTTTTCCCAACTTTTGAGTCGTTCCAGGGAGCTCGAAGCTTCTTGGTGAAGTATTTTTGCAGCGGATTACAATCTAGAGGACGTCTACTGGCACAACCTTGAGTCGACTTCCTCCGTTTGCCTGTGAAGGCTCCTGCCACACTCCAGAAATGCAGACAGCAAATAGAACACCGCATGAATATCAGGAGCATCTTATAAGAGGACGCCGCAAACGTTCTAAAAAGATGTGACGCCAACAGTTTCTCTTTGTATGTGTTCCTGCTTTGCATTTTCATAGCGCCTTAAAGAACAGTAATATAAAATAGGAGCGGAAAACTATTCCTGAAAGGTCAGCGATGACGTGCACGGCATAAGGGCAACTTCGCCTAGAAGTATTTTCTCATCAAACTGATAGATAACAGATGTTGTTTTGAAGCGTTCTTTTTTACTCTCCTGCGCTGCATAAGCATTTGATATTCAGCCTTAGGGTCCTATTGAAATAACAATAGCACGGTTGCACTTGTGACAATGCTGAACGATTCACAATAAACAAGAAGGGGGGGGGGGGGGGGGGTATTTTTTGTTACGCCGTAAAAAAGAAAGGAAGGAACCGCTGCAACAAAAAACATAATGTGTAAGTTAGCTGTCCTGCGGGAACACTTGAACGTAGCTGACAGTTGAATATTCTATCACTTCCTTTAATCGTATTAAGGTTTTAACATTCAAATCTCGAAACGGTAGGAAAAGTTTAGGGCGACGCTTAGGGTATGACGCTATGACGCTTAATGTATGAAGGCATGACGCTAAAAGACCTGTGATCATCTGTAGTTACATCCATACCTATTAGCATACAGTGATAAGGTACCAGTTCATTAACCGGCTACGCAAGGCCCGCTTGTACAGCTTGGAAACAAGAAGATGTTCATATGTACACCGTGAGGTCTTTGGTGTTAAGTGTCCCTTGCGTGGCTCAAGAAGAAAAAAAAATATATCAATAGAGAAAAAAATCCTCTCGTGGCTGAATGGGCAACGTGCCTGGCTGCCAACTAAGGCTTTCGAATCCAGCCAGGGGCGCAAACTCCTAGCATATGTCTGTAAGCGAAATAATTTTTTTAAAACTAGCATCAGAGGCATGCGCAAAGTTTTAATTCCCGCTGTGTATCAAGTTTTAATCAATTACGTTTCACATGTGACGTCAGGTGTCACGTGAACGTTGTGGAGTGTTTAAAAATCCCATGTGAGGTTATGTGGTTGTGACGTCATCATGCTGTCGACCAGTCAGTATTTTCGCATGGCGAAAAAACAGCCCAAAAACAGGACGAAGATGGAAAGTAGACGCGCGCGAATTCCCTTTTTCCCTTTTCTTTCGTCGTCTCATCCCTTGCTCTATTTTTTTTTTTTTTTTTTTACCAAGCAGCAACTCCAACTCGCCCAGTTTTTCAACTGGCATCTTTAATTTGGCCAGCATTTTTTTGCGACAGGATGCCGAGCGCCAGCAAGACAACGGCGGATTTTCTGCTGAAAGAGGACCGAAAAAAAAAGCTACATTTTTGGCAAGACTGCACAACACAAACATAAACGAAGATGGACGTTTGACACAGGTTCGCGCGGGTGTGCTGGCTTAGCTTAGATTTCTAGGTTGTGGGGTGGAATTCTCGGCGTTTCATCAAAGGCAAGCGCATTATAGCAGCCAGCCACTTCTGCCTAATTGAAGGAGGGAGGGAGGGAGGGAGGGGGGGGGGAGGGGAGGGAGAAGAAATCGGTTTGCTACACTGCACTGGGGGAAGAGGTGAGTGGATATAAAGGTGAAAGATTAAAGGGAGTTACAGGAATATAAAGTAAGTATAGCGCGCGACAAAATCACAGCCTCTCACGCAGGCCCGTGGTTCTCAAGAAACGGAGCCCGCTATGCCGCTGTGTCCTGTAAGTCATTAGTAGAAGATGTCGTGTCCTTTATTGACGGCATTGGGAAGCAGTTCTCATGCTTCCGCGACTAATTGCTTATGGGCTTCCACGGCGAAGCACTACGAACCTGCCTGGGATTGCCGAAATGTGCCTCCTACGGCCGCTACTGTATTAATTGATCAGGCGCGTCCCATCACTACCAACCTAATAGTTGACTCCCTGGGGGTACATTTCCGACACATCTACCGGGTTCCCTCTCAACATTTGGGTAGTCTCCTCATAACCAGGATGTGTACATCGTTTACAAAGACAGCTGATGCACATCGCGCTATTCTGCCGTCCCAATTTACACCCCCCTCTAGACCGACCTCTCCACTATATGGACCCTGCACTAACCCCGTGTGTTTCTTTCAATACTTGACATCGGGAAGAAGGTCAAACTATCGCCAATAAAACAAAAACAAATCATTATTTAATACCTCCATGAGCGCCATGCTAACCCTCAACGGTTCAGTGAACGCCTTGAGTTCTTCGAGCTCCATGGTCATCCCCGCAAGGACCACAGAAATTAAAGTTAGCCCCGCCGGGGTGGCGCAGTGGTTACGGCGCTCGACTACTGTTCCTAAGGATGCGGGATCGAATCCCGGCCTTGGCGGCAGCTTTTCGATGGAGGCTAAAAGCAAGGTGCCCGTGTGCTGTGCGATGTCAGTGCACTTTAAAGAACCCCAGGTGGTCGAAATTTCTGGAGTCCTCCACTACGGCGTCTCTCATAGCCTGAGTCGCTTTGGAACGTTAAACCCCACAAACAAACAAACAAATCAAAGTTAGGACAACTCGCCAGACTTCTTCGGCGGGTGCAGAGCTAACCGCTCTTCATTTCGCAGTTGCAGTCTGCACAACCCCCAGCAGTGGTCTATTTTCACAGATTCCAAAAAAGCCATGCAAGCCTTACAACCTGGCGGCTTTTCTGAAAGCTGCGAAACATTCTGTGCAACTTTCATTCGGTGCTACGGGAACTGCCGCTTCGAGGTTTTCATTGAAATGACTGCGCACGTTCACTTTCATCTTTCCTCAACCGCTTGAGTGGTGAAATGCTGTATTTCTCGACTGCAGACTACACTTGCCTCGTTTGAGCAGCATGAAATGATCACGTGAGACACGACGAACTAGCTGTGCTTGATGCCAATGTGAATTTCCATAGAAACGTTTTGACGTCTAAGATTCTGAAGCTACGTTTAACGCCTTCAGTGAAGGTCGAGCTGTGTCGTCATTGAACTGCACGATATTCTGTGCAGCAGGCAGCCTTCATAAAGTTTATTCACAAAAGCCAGTGCGATGCGTGACACAACAATAAGCGACTGTTTACCGAGCGGAACTTGCGCAAAAGTCGTTTAGCGCTCATACTTATTTACACACACTAATCTGCAATCGCAGAGCGTGTCGCAGTTTGTGTTCGATCCCTGAGAGCTACAAACTGTGCGAGTGCGGTGAGTTTAACACGAGCAGACAACATAAGAACATGGAGTGGATAGTTTTACAACTTCCTTTTGCAGGTCTCCAAACAAGCCAGAATCTAAAGGCATATAAGCGCGGAGGGGGTGAAATGGGAATGCAGGTCGAAAAACAATTAAGACATAGATAAATCCTGGAAATACGCCCTAGTGATGCATTAGCTACATTTCCCCTATAACCAGCTCATTGTCTCTTTGTCTTTCATTACGTATCAACCCAGTGCTGCGCTCACGTGTAGCTTTGACATACGGTCATGTGTGGGGAACAGTTTCTCCTCGTTCTCCTTAACGTCTGCTTTCCCCTCTAGCTATCACGAGATGGCGCCAGTGTCGAAGGTTGACATTTAACTATCGAGAGATGACACCAGCATCGCGGCAGCACAAGCGCCACCCCTGGTCTTGTCAATGCGCACACGGATAAAGCAGAGCTGCACCGGGAACTCGCGCGACTCCGCAGTCGCCGGCGAGGCGATGGCTTCGCGGGACTTTTCCCGCCTTGTCGTTCTGTCCGGCCTCTCATTTTATCCCCAGCCTTAGCGTGGGCGAGCATTCGCTTGTAGCCTTGCTGGTGAGTCGGACAACCTAGATTCATTAGCGTGTTTTATTGCTAGCTGGCGTTGTTGTTATTGCAGCCATAAATGCGTTTGTTGTCAGCTCGTGTTGTTCCTGTGTTCCCAAGAGCACGGCCCGTAGTGGTCGGCGTGCGCTCGGTAGCGCACGCGATCACTGTGTGGAGTCGTCGGTTTGGACTGTCAGCAGCGACTAAGCGGGGAAAACGTATTTATCCCTCTACTACAACCCCACACATGCTGAGCGAGAGACTGTGAGCCATTCGAGCGCACTGAAATGTTAGCCACGTTGCTTAGTTAATTACAGCATCGTAAAAGTTGTTGTATATGATATAGGAAAAATTAGGTTGTCAAAGACAGAGCGCCTGCAAAACGAAACCGCGTAATCACAGCACGATCATGCAACATTAAATCAGTAATTATAAGATGCCAAGGAGCAAGAAATCTTCCTAGGTGAAATCTTCCTAGGGCTTCTTGGCCTTCATGGACAGCAGATATACAGGCGCGGTGCTCCCTCAACCTTGGCTCCGAGCCGCTCAGTGATAAGAACCCCTGCAGATTGTGTGAATAAAGCTCAGGATGCGGCTGCGCCGCGCTTTTGATTGGCGCCGCGCTATGAAGACGGACCTTCTCGTACTGCGGCGTGAGTACGCACCTCCAATTTATCTAAAGCTCCGGGATTTGAAGCTATATTCCTTCTTCCGAGCGGCGATGGTTTAAATCGCCCTCATGGACAAATTTTTTTCTGCTTCACATTGTTGCTGACAACGATACGGCACTCCAGAAGGCTTTTTTCCTTCTGGCACCTTTGTCAGAACTGGCAGGACAGTATTTTCTGTGGAAGTTTAAACCTAAAATGTCTTCAATTGGCCTTGAGCCATGGCGACCAAAAGCAACTTGTAGCGGAGGTTTGACATCTGCACCACCAGGCATTACAAGAGGGTCACGAAATCATCTACCAGTGGATACCAGGCCAGTGGAATTGTTGGCAACTTAGCTGGCGATGCTGCTCGATCGGCTCACAATAAAGCCAGCATTGTCGAGATACCATCGACAAGAGCCGGCGCAGCAAGGCACCTTTGACTCATCGCCCGAAACGTGACTAGACAATCATGGTCTACGCCTGGAGGCTGGACGTCCTGCTCGCACCGCTTTAACCAGTTACTTCAACTACAGATATACCATTCGGCCTGCCCCGCTGTAATGCTACAATGTTGTGTCGCCTGTGGCTAGGAGAGGCGTTTACTAACGCCTATTTCCATGTCATCGCAATGGCAGACTCTCCAACGTGTGAGCAGTGCGCGTGTTTTGAAACGATTGCGCACATACTTTGCGACTGCCCTCAATTCGAGCGTGCCTTCCTGTCTGCTACACTCCGCCGCTTGGACTCTCGCACTTTAAATGTACGCTCTCTAGTCCCTTTTACTATAGATCTCTGGACACGTGACAGACTCCTTTGCTTGGTGCTCATTCTTTCGTTTTTCTCCATTTGTTCCCCTCCCTACGTGTAGGGTAGCCAACTGGGCATATCGCTTAGTTTACCTCCTTGCCTTTCTATTTTATTTTCTCTCTCTTCCTATCTCTAATCATGTGCACGTACATGTACGCGTTGAGTCCACTGATACGAAACTCTGAGCTAGTTGGTATGACATAGATAAGAGGCAGCTTCCCCGTATCTTCTCTTCTGGTACCTGATCGCGCTCTGCCTGGTGCAAGTTCGTTTCAGGTAGAGGTCACACTCCTCTGTGCTAGCTACAGATGATGTTTGCCCTCTGCGCCTCCGATGTTTCCAGAGGGTGGCTTGCTTTGGTTAGGTTTATGCGTAGCACTACTAGATGTAATTACAGATTTCGCCGATGTACAGTGAACAAGCCGATGTCTGTCCGAGGCCGTTCTCTCGCTTTCTCATTTTCTGTGTGGTACGAAAGAGAACTTGGCGACGCGTGTCACGCGGCTTGGCCTACGAGGAAGCGTAACTGTCGCATAGCTTCAGCCAATGAGGGTTACCCGTATCATAGTCATGTGCCGCTCGCGCGCTCTCAACTTCGGCCTCTTTCCCCTCTTGTAATCCACTTAGGGAACTGACGCCAACCCTATAGGGTTACCATCCCTAGGAATTTATCCCTAACTCAAGTTTTTCGTGGTATCTTAGAGACCTAACGTCTTTTTTTTTTTTTTTCAGGGGCTCTGGCACCCTGCAGTACTTGGGATCCGTGCACCTTGATAAAAGGTATAGAATAGATACTGAGTACTATATACGAGGCAAAATTAAGACATACTTGATTGCCGACCTCCAGATTCCTTAAGGAAAGACTTGGGTGACGACTGGCGCTCAGCGAGATATGACTTCCTATGTAAGCAATAGTGCGTGCAGCTTTGATACACAACAACGACGGTTGCTGCGATGTGATAGTAAATATGAAACATTGAGCCCCCTGCACCACATATCTAGTTTAGATTGCATTGATATTTTAGTGCGAAATCGCTGATCAGGGGGCCTATATCTTAGCACGATCGTTTAAACGTCTGTCGGGTAGGTGTCGACCGAGGAGTGGGGCGGTATACTGCGCTTTCCTCTTCACTAAAACAAACAAACGACTCCTGGTCTATAGGGTTAAGCTTCACAAAGTTACTCAGGCTATGATAGCCGCCGTAGTGGAAGGCTCCGGAATGTTCGACCTCGTGGTGTTCTTTATCGTTCACTGACATCGCACATCACACGGTCGCCTTATATCTCAGCGGAATTGCAAATTTGTGTGTAGGAAAGAAAAGGCTCACTATATTTTACACTTCTCACTGAGCACCTGAGCCGCTCAGTTCAGTATAAGGGAAGATGGGAGTGACAGCATAAGGTACCGTGCAGAGTTAAGGAGTAATTTTCCCCACCTAGGAACTTTCATGTGCACTGAAATCGGTGGCCAGTTTCTCATTGCTAAAACGCCAATCAAAACCGTGCCAAACAGTGCTTTTGTGCGTCTTCACCGGTTAAAGCGGAATTAAACCTCGGCTATTAACGCGATAGCGTTAAGGGCCCCGTGTCGCAGAAAAGTCGGTGTCGTCGTCGCCGCCGTCCCGCGTCGTCCGGCATTGGCCGTGAGCGAAAAATCCCAGAAGCATCAATAAATAAAAACGAGTAGGAAAAGTCGCCGATCTGAGGAATCAAAGGTGGGCCTCCGGGGTGCGAGACGAGCATGCTAACCACTCCGCCACGCAAGCTAGATGGTTTGAAATGAACAAAGGCCCGTCTATTGATTGCGGTGTTGTCTCAGAAATGTCCTATAGAGAAGTGTATTCTGGCATATAATAATAATTATGAGCATGTAAATTACAGAATTACAGAACAGGCAGTTAAGCGAGTGGCAAATTACTTTTCCACTGTACTTCCTCTTCGCACGTAACGCCATCATGCGTGTGGCGCACGGAATAAGATAGACAGGGCGTGGCCTCCGAGATCTCCATCGCGCCGGCTCGGATCGGCAACGATGTTGCCGACGAACTACGACTGCAGCTTGAGGCCCGCGCATTTCGGCAAGGTGGCTGGCAGCGCTTCAACGTCCCAGAAGGATTAATAAATAAAAATGAGTATAGCAAAAAGCGCGACAAGCAAATGAGTAGACGGTGCGAACGGGGCGCGATAACGCTAACGCGTTCCATTCTTAAAGGCGAAGCTTAAGCGTCCTCCAATTTTTTTTATTATTATTATTCATCATTACAGGTTCCAAGCTTCCGCGATGGCAACTCTCGGAACGGTACCGGTTAACCCACAAGTCAATATTCGTTTTCACCCTCAGTAAGTGGAAAAACGTGTCGAATGGGCATAAATCTGCGTTGTTGCTTATCCTGCAAAACACATGACTGCTGTTTCATTCCATGAGGAATTTTGTTAGTGTTATGAGAACAAGGAGGTTATATATATATATATAACCTCCTTATATGAGAATTATTACTCATTTTTTCACAACCTAAATATTTTCTCGGTGGTTGTTGCGGTGATTTTGAGTCGACCTAGGTTGTCAACATGGGTCATGCCTCAGCCATCACGGACAACAGACGTGTACGTGCGGTGTTCTCTATACCTCGGTTCCGCGCCACTTTCCGCATCCCAAAGCAGCTTGTGCTGACCTCCAACGGCCGATCACCTTTAAGCGCACTTTTTCCATTACCTTTGTTTGCCCTCCCGACCTTCTTTCAGTATTCTAGCTGCAGTAACTCTAATTTTTGTTCATGCCTTGCATTCTCTTAGCATCTCTCTTTTTCTCTCCATGAGCGGTGCTAGCGCACCTACATCGCACCTGATTAAGTTTGCAAATCGACCGTGATTTTTTTTTTTTTTTTTTTTTTTGCCGAGCATGTCTTTGGATTTTGCGGATAAGTGCCACTTATGTTGGATGTCACTCCACGCTTATGCTGCTATAGGCATGAAATGCTTTTTAGCTGTCATTGTCAGTGGCGCCAGAACGGAGAGAAAACGAAGACGAACCTAAACGAAGTTTCGTGAGTCCATCCTCTGGTTACATACTGCGCTGGCGATAAAGTAGCCCATGCCGAACAAGTGTCTAATAATAATAATTGGTTCACAGGAAGGGAAATGCGCAATATCTGTCACACTTCCTATGTGGACACCTGAACCGCGCCGTAAAGGAAGGGATGAAGGTGCGTGTGAAAGTGGAAAGAGAGAAATGGGAGCCGTAGTGGAGGGCTACGGAGTAATTTCGACCACCTGGGGATCTTTAACGTGCGCTGACATCGCACAGCACACGGACGCCACTTCGTTTCGCCTCCATCGAAACGCAGCCACCGAGGTCGAACAGGTGTCTCCATAGACCTATTTGGCGCACAGTGAAGGAATCTAAGTTCTGTCCTGCAGCCTGAGCCGAGCACGCGCTCTCCTCGAGATTGTGAGCGAAGCAGGAGCGTCGCGCTTGTAAAACAGTTCGTTCGTCAACGGGTATGTACGCTGGGAACTTAGGATGCCAACGTGTTGCATTGGGGCGGCAGCTTAACACGTAGGCTTCCTATGGGAATTTAAATCCACTGGAACTGGTCTCGGGCTACCACGTATCGTCGCGGCACGGAACCCGTCGTAAACAGAGCAGGCTGTGGTAAAGGTAAAGTGGGAGGTAGTGGCCCTGAACATTGCAATTAGACGGATGTACTTGGTGGATATATGAAAGTTCTTTTTGCTTTGTGTTTTTGGTGTTTCTGTTTCTTTTATGGCTGTTTTTTCCCTGTTACTTGTTTCCAAACCTGGTCCAGTCTACCTTCAATTTAAAAATTCCTGAACACCGCGCGGCGAGTGGTGCAGCAGTCGAACCAGACTTCAGACCGTCGGCGCGTTTGCCGGCGGCTTCAGGTATACTTCAGCGGCCAGCGCAAGAGTGCAAAGCTTTGACTTGACACCGTTGAACCTAACGGCTCCAGAAATATTATGAATTTAGTATTTCTATTGGTCTGACTTCTTCCTTACCTATAGTTCACCGAGCTGAGTACATGTTCCATTCATGGGGCCGGCGTGTGTGCGAAGTTTCCACTGCACCTAATAACGGGTAGCGAGAGGAATAGGAAACGAATCACTTTATTATTATCCCTGGGGGTGCCCATGTGAAGAAGGAGTTCTTTTGGTGCTTGAAGGTCCCTCTCTGCTGTACTATATAGGTACAGCCAGTCAATCGACGACAAAAGTGCGCACTAATTAAATGACCTAGTCTGCACGAACCGGGCCCGCTGCTTTCTGAACATTCTGAAACAACGCAGTGCCCGACACGAAAACTTGAAGAGAAAAAAAGAGGACAGTACACCCGCGCTCGTCTACTTTTCCCCACTTTTCCATCATCTGCAAGTTGTCACGCTTTCGGTTGCAGTAAAGTGCAACACCAAATTGCCTGCAAGCACAGGCTCTCCTGGACCAGAACGCAGCACATGTGTGCAGGTCTGTGCGCGTTTCTTATGTATACAAGTATGTCTCCTGCATTTATAAGTTTACGGCTGCCAACGACGCTTGGGGGCTCGAGATGGCAAAAGGAAACCAGCGTGCTTTGCTGGAGTGCACAAAATGCACGGGAGAGATTTATAAATGTGCCATTCAGTTTACGTATTAAATGCAGCATTTGATGCTTCCCTCTTATCGTTCGTGATGAGACACTAATGGCAAATATTTGCCTGATTCCTGGAATGCGTTGATTATAATGGAGTTTTCAGCTTCCCTTTGAGTATATATATATCTCTCTCTCTTCTATCTGGATTACTGCATTCTAAAGTTACAATGCCTCCTCGTGTGTCCATTCCCATATAGTCACCCAAACCAACTCTCTGCCCTCTTGGGCACCAAAGGGAGCCCATCTACCTCTATTTTAGAGCGCAGCTCTTTGGCGCCCGTTCCTGCGTTTCGCGTCGTCGTTGGTGTCGGTGTTGGTGTCCCTGTAACCAGCTCCGCAGCAGGGGCAGCGGGCGCTCCTTCCCCCACCTCCCTCCCGCTTCCTCCGTGGCAATGGCGTGGCGGCGAAGTTGCTCTCCAGTTGCCGAAACGCCGGCTCGCTATCAGCGGATCACGGTGCGTGCATCCAAAGCCTACGAGTCACGTTCTCTTCGCTCGCTAGCGGCGTCGGCAGCATCAGTCAGTCGCTACTATCTCTTCTTCGCGCAACGTTCCTATGGGCCCGGAGAGAGTTGTGGAGAGCCGAAGCGGGCGGACGCGCTTCACATGGGCTCCGCGAATTTTGGCTTTTTCGGCAGCCTGTCGATCTTGCTTTCCTGGCTTTTGTGCTCAATCGACGGCAGAAGAGAAGAGGACCACGAGGATACCATTTTTTCGGCAAGTGGGACTTTATTTTGCCATTTTTTGACTTTGTTTGTTCGACGCAGCACGTAGCTGAATTGAGCTTAACGGCGCTAAGCCTAAAACGGCCGACCGGGCCCACGGCGTCCCTACCGGGGGATCGTTTGCCGCTCGTGGTCGTGCGAAAGCTGTGAATCATGGATATTGTGGAAGGAACCACGATTACACCGGAGGAACTTTCGGAACCAGGACAATGGTTCACGAGCGAAGGAGGAAGGTACGTGCCGCTAGAGAAGAGCGGGCAGAAAACTGCGAAACAGCGAGCCAAAGAAAAGCAAGCACGCAGGAAAATGGCGGCCAAGTCGATCGAGCGTCAGCAGACGCGCATTCCAGATGGCGCCGAGAAAATTGTTCTCCGACCTCGTGGAGGCCTACTTAGGCTTACCAAATATGGAACAGCACATCTCACTGACATCATCAAAATGTCGGCGGGGATCAATCCACGCGAAGAGAAGGAAGATATAATAATTCCAAATATGAAGCAGCACTCCGTTCTGGTCATCACTACAAGTGCGGAGAGGAAGCTGAAGTACGTGAGCGTGAAACACCTCATGTTCGACGGTGAAAAAGTGGACACTTCTGCCTACGTGGCCACCCCCGAGCACTGCGGCAAGGGAGTCATCCACGGGGTTCCGCTCGGATATTCTGTTGAAGAAATTCTATACCGCCTAGATCGCAAGGACAACCCCGAGATTCGAGGCGTCCGCAGACTGGGCAAAGATTCCAAGTCGATCTTCATTCTCTTCAAGGAGAAAGAAGTGCCAAGATGGATTTATCTGAACGGGACGCCGCACAGGTGCCAGCTGTACCGCAAAAAATACGAAGTATGCGTCGCCTGTGGCCGACTCGGTCATCGCGAGGACGTGTGCCCGGATCCGACGAACGTCAAGTGCCGTGGCTGCGGCCTCGAGAACCCGTCAAGAGAACACAAATGTGAACCAACATGCCAGCTCTGCGGCAAAGGCCATGCACTAGGAGACCCCAAGTGTCGAGAACTTTTCCGCACTCCCTACGAAGTGAAGAAACGACATTGGGAGAAGATGGACCATGCAGCGACGACTGGTGGAGGACATCAGAGTCGGGAAAGCGAACCGAAAGTAAAAGAAGACTTCGAATTCCGCGAGGACTCTTTCCCGATTCTGGAAACGAAACAAGGCAGACCACCGCCGCCGCCCAGATACCGCTCCGATTCTTGTGCCAGGAGCCAGTCCAGGGGACGCTCAAGCTCAAGGGATACTGCCAACGCATGGAGACGAGGTAGGAGCATGGAACGTAAGGGTGTGAGTTTTGCGGGCAAGGTCTCCCAGGAAAATAATCACAGGGGTAAACGAGACGAGGAAATTGAGAAATTAAAGCAAATGATCGAAAACTTAACGGGGATAGTCGAATCGCAGCGGTCCGAGATCCAAAACTTAAAGAAATCACAGAGGCAGGCAACACCTCCTCCGCAACAACCCATTAGACAAACGACCTCCCAAGCGGTACGTCAACAGCCGCAGGGACAGGATAAAATGGTCACAGAGCCGTCCCTCCCACCACCGGTGAAACGCAAAATTCAAGACACCGACCCTATTCAGGCTATGGAGAAAAGGATGGAAAATTTGGAAAGGTTAGATGCCAAGATGAGTGAATTTATGAATCATATCAACATCCAAATTCAAGCTGTCCTCGGGGCAGTTCAGAAACAGGCCGAGGAATGCCAAAGGTTAAGGAATGAGATGGCCGCCATAAACGGGTGGCAACAAAATATAGAACAGGTCGTCTCGCAACTGCAAAATGGCCAGGCGCGCAAATGAAAATCAAATCTGGCAGTGGAACTGTCGCGGCTTCCGGCGCAAGCGGCCGATTCTGCAACAGTACCTTTTGCTATTAGATGAGACTCCATTGGCAATTGCTCTCCGGGAAACCGGGGGGCCCGCAAAATTGTCGGGATATCAGTCATTTCATAGTGGCAGGGGAGAGAAATCCTCGGTCACAACACTCGTGAAAAGAAACATTGCAGCCATTGAACACGATCTAGAGTCGAGAGAGATCGAGAACGTGTTTGTAGAAGTTTTAACTGGAAAACAGAAAGACCCTAGTCTATTCATTCTAAATTTATACAGCTCACCCAGGCAAAGGAAGGTGAGGTTCAGAGCTCTGCTTCGCAAGGCCCTCAAAATTTCAAACGACCAGCCACTGTTGATAGTGGGGGACTTTAATGCACATCACCAGGAATGGGGGTACCCGCACCAGTGCCCAAAAGGTAGACAGCTGTGGGAGGATACGCATGACCTATGGCTCACTTTGCACACGGACCCCGAGAGCCCAACGAGGGTGGGCAATAGCGTCAGTAAGGATACATCCCCAGACCTAACATTCTCGAAAAACGTAAAAGGTCTAGAATGGCATAATTCGGATCAAAATTTTGGCAGCGACCACTACATAATTGTCTCCACACTAAGGAAAGGCGTTAAAACACGCCGGGCTCGCGCACCGGCCGTCGTTGAGTGGGATGAATTTAGAGATATGAGGAGGGCTCAGGAACTAGAACCCATCAGAAGCATCGAGGAATGGGCGACGGCGCTCAAATCGGACGTTAGAGAGGCAACAAAATTGCTCGAAGGTGATAACGCCCCGGAGATTGCGGACAGCCGTCTTCTGCATATGTGGGAAGCTAAGCAGAGCATGGAGCGTCGTCTCAAAAAGCAGAAATGGAACCGCAACCTCAGAAGAAGGATTGCGCGACATAATAAGGAAATCGAAGACTATACTTTCAAATTATGCGAACAAAATTGGGACAACAAGTGTGACGAAATGGAGGGGAGCATGAACCTCTCTAAGACTTGGAGCTTCCTCCGGCACTTGTTGGACCCAGACAACTCGAAGACGCAATCTGGTATAAGATTGGCAAAAGTGAGGCACGCTTTCGAAGGGAACGATGACGATTTCATGAACAAATTAATTGAGACGTATGTGGGGGAAACTTCACGAACCCCACTTCCTGACTATGGTGGAGCGCCTAACGAGGCGCTGGACGTCCCCATCACAGAAGCGGAAGTGAGGGCGGAGATTGTAAGACTTAAAACGAAGTCGGCTCCAGGCCCTGACGGAGTAACGAACAAAATGCTCAGGAACCTAGATGATGACTCCATTAGGTATCTAACGGAGTATATGCAGGAATGTTGGGAAAAAGGCGAGCTCCCACAACAGTGGAAGACGGCAAGCATTATTTTAATACCGAAACCAGGGAAGCCTCCTCAACTAGCAAATTTACGACCAATTTCCTTAACCTCATGCGTGGGGAAATTGATGGAGCACGTCGTCCAGACCAGACTGATGAATTTCATGGAGCAGGATGATCTGTGGCCACATGAGATGGTCGGGTTCCGTCCTCACTTGTGTACGCAGGACGTCATGCTCCAAATCAAACATGACATAATAGACTCAAAGTCTAAAGATGCGAAAGCAATTTTGGGGCTCGATCTCACGAAGGCTTTCGACAACGTAAAACATGAGGCGGTCCTGGAAGGGCTGAACAAGATTAATGTAGGTACCAGAACATATCGGTACATCAGGGACTTTCTGACGGGTAGAACGGCCTGCATGAAGTTCCAGACGCTGGAATCCCCCGCAATAGAGCTAGGGAGTAAGGGTACGCCCCAGGGATCAGTGCTGTCCCCCCTACTCTTCAACGTGGCTATGAGGGAACTCCCCGAGCAATTGGCAAAGCTCGAAGGATTAAAATTTAGTATATATGCGGATGATATCGCCCTTTGGGTCAACCGGGGAAGTGATTCGTACGTCGAAAACCTGCTCCAAGCCGCCACCGACATTATAGTCGATTACGCGGCAGAGAGAGGCCTAGCGTGCTCGCCGCAGAAATCAGAATTGTTTATATACAATCCGAAGCACTTAAGGTGCAAGGCACCGTCGGAGATCAAAATTAAAGTGGCTGGTAACGAGGTACCAATAGTCGAGCAAATCAGAATCTTGGGCTTGATTCTCCAGTCACACGGACATAATGGCGAGACCATCAAGAGGCTGGAGAATCACGCGATGCAGACCCTGAGCCTAATTAGGCGGGTGGCCAACAGAGGCCGAGGGTTAAAGGAAAAAAATTTGATGAAACTGATACAGGCCTACATCTTCAGCCGAGTGAGCTACGCAACGCCGTATCTAGATTTGAAAGCGGTGGAAAAAGAAAAAATTGAGTCTCTAATGAGAAAATGCGTAAAAAGAGCGCTGGGACTGCCCATATGCACATCCACAGAGAGACTGATGGCTCTAGGGGTACACAACACATGGGCAGAACTTGTGGAAGCGGTGCGAACCTCTCAAATTGAGAGACTTAGCACCACGAAGACAGGAAGAGTCATTTTGACGAAAGTTGGAATAAATCCGGATAGGGGTCCCACGGTCAAGGTGGAGGTAGCTGGAGAAGTCAGACAAAATTTGGTGATTCCCCCGCTGCCAAAAAACATGCACCCGGAATATAACAAAGACAGGAGGAAAAAACGAGCCGAAGCATTAGAAATTAGATTCGGCGAAATTTCGGAACATGAAGTGGCCTATGTAGACGCGGCGGGAGGTGGTGGCAGTTTCACGGTAGCAACGGTCGTCAGCGGCCGGGGCAATCCCGTGACAGCTGCCACTTTGCGCGGGCGGAGCATAGAAATAGCCGAGGAAAATGCGATCGCGTTAGCTTGCGTCGGAACGGAAGCGAAGTTTGTCATAAGTGACAGCAAAACTGCCATACAAAATTTTAGCAAGGGCAGGATCTCGCCCTTAGCAGCCAGAATCCTAGGCCAGAAAAAGTTGGATAGGAAAATTCAAATAATTTGGACTCCTGCGCACGAAGCCGTCCCCGGCAACGAGGCGGCCCACAAGCTGGCTCGAGATCTCTACCGCCGAGCCGCTACAGGGCCACTTGATGACCGAGGAAGCGGAGAGCGCTTGCTAAAATATGGGGAGATCACGCAGCACTACAGATTGGATCGTAGACTGGTACCCCCACCAGACCCGAAATTAAACAGCAGACAAGCAGTGGCGTGGAGGCGACTGCAAACTTATACATATCCGCACCCGGTTATGACGAACCACATGTTCCCTGAGGCTAGGAGTGACAAGTGCAATCTTTGTGGGGCGAGAGGGACCCTCGACCACATAATATGGGAATGTCCGTATTCTCCCAGGAGGACGAACAATATAGGCTGTAGAGACACCTGGGAGACCCTGCTGTGCAGCTCGGACCCTGAGCTCCAGCTCCTACTCGTCCAACTGGCTGAAGAGGCTGCTGGGACCCAAGACCTCCCGGCCTGCCTCTGAGGCGGCGGCACCCGCCCCTTGACCTGCGTGTCGGGGGGTGGGTAGATCACCTTATCTGTTGGACATTAAAGTTTAGTCCATCCATCCATCCTATGGGCCCACGCGCTGCCTCCCGTAACTTCCCGATAACTTAATTTCTCTCCTCATTTCTCCGACCACAAAGCTTCTTTCATGACAGCCAAGAACTATTAGAGGAGTGTTTCTTGAAGGAATACGTGTGAAAAATTGAAAAAAGTATGTAATTGTACATGCGTGTCTTACTCGAAATATTGGCCTCAATCTATCGAAAAGGTGAAGCAGCTGATGAGCTGCGCTCAAATTTCGCATTAAGAAGTAACGTAATCGTCGGCAGTTTTTTTTTTTTTTTTATTACTACCGTTATGCGCACAGTGCATATTAAGGAGAGATATCCTGAACCGCTCTCCGCTACCATCTCGATGTGCGCGGCGCCATTTCGCATGCTTACGGCACCAGCTCTAACGTTGGCTAATGCTTAGTCCACTCACTTTTAGAGTGTCACTTGATACCACACTCTGCGACGGTCATGTCATGCATGCCGGCCGCGTCGGGCCCAGTCAGCGAGTGTGCACTGGAGGAGTGCTAAACCCTAAACCAACCTTCCAGATCTTTAGCGCAGCAGCTGGCTGGAATTCATGAACTGGCTGGAGAAAGCAACTGAATCTCATCGAATGTGCACTGGCGGAGTGCTATACCCTGAGCCAACCTTCCAGATCTTTAACGCAGCTGCTGGCTGGAATTCAGGAACTGGCTGGAGAAAGCAACTGAATAAGAAAAAGGTTTTGGAAACCTTTTGTAGTTAACAGTACAAAAACTCAGCGACTGCTTGCTTGTTCTACTTGGATGTGAAGTCAACTATGAGCCATTTACCGTGCAAATGATAGCTACTTAGTGATGCACGTCCACTTTAAACTAGAGTTCTGTTTGAAAAAATCATTTCACAGTATGTGAGGAAATCAAAAACGCAAGAGAAAAGTCGCTTATTGTGATTATATCAATACAATAATGAAACATGGATGAGACTCCAAGGATGTTATGAGCTTTCAGTAGGGGCGCAGCACTGAACAAATGGCTATTAGACGTAACGATGCGTATGGTTTGATTTTGTATGTGTTGTAGCGGTGCTGTGCGTGTTCTGTGTGCGTTAATTTCCCCAAGACGAAATACAATAGTTAATATGACTATGGGTGAAAGCATGTAGAGAGAAACGAGGACTATTATTATTATTATTATTATTATTATTATTATTATTATTATTATTA
>JAJIZL010016914.1:30480-44092 GCA_023969395.1 Amblyomma maculatum
TTTTCAAACGCCAATATGATCAGTGCTACTAAATTGCGAGGAGGACTAATTGCTGTTGAACCCAATGCTCGTGTACGTTTTCTTGTTTTCGCGACTAGCAGTTTTCACGGGCCTTTTAACGTACACGACAAGTTGAGCCCTACAATGAGTGGCTTTATTATTGTCTTCTTTGACAGAAAGACTTAGGCGGTAAGCAGAGAATTCCAGAGAATTTCTAGCTGTTACCAAGATGCAGACATACGTACAAGGGCACCTTTTGTAAACTAAGTGCTTGAGGCGAACCTCAGGCATCGCTAAATCTTGAATGAACGTTCTTTAGGACTCTCTAAGGTGACTGCTACATCGAATTAGCGTACAATAACGAAGCGGTTAAAAGTTCGTCTTCCCGGACTGCGCCATTCACTCGGACTATATGAAAAATTGGAAGGACACGAGACTGTTGGTTAGCACACATTCTCTTTATCGTTCGCACGACAAATGGTAACGATAGCTGTCAGAACAGCTGGAAATATAGGGAAACCTAACGGCAGACCCCAGCCGAACATCGAGGAAGAAAAAAACAGCCGTTCTGCAGTGTACACAAGCTTATCAGCTATCCATTTCAAGACGGGAAAACCACCGGAGTAAAATGTGCACCCCGTTTATATGGGTCTTCCCAATAGGGCTTCTTAAACTAAAACATATAAATGCGTATCATGCGCGTTTCAGTGAAGAGCAATATCGGTCATAGCATTTAAAAAAAAAAAAGAAGAACGCGCGCAAAAATAAATTATTTCAATGCTGCTAGATGTCAAGGCGCTTGACGACAGTCCGCAACGCTTTCATTTCCAAGGAGTGCTGAGTACTACGTCGCCTTTCGACGCATCTTTTACGTGGCCTCTACGTCAATGCAAGACAGTAAACTTCCTCTTGTCTTCTTATTTTTTTTCTTTCATGACAAAGCCAATGAACTCAACTTATTTTGCTGGCCGATGAGCAGGCGATTTTGCGTTTTAATGTATACCCCTATTGTTTTCGGGCTTAGAAACGGGGGTAGAAACAAATTTTTTACAGCTGTCTTCTCCAAGAGACTAGACGAACTACGTCAGGGCGCTGACGTCAGCGATCTGAGCCACGGGCAGGGGCGTGTCGAAGTCAACGATCGTCTTCTTTTTCTTTTCTCATGCAAGTATGACGGTTGCTCCTTTAACCGTACATTATTCTACAGGAGTAAAATAAATTTCAGGGCATCATGCTACTGTGTGCGATATTTCTAAATCAATTCACGAAAGGAGTAAGCAGCCATGCGAAATAATTTATTTTCAGTTGGCACACAGTGCCGTGAAAGAAAGCACGTTGTTACCGTGCGATAAGCAATTACTGATAATGTTATTGAAAAGCATGTTTATGAAAATTTTCAACTTTTTTTTGTTTTATAAACAAGTAAAAATAGATGTCATTCCCAAATGTCCACTGAGCAATTTGGTTATTAAACTGGCACAAATTAAACTGAAGCCTACAGTTTATCGGGTCGTAATGACTAAGCGCGGATTTTTATTGGAAACAGGTTTTATTACAAGCTGGTAATTACGTCAAACAAATGAATCTATCGTCAAAGAAATGAATCTATGAGTCTATCGGCTATCGGCGAAGGGTTTTGGCATGCAAATTACGCCTACGAAAAGGGGGTTTCCGCGACGCAGTGCTAAACGGTGATAACTGATTCCTGCTTAGTCTTGACGCCACGGACCTTAGTCAAGTGGGGGAAAGAAAGCCTTTAACTTTTCAGTGCAATTTTCCCTAAGTAAGTGCACCTTTTGCCGGCGAAAAATCATCAGCATAGCCAGAAACAATAATTTGGTTTTTGCCTAAGCAAAAGAGAATGGAGTTGTCCTCGCTACCCCAGTTCAGGGAGTGTGCCTCCCTTTTGTGCAATGCTTGTACACATGGTTTCTCGTAATACCATTGCTGCTGACTTGGTCCAAAACTAAATATACGCGAGATAAGGCATGATTGATTTTATGAAGCAGCATGTACTTTATGGCGGCAGTCGCCGTGTTAGTAAATACCAGAGCAACGCTTTTTAAGTGCTATTTATACATGCTTTCGCTGCTTCAGTATGCAAGCAGTGATGACGCCTTCGCATATTTTCTACATCGGAAGTGCCTGCGGCATCTCTTTGAGTCAATTTATAGTTTTAAGTGTGCAGCTGAGTCGCAACTGCTGTAACGATGGGGGCAGGAGCGCGCCCAGCAACCGAACACGAGGAAAGGAGGGCGGGGAAGGGGGAGTGGAGGTCGCCGGAGGCAGCGCTAGCAGGGACTGACTGATGACGTAGAACGCCGTCGCCGCCATGCAGAAAGAGGAGCCCCCCCCCCCCCCCCCCCTTTTTCTGAGTGGCGGCGAGGATATAGTGTAGCTAGGGTGCTCCCCGGTTGCCGAAACGCCGGCTCGCTATCAGCGGACCACGGTGCATCCCGTTCTCACTCGCTTCACTAGCTAGCGGCGTCAGCGGCATCAGTCAGTCGCTGCGGTCACTGCTATCCGATCGTCGCGCAACGTTCCTATGGGCCCACGTGCTGCTTCCCGCAACCTTCCGATAACTCAATTGCTCTCTTCATTTCTTCTACCCCAAAGCTTCTTTCATGAAAGCCAAGAACTGTTAGTGGAGTGTTTCTTGATTGAATACGTGTGAAAATTTTTAAAAAGTTGTCTGTAATTGTACATACGTGTCTTGCTCGAAATCTTTGCCTCAATCTATCGAAAAGGTGAAACAGCTGATGAGCTGCGTTAAAATTTTGCATTGGGAAGTAATGCAATCGTGGGCAATTTTTTTTAATTCACCGACGCTCACTCGGGGTTATCGCAGCTGCTAAGGGAGCTGGCAACTTTCGATCACGAAATGGCTGACAAGCCCTATACGACCAACTCCATAGCACAACAGCATGTTACGAAAGGCGAGACTGAGTGAATCCTGCACCGTCCCCCCCCCCCCTCTTTCTTCCTCAACTGTTAGTTTTATTAACCTTGCTACATATGCTTGTAAATTTGTGAGGAGTATACAGTAAAGCCTTGACCCCAAACCTTTAGCCAATCTTATTGTACTATGCAAGATGCCGTGAACGTAGGAAGCACCACAAAAAAGCCCATCTTCAACGTGTCCTCTATATATTTGACCATTTCTATGTGCCAGAAAAAGCTGTTTTCTCGTTTTTAATTCTTTCAGGCAGTCTCCGCCAAACAAGGAGCCTTGTGGGGTAGCCACAGCTACTCAGGCAGCTCATTTGCAATCGAAAGCTTATTCATCCACTTGTGGGGGCGTGATTTAGTAGGGGCTTCCAGTACACAGGAGCGTGATCACTCAATTTACTACTTTTGCGTACCCGTAGTCATACTAAATTCCTTCCTCCCTCTCATCTTGTAGAATCAGCATGCGTGGCTGTTGTTCGAAAACACCATTCTAACATCCAAAAACTGCATTTGGGAATCCAAATGTGCACTGGAACCCATGGTGCGCGCATGGAGAAAGGGACAAAGAGAATGTACTTTTGATGATGCATTTGATGACAGGGTCTGTCCACGCCATCCATGAACCAACAAATGATTTTGCTTTAAAATTTCACCCCTACATACACATATATGGCTGCCCTTTCCGAGCAGTGATTAATCACAACCCGCTGTGTTGGTGAACCTCAATAATCCTTGAGGGCGACTTGAACGCTGCAGCCTTCTATTGTAAGAATTTAATGTCACCATCGTCTGCAGATCATATAATTCAGAATCACACCGATTCTAATTGTCCCAAGCTCCCAGGTAGCCACCCTATTTCAATTGCACTGAAAGTTACAGCAAACATTGTGATCTGTGCTGCTATGGCACCTGGAGAGCGGTGGGAAGCGACAGAATGGTAAGTTGGAAAGAGTACAGATGGTGACAACGTTCGTGAGCAAAAACCTACATGTGGGAGGTAGCAGGTCGCATGAATTGTAGGCACGGACGTGCTATGGTTTGCTACTCGATGTTCAGCTGCCAACTAGGCAGCTGTCAGATAAGGTGACATAGGAATCGAACCCGATGCCCTTGGATATTGAATCAGACACGCTAGTCAAGTAACAAGAGAGCATTCCAGGTCCTGAAGGTATGCCAATGTTTTGACGCTAGCAGACGTTTCGACTGATGGACTTGCCTTCGTCCAACAAGACAAAGCAAGTGTTCCTATCGAAATATTGCGAGGCCAGTAGAAAGTTCGCACTCAACCCTTGCTCGCTTTTTTTCTTCAAAGGTCCCATCAGCCCCATGCCCTCTGTAATGTGAATTTTGCTATGCAATGAAACTAAGAGAATGACCTAGAAGTGAAAACAGACATGCATGTTCTCTCTTCTGGTTATACCATCCACATTTTTTCTTTGTCTCTTTACTGCAAGCTCAGGAAAGTAGCTCTACCATAAAAGATACACCAATACTTGCTTCTATTAGCACTATACTGCATATGCAACAAACTTCATTGACACCAGAATAATAAGCAACATCTCAGTTCCATGCGCTAAAATTTCAGCAAAGGCTTTCCGATCATAACCACCAGCTTTTAGGACAGTAGTTTAGGCATAAAGAAGAACTGCCCTGTTCAAAGCACAGCAGTTCCAGTACACAAAAATACCATTAGACACAACATGTAGAGGACATGTGTGGCAATATGTGTGGCAACAAGAGCGAGTGACACATATACATTCAATCAAGAGTGCTATAAAAAAGCACTTTTGTTTTAGCCCTGTCAATTTAACAGATTTAAATGCTTTCACACAGTGCACTACCCTTGAACAAATGACACTTTTGGCGCATGGTGTCACATGGCAAAAATAAGTGTCATTTGGAAATTATGGTAGTTATGATGAATATTGTGCCCTCTAAGGAAATAAATTTTTCCATATATATTTACATAAAATGTTATTATATCATAAATGCAATTCATGCAAGCTAATTTTCAGTTTATTTCAGCATCTGCGATATGTTGTTGGCTACAATAAGCATTGTGATCCAAGACAATAAGTCAATTCATAATACATCAGCAATGCAAACGCTGCTGACTGCACAGAGAGAGCAACCTCGGTGCTAGCAGAAAAATGCAAATTTCCCAGAATCAATATATTGCATGCGGGCTCAGGCTCGCATTGCATTGACACCACTTGAGCTTGGGATTAAGTGATAAGCAAGGAAGTCGCAAGTCACTGAAGAGCATTTGCAAGCAAATACCTTTGCCATCCCTAATGTTGTAGCCAACAGTATGCCCAAGAGAGCTGACGGTGAGAGCAGCTGTTTTATAGCGCAGCTCTTATGCGCACGTTTGGTGGGTGAGCCGCACCGCCATTGTTGTCAGTGTAATGGAGCAAAAGAGAGTCAAGAGCCAAAAAGAATTTCTCAGAAGAAGGGAAAAAAAGAGCCACGGAGATGGCTCTTCCTTCCCTTTTTCTGAAAAACTCTTTTTGGCTTGTGAGAAAAATAAAGAAATCTTTGGCCACGTAGCCACTGCTGTCGGAGTAAGTGAGCGAAAGAGGGTCATAAGCCATGAGAGAGACATGAGACAAAGAGCTGCGAGCTCTGCATAGCTCGCTTGGGGCTCTTCTTTCTCTTCTTCTGAGAAATTCTCTTTAGCTCATGAGAAAAGTAGAATGCTTTGTAACTGCACATGCAAGCATGTCTCAAATTTTTTGGCTGAATGTGTTGCAAAAATGCTTTAATAGCTGCGCTCAAATTTTTCCTTAGGGAATATCGTAATTGTCGTTAGAATTTTTGTTGCTAGAGTAAAACGGACCCATTGAGAGACACACACACACATACATAAATATATATATATATATATATATATATTGTGCACTGCCGTTCAGACTGCACACTCGCCTCGCCAGACCGAATGTTGCGTTCTGCAACAAATGTCACTAAAGTGTTCATCACGTGGCAGTGTGCAGATGTCACTCGCTGAAAGACAATAAATGTGCCCATATGACAGACATATAAGATTCAACAATGTAGACTATAACACTAACTAAACATTGCATAGCATCTAACACATGATGAAAAGCCCAGTAAACATTGTAAATATAAAAGAGCATTGTCTATAGCATCATGAAAAGGCAAAGCTACCTTGTTACTTCACAGTGTTGAGAACTGATAAACAATATCAGTAGTTTCCTTTCTTTTAAGCCTATAAAAGTATCAAAACTGCTATCCAAAAATGTGAGCTTTACACTGCTATATGTGGTCCACCAGGAAGATTGTTCAACAGGTACTACATATTCAATGCTTACAATTCTCACATATACAATCCTCCAGTGACCTCAAGCACAGACCCAGTGACGTATGAGCTTGCAGGGGAGCACAGGAAAAGCACTGCATTGGCAAGTTCTTCTGGCTTACCAAACCGCCCCATTGGAATTCTTGCCATGATCTTTGTAAGCACTTTTTCCGGCACACTAGCAACCATCGGTGTTTCAATGAAGCCGGGCATAATAGCGTTGCAACGGATATTGTGTCTGGCCAGCTCTAATGCTACTGTCTTGGTGAAGCCAACAACACCAGCCTTGGACGCGGCATAGTTGCACTGACCCATATTTCCCGTCTTCCCCACAATGCTGGAAATATTCACTATTGCCCCATTAGGCACACCAGATGCAACCATTTCCCGAGCGGCAGCTTGAGTCACCAGGTATGTTCCCTGAAAGTATAAGAGGACGACAAGTCAGAAGTGCCCAAATGCACTGTACCTTCCAGCCCTCAGGACAATACAGAAGAGGATGCAATGTGCAAGTATTCTCAGTAAGCCTCAATCAGTGTAACCCTATCACACAAATGCTCTGAAGTTGGCAAGGTGGAATTTAGTACCACCAGCATAAATCACTGCTGCACAATCTGGTTAAGCAGTAAGATTGAACCTCCTGCATACTACGCACAAATGAATACAGTGAAAATTCCAATGTGTATTCAAGCAATTTAACTTTGACATAATCAAACTTACTGCATCATTTCTGTTACATAATGTAGTGACATATTTTATGTGAAAAAGAGAGGAGCTTTATTACTAGAACTTACTGTATTATTCCTCTGGAAAAAAAAGCAATAATGCAACATAAAAAAAAACAGGTGAATTAAAAAAAAAAAAAAAGTAACATAGTTTTATGACCAAATTTAGCACTTTTTTCCATTTTCTATTAACTCAGCAATTTGAAGCTTGGGGGATTGGGGAAGTATTCCAACAGTTATACCCCTGTCAAGTTAATGACAATTGTAATAGGCACAAAGTTCGGTCAACTGCTATACCCTCGGAGCTGACGAACGCTGGCACGCCACCACACGGCCGCACACCTCGTCGCGCATCCTTCGAAGCAGCTGGTTACTTTTAGCAAAGACTCCATAAAGTTTCGAGACTGATTTATTTTCTGTCATGAAAATCGTTCTCTGAAAGGAATTTTGGTATGTTTGTGTAGTGACATGTTTTATGGTTGACATAAGCTATTTATGTCCGTCGCTATAGAAATTACTGCTACATTTCATTAAATGCCATGAACACTCATTGCCACAATCTGGCACATCCTACTGCAAATGATTGCTAGGAGGTGGACATCCATTACACAGGACCAGAAACAGTGTACGCCAATTTGCCCTCCAAGGTTGTCAAGGATCTACACTTGACGACAGTTTCCTTGTAAAAGGAGAAACATGGTGCTTTCAGTACGATCCTCTGTTAGTGGACACTGGAAAGAGAGCATGGTAGCCACTCAGGACACCACCACAAAGGACCACCACAAAGGACCACCACAAAGGAGCCAACAGCTCTACCAAAATAACTTTTTGTAACTGCCTCCAAGATTTCACAAAGCGTTCGAAGCTATGTATGTACAGAATGCAAGGCAGGCTAGGTACTTCACTTCGCTTCTCTTTATTTCAACTTGTGCACCAATCTCAAAAGATTGGTGCACAAAAGTTAATTTCTTTTTTTATGGACTCGGTCTCCGAAATTGATAGACCAAAGTTGTATATAGGGTAATTTTGAAGCCTCCACTGCGCCACCTCAGGCGAAGGTCAGCATGGGCTAGCAGTGGACATTCAAGGAGACCTTCAGCTACTCCGGAGCTGTGCTGGCTCAACCACGTCACCAGCCACATCATTCGCCATGGTGGTTCCGCTGCGTGTGCATGCTCTCTCTCCGCCACTGCAGTTTGAGCCACCTTGCATGTGCTCTCCGGCCGTAAGACCGCATGGCTCGTTGCGCACTTAGCTGCGTTTTAAAGAGGATCGTGCACCGCTCGCCTAGGCAGTACACACTTTGCCATGGATCCAAGCGGAGCTGGGCCATCTCGGAATGCTACGCAAAGGACCTTGCAATATCGTCAGCAAGCGACATGCTCTCGCTTTGTATGACTAGGTTTAAAAGAGTTAAACCCCTTCAGCTATTTCTTTTTTATATTTACACATCTTTATTTTCAAAACTAGTAGTGTTACATTGATGCAGTTTGTGCTGGTGGATCTCATGGGAAGGTAGGCATTATGCATCTGATAGAGCTAACAACTGTACAATTAACTAAAATAAAATAATCATCTTCTCTTATATTTTTATTGCAGTGGCAGTATACGTTGTCATATCAAAGGTCATCGAAGGCTGGAGTGGGCCCAGCTTTTTTTTTTTTATTAATTAGTCGGCAATGTGGTTCAAGATACTGAATGTAAAAAAAATGTGCATGGTAAAGCTTGCTGTGTTGGCTTCAATACACTGCATACTTATAAAATGACACTGCTGTATATGTATTGTCACCAAACTCATTTGAACTTCCTCTGCATCACTAAATACACAAAAATTTGCATTTGACATATAAAAAATGCAAGTGACGAGCTTTCATAAATATGCAATGTGAAAATGCCAAGTAAACTAGAACTTTAAGATGCATGCCTCTGATGCTTTAGATTTTGAGCCACACTGCCAAATAAGAAAATTTCAAACTGGGCTAACCTTTGATAAAGACAGCCTTCAAAAGTGCAATATAACCTTGCCCCCTAAGATCAAAAATAGAAAACATGGTTTGTAATTCTACATTTAGTTCAATGTCTGCCTTGATGTACAATCTATGTGCACTGATTTCCCCTGTGTCTCTCCTAAAGTTTTCAAAAAAGAAACTGATAAAATTAAAAATATCTCCCATTATATGGGGTATACAAGACAGAAGCAAGGAGACACAGGTCTATATAACTATAACGATAAACTAGATACAAGGATACCAAACTGCTGTCATCATGAAAAATATCTTCACGGCCTCAAATGTCACTCTCATGCAATACTTTTTCAGAGTATTTATGAAACTCAAGCATTATTACGTAACATCTGCACCTGGCAAAATTAATTTATTATTTTTCGTTTGTGACCTGTGAAACTGTAAACAGCATGTAGCTACAGGCGAAAGGTGTAGTTATCTGGCCTACATTTTTCTAGTCTTCTGACAGGTTTTCATACGATTATGACAAGCTGTATACATTAGCAATGTATATGTAGGAAGTACTGAGATTTCAAGCCAGCCGAGCAGCTCTCAGAGGGTGCACATCAATCTAGAGGACAGCTTGCAAAAGCACTGCTTCAATAGTTCCACGCTACCTTTAGGTTGACTTTCATGACATCATCAAATGCTTCCTCGGTCATGTCCATAAGAAAGGAGTCCCTAAGGATGCCAGCGCAGTTGACCACGATGCTAACAGGGGCAGAGTAAGATTTCTTGATTTCAGCAAAGAGTGACGACACAGACTCGGAGTTGCCTACATCCACTTCTAGAGCACGATGTTCGTGGGAACCTTCACAGAAAAGAAAGGTTAGATGAAGATAACAGAAAGACTCAAAAATTTTTTTTAGAAGTAACACACCTCTTTTTTGAGGAGACCAGAAAAGCAGCACTGACCGCTCCTAACATAGCCGATAATCCTGTGCCCATAAATGCTCCCATTCGGTTATGTAACCGCTATGCAGAAAACCAGCTAGCAATTGATTTGAAAACTGTGCTTGCAAGTGCAAATGTACATAAGCGTGCATGCCTATGCTGTCCTAGCATTTGAATATGCCCAACATACACCCACCCGAGTACAATGCTTCACAACAAAGCGCAAAAAAAACTTCTCTTTGTGGACAGGCCTTTGTACACCACTTCTTGAGCATTAAAATCCCAAATGAACATTACAATTAAAGGTCATGCTGCAGCTGTGGAAAATGTATGATTTGTGCTGCTAAGTCAGCTATTTGTGCCTAAATTCTATTACAGTGGAGGGTGAAGGTACATGGTAAGCAGCAATCATATCTTACAAAAATGCTCCACAATGTTTGAACTTGTATGTTATATGCTTGTTAGCAAGTTTCAGCAGGTATACATGCACGTAATCCACACCAGTCACAACAATCTCCATACAGAAAAGTTACCACTATATTTAAGCTTGCCGAGGTGAACAGCAGATAACTAAGTGGGCAAAATGTGACAATCGTATGAAAAAATGACCATGGCACACATATGTATATACCTGGAACCCCTCAGAATACCAGTGCATTATATTGATTTGTTAGATAACAATGCATATCGCAGTTTCTCCAAACTTTTCTGCATTGTTGGACAATGTTGGTTGCTATTTCTATGTTGTTTTCAATTGCAGCTTTTACAGGATAACTTCAGAAAACTTGTTTTGTACAAACTTCTTATGCATTGCATTAGTGGATGATATCATCATTAAAGCTTCTCTGCTTAATTACACCCGATTCATATCAAAATCATTTTTGAGTACATTATAACGACATAAAGCCACTTAACAATCATTTTTTAGACTACAGTTCTCGAGACATACCTGTATGCACATGGGCTTGTTGCAGTTTTTCGAATTTTCGGTCGTAATTACAAGGAACTCTTTGTTCCATTTTTGTTCAAAACTTCACAACCAAACAGGCTCCGCAAGTGGGCCACTTGGTACGGTGATAACAGGAGAAAACAATGAGAAAATCACACGGGAAACAAATACAATGCAACAAAACAGTGTTTTGATGAAAGCTTTCTTGAAAGTGGAACTAGTTTTGCCACACACCATGCAATGCATGCAAACTGTGCAGATATTATTTTTAACTCTGACGACGCACACACCTCGGGCAGATCCCGGCGAAAAAGTGAACGGGTCCTTCTTTCAACTCACCGGGTAAATCGTTGATCGTAGTCGCAGCACCTTCCTTGTTCTTGTCAGCAGCTATGACGCGCGCTCCTTCGTTCGACAGGACCTTGCACACAGCGCGGCCGATGCCACTGCCACCACCTGTAACTAAGGCCAAACGTCCTGCCAGCTGCTGGATACCTGCCATTGCACGAACTGAGAGGAAAATATCTCACAGCTATCGCGATTTCCAACGCATATACAGATATTTCCGGCCCTCTACACAGAACAGAGCCAAGAACCGACTGACTAAGATGAGTTTTGTGTTTGGGAAACAATGTTGGAAACAGTTTTGCACACCACTATTATGCAGTCAGCAACAGATGTCCGATAAGTTGCGATCCCACCGGTGCCCGAGCCCGCGAAACCGCCAACCGAAAGTAGGAAAGTAAACAACAGAAACAACAAGTTGTGAACCCTACGGCACTGTACAACTTTGTATAAAAAAATACAGCAGTTATGATTGGTCAAAATCCGGGTGTATACGAATAGTGGCGGCGCCCGCGGGCAGTAAAAAAAGAAAACTGCGTCAAAATTACAAATTTTTCAAATTGTTGATAAATGCATAGCACTATGAAAAATAAAATTTGTTGAAAACTTTCAGTAGCAAAACTTTTTAAAGATAACGTTAATTAAGATGAGAAAAAGGAAGCGAAAAAAGCAGAAAAGTATGATTATTCTAGTACACTGTAGTATGATTTCCAAAAGGCAACGACGGCAATGACAAAAAGCAAAAAGCTTCTATTGAGGACTTTTAGATGGCGCGACAATTCAAAAGCATTCGAAAAGTGGATCCAAAGTTTCGCAAAGAAAAGTGACGTCAGATATTTTTGGAGTGGTGCATTTTGTTATTTTCACACTATCTTTAAAAACCACCCGCATCCTTACTATTTTGTTATTATTTTCACTGCGATTTCTGGACTGGGCACTACTAATCGTTAGTTTGAAGCAGCAGGAAAGTCGAAAAGCGGGAATTTGAAAAGGCTGATATTGTCATGTCAGTTCAGCCACAGATATTTACTAATCCTAGCTGCTCATATGTACTCGGTTTCATGTACGTTTCTATAGCCTGTAGTACAGGTTTCGAGTCGTAGAATATTGTCCAATTATTTGCGTTCTGCTGACCAATGTAGCGGACGGCCTCTCTTATGCCTGCCAATTCAGTTGCCGTGAATTAGTATGTTTTATGCATAACTAAAGCGTTGGCTGTACGCGCGGACAAATTGTTGTCCTGCTTGCTGATGCCTTCCAGCGTGGCCACGTCGTAAAGTTTCAATGGATCCCCAGCCATTGCGCGATCACAGGAAATGAAAGTGCTGATGCAGAAGCCAAGCTGGTTCATGAAGAACAGCCTTCCATAAAACTCTTTCTCAAGGAGTGACGCCGCAGCCTTACTGGCTCATTCAGTGAAGTCTGCTATGGATCTACACTGGGACGATGCAAGCCATTAGCAAGAGCGCATCTCTCGGCTAGATGCAAGCTCGCGACTTCACGAACCATCGAAAGTTATGCGACACCAAGGAGCTCTACTCCATCGTTTACGGTTTGGAGTCGCGTACACCAAAGGCTACCTCCACAATATCGGAGTTGAAGCAAGCCTGATTTACGTGAACTGCAACATTCCCAAGTTAATTTTTCCTATTATTTGTGAGTGCCCTACCTATAGTGACACGAGGAGGGCCTTGGAAAATACTCTCAAGCAGTTGGACAGCCACCCATAGGTGCCAAGGCGAAACAAACGGATAACTGGTGCATGATGAAGGCACTGTTTGATTTGTTTTTAAAGTGAAACTGGCCTAGATTCCCGCCTGTGACATTTGCGTGTGCTGTTAAGTGAGCGAGTATCACACGTACATACGCATTTGTACTGAAACATGCGTCAGTGCACTTTGAACTTTTTCTGCTGAAGTGCCTCGTGTACTTGCTTCCACGTTTGTGCCGGAATGTGTGTTCAGTGACAAGTGGTACGTGTTCAAGACATATGCTGCATGTTGCATTCTACGAGTGTGCATGGTCTTCTCAAGTGCGCGAGCACCACACGTGTATGTGGTACTTTGAGATTTTTTGGTGAAGTGCATTGTGTGTGTGTTCCTGCGTTTGTGCTGGCATGTGAGAGTGCAGAGTTCTTTGTAATTGTGGCGGTGTTTGTTTAGTGACAAGTGGTGTGTGTCCAAGACATGTGCGACATATGACGTTTCAAGAGTGTCGTTAAGTGTGTGCATGGTCTCCTAAACAACTCGGACTACAAGTGAAACCTCACTGTACTATGACATCATCACCCTTCATTCACACCCTAACTCTCTTTTACTTCCTCCTTCCCACTTCCCCAGTGTGTAGCAGCAGGCCAGGGTCTCTCTACCGTCGGCCCACCTCTCTACCTTTCTTCTCATTAAATTACTCTCTCTCTCTCTCTCTCTCT
>JAJIZL010016914.1:49092-68479 GCA_023969395.1 Amblyomma maculatum
GGATGGATGGATGGATGGATGGATGGATGGATGGATGGATGGATGGATGGATGGATGGATGGATGGATGGATGGATGGATGGATGGATGGATGGATGGATGGATGGATTCTCGCTTGCGTTTGTGTGTGTTCGTGTTAGCAAACGGAGCGGCCGTGACAGACGCCTCCACCTACTATCCGAACTTGTGAGGAGTTTTACGGGCTGGCGCAGCACGGACGGCCAGTGGAAAGAGAACTTTAGAATAAGGGGCCCCAAGCTTTGCCCCCCCCCCCCCCCCCCTATGAGCTTGGGGCGTCGAAATGCGCGTGCGCAGAACGTAAGGCCTGCTTGAGGTCTTGGGTTAACGCGTGGGGCGGCCCCTATAATTAATGGCCGCAGAAAAGCGTCGCTTTCAAAGAGACACCGGATCCTCCCGCAACATCCCCGCCAGGCCAGCGAGTCGGTTTCCGAGAACAAACAGCCGCGACGAAACGACAGAGGAAGGAGGATCCCCCCGGGGCCTGGTGGGAAGGACTTTGAGGGAAAGAGCGACTTTGAAGCGAGCCGATCGACGCAAGAGAAAATGGGGAGATTGGTTTCAGGTGCCGTGATGAGAGGCCGCACCCTGACAGAAGCGAAGTTGTGCTTCAATGTGTATGTAGCTGTAAAAAAATTCTGTATTCTGTAATTAGAGTGAATGGTTCAGATTAATCGGAAGAGGGAGTAAAATTTGAAAAAAGAAGAAAAAGAAAAGAAGAACCTTTCGTAACTCCTAGTCTCTAACTTTCTTGTCCGCTGTGTTACGACGAGCTGACAAGATGTCGCTATCCCATCGGCAAAGTCGAAATAATAATTGTATACCGAAAATTCCACCCTTGCCAATAATTAATTCACATTCTGTGCTAGCGCTGTTTCCCGTGCCAACGGGTCCATCCGAACGCTTTTGACTGTGTGACTGTTCCTCGCCATACGCTGCATGCAGCCTGGACGTGAATGTTTTCTCTCTCTCATGGGTGCCGCGAACACTTTACTGGTTAAGCTTCCTGCTTGCCTTTCCTGCGTCGCTCTATTTGTCTCCGTTTATAACACAGCTCGGGTTAATTACTGGACAGGAGAAGGACGAGTTTGAGATCATTACAAGGATGAAATATTTAGAGGAAAAAGCGGCGCCTTTAAAGGCATGACGCGATAGCGTAAGCTACCAGCCCACATATAAAGCCCCGATGAGTGGCAGGCTGATTCTGGCGTCACCCTCCCATGTGAAAGGAGGAGCCTGAGTTGGCAGCTCTTGCCGAACGCAATGTTAGGCAAAAGCGTCGCCATTGTCAGAGCTATGCCCGTGATTTTTTGCTCACAACGTCGGCAAACGGCCACCGACGTTAGATTTTCGGTGAACGGGGCCTTTAACGCTATTGCGTTAAAAGGGCCTGACAATTAAGGCTTAGACCTTGCCTGTTTTCGACGATACTTAACACCATGTTTACGAGCTATCACGCATAACTGCAATTTACATGAATGTTTCTTTTTTGTCCCTGAGCGTTTCACTCCAAAGGTATATGAGGCCCGCATAAGACTGCTGGCATACTTGGATACGGAAACTTGAGATAGATTAATAAGTATGAAGATATTAGGAGTAGTGATGAATCACGGCGAACTCCAGTGGATTAGTTGTAACCGTTTATATGCATAGAAGTGACCGTCTATATATATCCCTGCGACCACGTGACTGTCTCGATACGTCGCGCCGATTTTTTCTGTTCTTTTTGTGGACACCGCCGCCGAGTCCCGCTGTTATTGGGAGATATAAGGCTTTCGCTTTAACGACTTGCCTCAAGTTTCGTTGCCACATGATTTTTTTTATTGCCGAAACAGATTTTCCCGAAATATTTATTTGCTTCTTTATTAACGCGATAGCGTTAAAGACCCCGTTCACCGACAATCCGGCGTCGGCCGCCGTCCACCGGCGTTGGCGTTGCGAGTGAAAAAATCTCGATGACGGCGCTGGCAGGCGGTATCTGGAAGGTGACATGGATGGCCGGAAGGATGGACGTAGGGTTGCGTGACATTGCGTTTTACAGAAACTTACAACTCGGGCCTCTCCTTTCATATGGAAGGGTGACATCAGAATCAGCCTGCCAGGACCCTTGCATTCACAATACCCCTAGGACACGTAGACACGTTCATATGGCTTTGCTAAAGCGCGAGGTTTTATACGTGGGCGGGTAACGTACAAGCTATCGCGTCATAACCTTAAAGGTGGAGCTTAAGTGTCCCCCATTATTTATTTATTCGTTTGTTACGCACACAGAAGTAACTCGTCCGCATTATTTTCGTTGAGAGGTTGGTGAGCAACGACAGCTGAGCTTGCTCTTTCAGTTCTGGAAAGGAAATTACAAGAGGAATCGTTTTCTGCATTCTGCCGACGTTCCCCTCTTCGCTTGCGTGCTTCACTCGCTCCACTATAGCGCGTATGCCCCTAAGCAAATCCCACTTGCTCTGTTCAACAACCCTAGGGAAGGGACATGATAGCCCAGTCCTCCCCTAAAAATAAAATGACTCCACTCCACATAACGATTCTTATGACAGTGCTCTTGTTGGTCATGCAAGGTACTTCAACCTCCCGCTAACAACACGAGAATTTACCTGCGCTGTCATTCCCGAAAAATTACCCTGGGTGCATATGCCTACGTTGTGGGAAAATTTTTCGCTCCATTTAAAGGTCACTACTAACAATTTTCCCGAAGATGTCAATATGAAAACGACGAATGAGTGGTAGATGAAGTGACGCTAAATAAACAAAAATGGACAGAAATGCCACTGCAAGCTCCGCATTGTCTATCGGTAACCGACTCGTATTATCGCAGTTTGGAGCTTGTGACAGTCAAAGTCAACCGCTGTTTCTTCCATGAACTCTGCCATGCAAGACGAATCGGCTGATGAAAGTTTCATTTTAACCATAATCACGGTCATCGACTGCGGAAAACGTTCAAGGCTGTCTGGACCCGTATCTACACCTGCGACTAAAGTATACCCTAAGCTGCGCCAAAGACAAAGCATGACAACGCATCATTTATGGCTTGTACCTTCACTGAGGTTGCTATAACAATACATCCGTCACAATCAGAGCTCAAACGGCGAGTACGTGAACCATTGCGCTAAGGCGGGCGCCGCCAGCGAGCTAAGGCCTCTCGGTCCATTGCCATTTAGGTATGCGTCGATGAACCTCCCACAAGAGACAACCAGAGTCCAGAGGTCATGCCGAGAGTCCTCCGGTGACCTCGATGGCAGCGCCGCTGACGTACGAGCTCCGTGATGAGGCGAGGAACACGCACACGCTGGCGATGTCCTCCGGCTTCCCTTCTCGACGCATGGCCGACCGGCGTATCAGCTTCTGCACGGTCTCTTCGTCCAGTGGCGACAGCAACGGCGTGTCCGTGACGCCCGGTAGCACCGTGTTGCAGCGGATGGCGTACGGGGCGAGCTCCAGTGCGGCCGATTTGCTGAAGCCGATGACGCCAGACTTGGCGGCCACATAGCACGACATTTTGGGAAAGCCCGTGCTGCCCAGTATGGTCGAGATGTTCACGATGGACCGGTCCATCTGCGGATGCCCACTAGTTGCTTTCGTTGCGCCGTCCGCCATCATCTCCCGGGCCGCCTCTTGAGTGATCAGGAAAGTACCCTGTGATCACGAATGAAAATGACTTTAGTGGAAACACTAATTGGTTATCGTGCATGCTATAAGTTCGCTGATTATGAGCTTTCTTAGTAAGCACTCCCTATGTGCCGCCATATTGCTCGTTAGACTGTTTTTATACTGCACGTGGTGAAGCGGCAATGCCAACGCCAGCCCTCTGTTGCTGTTCAAAGAAGGCGTTTTAACTTTTGTCTCTTCTAAAATCTTACCTATGCATCGTAAACGTGATGCACACTAAAGGGGATAGCCAGATATATACCGCCCTGCCGTCGTGATGCAGTGATTAGGGCGCTCGAATACTATGCCCAAGGATGCGGGATCAAATCACGGCCACGGCGGCAGCTTTTCGATGGTGGCGAAAAGCAAGGCTCCCGTGTGCTGTGCGGTGCCAGTGCAAGTCAAAGAACCTCATGTGGTCGAAATTTCCGGAGCCCTCCACTACGGCGTCTCTAATAACCCGAGTCACTTTTGGTTGTTAAAGCCCATAAACCAAACCAAACCAGGCATCGAAAACTTACATTCTGAACTGTAAACAGGTATGCTGAAGACTCTAGCTACCGCTTGCACACGGTGCTTGCGCAATACGTCCATAACAGTCCGGCGAGTAAAATGATGACGCCCAGCTATAGGCAACGCTTATTGGAAAGGTCTGTATAAGCCGCAGAATAGAGAAACAATTTCAGCGTAGCTCCCAAGGGTAATATAGTGCCCCAGTCTTTCTTCACTGATTGATTTCCATTCACATATAATGGAGGATGCCGAGATAAAACCTGCCAAGACGACGCTTGAGAAGCCAGACCAACGCGAGCTCACATTGCATACAAAATGCACATAAATAGTTTTTTATGGCGACACTTAGGAAGCGCTTAACGGAACGATTAGCTAAAAAATAAAGAAACGAGAGAAGGAAACGACTTCCACGCTGCAGTGAAACTTCCTCATCTGGTAGTTATAGCAGCGCGTAGCCGGAAAAGGACGAAGACGGAGCGCCTCTGCGTCTTACGTGTTCCTCCGTCTTCGTCCTTGTTCGGCTACGCGCTGCTATAACTATGGAAACCCAACTAGCCCAACAGCTTGTCCTCTTCCTCATCTGATGTTCCCAGTTGCCTGACGACGATGCGGTCAGCGTTATACATGTTTTAGCTCTGCCCTTTTATGTTACCTTCGAAAGCGTTTTTCTTCGCTTCAAAGCACATATCTTTTCTTAGTGTCCTTCGAGGAAAGGTAGCGGCAATTTGTTTGAGGAAAGACATCCACACGGATATGCCGCCATTTGAAGCCTACAAACAAAGATCAGAGCGTGTTTGGAGAAAGGCGCGTTCCATGCGGTGACGCCTAGGGAAGCTGCTTGTTTGGTTGCTTCTTATACTATTGCAGCTCGCCATAGCTGCCGCGACCAAACAGATTAACTATCTTCTGACTTGTTAGCAGGTCTCCAAGTTTGTTTTACGGGCTTGAAACAGCAGTTAATGTGCATTACATTTCTTCAAAGACCAATTTCCGACGTTTCACAAGCTCAAATTACTTTCTCAGTTGTTTACTTATTTTATTGGCTTGGTAAAGCGCTGCAATTAAGAGAACACATTTGATGCTTTAGGTAGTGTGCCTGTGTGCCAGGTAGGAGAGATTTATATTCACCAGTAACGGGGTTCGACAATCTAAAGAAAAAAAGAAAAATGCTCGCAGAAGAAATAAAGATCGAGCGAGAGAGAGAGGAGGGGGGGGGGGCGCTGCAGTCACATAGATTGACGCACCCTTTAAATACACTCTCCTTAGCCGTACATTACACCCTCTGCTCGGAGTACGCATGGTCCCTGAAACCCCAAATAAAAATGGAATGGCGTAGATACTCCCTTGGTGTAATGTCGACGGTCTTGGCGGGCGCACACACATACCTTGAGGTTGACGCGCACCATCTCGTCGAAGGCCTGCTCGTCGGTGTTGAGCAGAAAGCTGTGCGTAAGGCAGCCTGCGGAGTTGACTACCATGGTGGGCGCACTGCTGTAGAGCCGCCGGATGGCCGAAAACAGCTCCCGCACCGACTTCCCTTCGCCCACGTCCACCTGAATCGCCTGATGGTCCGACTCATCTGCGACAGGGAGCACAATGTCGCCGCGAGTATATAGTTTACCTAATAAAGTTGCGAGTATGAAACGTTGCCACCAAACGCATTAAATTATGCGGATGATTTACCGATGTTGAAGGGATGCGAGTTCGTGCTAAACATCGCGCGATGACGAGCGTGCAAGGCCTGTTGAAAATTTGCAGTCTTAATTGTAATGGCAAAACGTGTTGGAAAAGAAAGAGTGAACGCAGTTGCCTGCCACTAGCATCTTTTTCTTCCTTCTGCGTCGCTTTTATTTGCATAAACCTTCACATACTGCTACTCATATTATACTGCTTCGCTCCCTGGCATCTCTGCACTAGAAACCGGGTGTACTCTCATGGGCAGTTTACGCGATGCGTGTTCGGGGTAACAGTGATTCCTGTGTGGCCATGGATATGACTGAAAAGCTTCGAAAAGGAAGGAGTATACTCCATCCGCTGGAACTACTATTTGGTTGGCTCGGTGCCGGGGCAGTGAAGGAACAAAATCTACAATCTTACATAAATCTACAAACTTGCATCATAACCTTTCTCCGTGACTTTTTCCATGACATCACAACCTTTTATCACAAGGTTTCGCTTGCGTAATTGCGTTCCAATACTGGCGTCGGCAGTCCTGACTGGTGGACAATCACGCGCGGCGATCTTCACGCTGAGATGGGTAGGGATGACCTTCTCTTTTTCTTAGCAGTGCCATATTTCATCAGCATCTATCTGTCCTACCATTTACGCGATAGTTCGATAACGGACCATGTGATCAAAGTTGTTATCAAGATTAAAAGGCTTTAGCGATTTGTATACCTGCTTGACTTATCGAGCCTTGTCTATCTTTTGCAGCCAGGTCAAAAGAGGTTTGAAGAGGAACGGGTAAAAAGCAAAGTGCAAAAGATCCCGGATCTGAGACCCACTTGGTCTTTCTGGGAAGCACCGTCCTTTCGTTCGTTAGAGGTGCAATTAAATTCAATTATTCCGCTTAATAGATGCGGAGTATTTCAGGTTTCCGATGCGATAATGGTCACTGTGACTTGCATTTCGAGGACGTGTTTTATAAAACGGCGAAACAAGGTACATGCAACACTGAACTTCAAATTTACTGCTAGGAATGTACATGTAGTTGAATTCGTGCACGTGCCCATATATCTATGTCTTCATTTTAGGGCATAATATGAAGTATTCTTGTCTATAACACGAATGCGAAGACACGTACTTGAAGCGCATGACAGTGCTCATGAATGTTCAATAAAGCTCGCGGGGGCAAGAATTGGCTCAACAAAGTTGAGTATGGAATTGTTTTGACAGTTGCTGTGATGAACTTACGACTAATTTTCTTCCATTCATGTTATAATGTGAATCCGTGCAACTCAAATGAGAAAGACGAAGCAAGAATTAAAGTGTTGTTACGAATTTTCTCGAAACGTTTGTGATGAAAAGAAGCGCCAAGAGTCACACACGTGTTAGTAAAAGACAGTAGTTGTGAAGTGCATGTTTCTGCTTATCGAGCCCAAACTGAACCGCAGTGAAGAATTGTAAAGAATAAAAGTTGGTTGGTTTGTGGGGTTTAACGTCCCAAAGCGACTCAGGCTATGAGAGACGCCGTAGTGGAGGACTCCGGAAATTAAATAGAAGGTTAATGATATAAAAAGCGTAACTTTGATTGCATAGTATTAAATGACAGCTTCCCATGACTGAATGAGCTTCCTTGTAATTGCGTAATTGAACTCGTATGATTTGCAAGCATGCAAGCGATTGCAAGCAAGCACGATAACGTAAAAGTACACCAAAGCTACCCTCGCGATTCAAACCCATTCGAGCGTTCGTTCGCGGTCTTTTCAAGATTTGTCTAGTTTCACTATACTCACTTGGCATCATCCGGAGAGTGTCCCGCGCTGCGTCTTTGTTCACGTCGGCGATGACTACTCGGGAACCTTCCTGAGCTAAACCGAGGCATACCGCACGACCGATTCCGCTGCCTCCTCCAGTCACCAGCGCTAGCCGACCGCTCAGCATCTTCACTGTACAGTTGCCGACAATTAAGTGCCGAGCGCGGTTTCACGTGCTCGACGACACGCCTCGCGAGCGCACCGCACTCGCGGATAGAGAAGTGGCTTCAAGGGCTGGCGCGCTGACCCTTGGACGAGATTTCTTTCTTCCTGCGCGGCTGATAGTCCTCAAAGATAGCCGCCCTCGCGTTTGGAAACAAATACGGCAATACACGGCTCAGCGGCCGGTGCCTCGCCTAAAGAAATGTCCATGCATGCGTGAGAGGACGGACGCTTAGCTTCCTTATTTCGTTGTTTTTTGTCACTGGATAGCGCGGATAGGATACGCACCGAGGAGACGTGGATAGAAGAGAGCTGTGACGCTTTAATGGAAATCCTACCCGCTTGGCAACAGATCAAGATGCCGCGGACTGCGCACTTGTTCGCGCGATGCCTGGACTAATCCACTCTCTCTTACAATTCTTTCGTGCGCATCACAGCCATTCGCAGGTGCGTAGGGTGCGATCGCGAATAGCGTTATCAGCTGCCTAGCATATTCTATAGACTTTTTTTTTTTTTTTTTTTTCATTTAGACGGCAGCAGAGGTGAAAGAGTACGTACGATGAATTGTATAAGAGTAAACACAATTATGATTATACAATTCATCGTACGTACTCTTTGCCTTGTACTGCGCGTTGTATTTAATTGTTCCTATCGTACTTAATTCTTGATCCCCCCCTACTCAATGCCCTTCTGGGCCCTGTAAGGTACTTTGAATTAATAAAATAAAAATTTAAGTAGCTACAGCTAAATGTGCACTTTCAAATTTTAAGCGACAGCTTATATGCAGCTCGTTTGGCTGAAAAGCCGTCGACAGTATAGTATAGCAGTAGTAGTTTTAGTAAGTTGCTGTTGTAGTAGTAGTATAGTAGTATGTAGTTGTTGTAGTAGTAGTTGTTGTAGTTGCTGTAGTAATAGTAGTTGCTGTCGGCTCGGCGTGTCGGAAATCGGGGCTGGTTTAAAAAATGTGTCATGGTAATTTAAGGTTCTTGTGACTGATGATTGATCGCTGCGTGAGAGGCGATGACGAGTTAATAAAATTGATGAATTGACGAAAATCAATTGATGAATGAAATGAATAAAAATGCGAAAAATAAAAAAAGGAGTGGGTGTTCAAAGATGTTCAATGCCGAGAATGAAAAGCCTATACTTTATCATCCTAAATAAGAAAATCTGGAGTGTGTAATTGATGAATTAATTAATGGAACAATTAAGCATAAAAAGTAAGTTCAAAGGTGTCAAACTGCTCAGAATGGAAAGCCAATGTTTGACATGTTCAATATCAGCGTATAAAAATTAAATATAAAAAAGAAAAAAAAATAAACAAATTAAAGAATACAAAACATGTCCGTGTGTGTGAAACGCTAGCGCGTTATACCCTTATCTTATATATATTTTTTTTTTGCACCGAATAATATTGAATCACTTTAGGGATAAGAAAAATTATGAGCTTCTTGCAGGAAAATTTTCAAAGGTGCATTACGCGTGCAACTGGCATACGAGTATTTATACGAGAAACAGCTGACCGCGCGCACACATCAAGCTCGCACAGCAAGAAGTTAAAGGCATGTTTTTTTTTTTTTAATAATTCTCATTAGATGTATGTTGCGATGTTCTCAAAATTTATGCGAAGCGCGATTTTGTTGTTGTTAGTTTGTGTGTTTGGTCATTGAGCGAACACACCTTTTAAATTGCCGCGAAACGTGGCGAGCTTTTGAACCCATATTTGCTTTTTGCGCTGCCGCATGATGCTTCTGTCAATGCTTTTAAATCGAGAACTCAAATGTAATAGAATAAATTATGCTAGAATGGCGACATATGCGCATATGTGGTGAATGAATGCGCCATGCAGTATCCATCCAGGCCAAGAACCTGTCGGTCGCGGCTTCTCTTAAACGATGACAACTAATCGCAATAAAGCAAATTTAATGAACACCAACTGGATTAGATAACGAAGGGTTGCATCGTAACAATTCACGGAGTAGTGAGGAACGTGCGAGTTAAAGTGGAAATAGAGAAAGGGGAGCCGTAGTGGAGGGCTACGGAGTAATTTCGACCACCTGGGGATCTTTAACGTGCGCACACGGACGCCACTGCGTTTCGCCTCCATCGAAACGCAGCACCGCCCGCGGAATCCAGTTTGTCTCGTGCACTGATCTCTCGTGAGCTATTTCTTCTCTTCTTTCTTCCCCTCAGTAGGGCCTCAGCTCGAGGATTTCCCCCTAGCTGGCGCTAGGCGTCCGGAGCTGGTAGGGTTGCATGCGCCGACAAACCTACTTTTCTTTTTTGGCTGAAGAATTCTAGATTACACCTGCAAATTAGGTTGGTTAGGTCACAAAAACAAATGTGCCATGATGGCATCCGCCACTATCTTACTTCAAAGGGGAAGCTACGTTGATTAATCTATCTTGAAAAACGCCTCTGACATCCATCCAGGTATCTCACAAGGTCAAGTCAATACTATGTCAATCCACGGTCAATCCAGAGGCACTGGTCCAGCATGGCGCGTTCCATGTGTTGTGCGCGCCGTGTTCACCGTGTTCTGTATCAGTTCGTTTTCAAACAGGTGTGCAGACTATACCGACTCTAAAAAAGACATCTAAAGGCCTGCAATTCAATTGTAGTTGTTCGAATACATCTCTGTAACATACATTGCGGGTGTAAGCTCACTAACGTTGTCACTTTAAGCTCCCAACCTCCGTCCAGCTGTCTACCGCGCCGCTATGTCTTTCTCTTTTAAATTTGACATACCGGATGCTCAAGAAGAAGACACGAATGAAGGTGAGTTAATCGAACTGGGGTCCAAACAAGTGAACAAGCCTATTGCACCTTATGAAGAAGTCCTGCCAGTACCGGAGCATGAAAATGTGAGTGTGTTGGTGCATGCTTCTATGCTGATCTGATCTGCCGCCTTCCATTTTACATTGGGCTTCCAGCTGCACGAGGACGTGGAAAAAAGTGTGCTAGACCTGATGACTATCAAAGTCGAGTTTCTTGTGGGCAGCCAAATGGAAAGCCTTCTTCGAGGCGATATTCTAGAAGCAGCTGAAGAGAATTTGGACATAGTTCCGAGTGTGTATGAAGGTAAGTTATGCCTCGAATCTAGCTTGTGTCATTGCAGTAGGTGCTTATTTTATTTATGCTTGCGCCTCTTTCTGAAGGCGGTATGAAGGTCTGGGAATGCTCCATCGATTTAGCCGAGTATATGGAAAACAACCTGAACATCGACGACGAAACCAAAGTGCTGGAGGTGGGTTGTGTGTCATATCCTATTCTTAAAGCTTTTTACATGTGGAAATTTGCGCATTGGCTTGTCATAATATTTACTGTTATTTTGTTCATATATTGTTCAGTGTACAGAGGTGAGCATGTTTACCTTGAGCACTGGAGTGGTGTTTTGTGGAGATGGAAAGGAAATTTTAAAGCAGGTACTGAGTTTCACAAGTAATTCTTACTCTTGAAATTAGAAGTTTATGCATCCAAACCGTGCAGGCGTAAGCGCCTTGCTGATAGCAAAACATGTGTAAAGTTTACACACCTCTAGAACACACTGCTCAAGCACTCTAGACTAGCGTGTTCGCTTCTCGGCAAGCTAAATTATGAAGAGGCTCATCAAACATGGAAAGAAAAAAAAAAACTATATTTTTAGCACTGAAGCTTTGACTTTAAAGGACTATAGAAACTAAATTTTGGTGGCATTTTTCTTCTTGTTAAGGATGCATAAGTGATTCCTGTATATCGATCAGCTTGCAGTTTTTGCCTACGACCGCTAAATAATTCATAACTGAATTTTCTTTTCTCACCAGTTTAGGTTTCAGCAGCCGAGAGGTGGCTGTGACGTTACAATCAAGTCTTGATGAGCGGCATGAAAATACATCTATATTAATATAAAGCCCTGTTTTAACCATTTAACTACGGCACACAAATGCGCCTGTATGGCCTATGCTTAGCGTGTCTGGCTCGGGAGCCTAGGGTACTGGAGTGCTTAATCACTTGGTTTGATTCCCATCTCCCCCGCTGCTCTTGCCAACTTAGTTGTGTCATGAAGTCTTGTGATGTCACACAGTTCACTGACCAAGCATTGCCTGGCCACGTCACCTGCCAATTACCACCTGTCCAAGGCACACCCATGACTTTTTGCTCGCAACATCAATTCCAACGCTGATGCCAAATTTTTTCATGCTAAAAATTGCAAAAGCTGCTGCACAGAGATGAAGTATGAATACTGTGTATACCTTTTTGAAATCCTCAATAGCACACAGCATAAGCAAAAAGTACAAGAACATTGGTGCAGTTAGGCACATCAAGTGCCACATTTTACATCAATAGACCCTCAAAGTATCTTGTACATAACATCTTAGTAAATCTGGTTTCTGAAATAATCTAGCATATCCCTTTGAGGTCTTTTGCCATGCTTATGACATATTGACATTTTCTTTAGTATTTTAACAGCTTAGGCAGGGTTCTTCCTACTGTGACGGCAGTGGTTTTGCCGTCCACCTCTCAGGCTTTAAATTTTCTATACTCGGAGACAACATTCTGTGACGTGGCCAATCAACGCCGTTTTAGGCACTGCAGTATGCATCACTGGCCTTTTAGCTTTAGTTCGGGATGGCGGCGTGCCATTCTAATGCCTATAGTATTTTTCTCTCTTGCACCCAGGTGCTTCACCTGCTGTTCAAGTACACTGAACCATTGTTTAAGAATGCTTCAACCACTATACTGACACACATTATTTCTAAGTTAATGGTTGTTGATAATGTTGCTTTGCTGCAAGTCGTAATGACAAAAGATGAACTTGACAGCTGAATGACAAAAATTCGTCCTAGATATGGTTTTAGATGCAAAGGTTTGTAGGCTGAACTAGCTCACAGCCTTTTCATTCCCAAGGAGATGGTTACACTGTCATTAGTAGCATAAGAATTATGTGTACAGTTTAATGTGGCACCCCATGTTTTTAGGTGCTAGTGAGTATGAGCATAAGGTGTATTAAAATAAGCTGTACTCTGTTCAACATTGTTTTCATTTGTGTTCTTCTTTAGCTTGGATGTGGAGCGGGGCTTCCAGGCCTTTTGGCTTGTCTCAAAGGTGCATCTGTGGACTTCCAAGACTATGTGAGTCTAAGAGAAGTGGTGTAATGGGATCAACATTATTCTTTATGTGACAAAAAAAAAAAAGACAACCATTTTATGGTTTCGTTTGAGAGGGAACTGAACTAGAATCTCTTTAATATTCTGTACCCGTATGTTTGTAAGAACATGAAGCCTCCAGTAGGCTTACAATGGCCAGAGAAATCCAAATAAATAATTATGTGTGCATTGCTTCTTTTTGTTGCAAACAAATTGGGACAGAATTATGCTGAGAAGTATGATGTGTTCTGTTGCAAGAATGTACCAACAAATGGAAAATTGTGCACTGGTTTTGATATAAATAAGTGCAGCAAAAGACGTGAAATATTGGATTATTTTATTAAACATCGTTGGATAGTCACTGAAGAGGGCATGAGGTCTTTTTGGTAAACTTGTGTGCATGCTGAATCACTGTTGTCCCTAACCTTTTACTTTTTTTTATCCAGCATAAAAAAGTAAATTGCATCTCATTGTGTTATGATTTGTCTGGCTTGTAATGTGGTATTACCATGTAGGTGGTGTCTAGATTCCATATACCACCTCTGGTCTTCAGATTATTTCTATTCTCAGCTTGCCCTGTCCCTGAGTTCACCTCCCACGCTTTCTCCTTTTTACCTTCTTCCATACATTCCTAGGCAATGTTTTGTAGCAGGTCCATTGATACTAGGCACATAGGCAATCGTCACTTTTTATTCATTCTCATGAAAATGGACTTTTATCATGATTGCCAAGATTTTGTATGTGTTTTGATCCAAGACATTTTAAGATCCATTAAAGACTGCAAATATCTTTAAATGGCACAAGTAATGTAGAGGGTGCAGATAATGGACACAAGAGCAGACTAGAAAAAACCAGGAGGATAAACTGCAGGTAACTTTTATATGGGTAATGAGTTGACAAATATAACGTAGTGGACACAGTAGCTTAAACACAGCCGGATATGTGTAAGTAAATGTTTGTTCCAATTCTAAGTGCTCATTTCTTGCTGGAAAACAGCCTATAAAAAGGGGGGTACTCCCAGGTCATTTGCCTCCTCCGCAGTGGTAAAGAAACTGCAACACTATGCAGTCGAGCCACCCTATGACGAATATGGCGGTCACGGGGATTGCATTGGTTATTCTTCGAGGTTCATAGTAACTTGACATTCTTCATTACAGCCAAAAATGCAAAGTAAGGCAAAGGGGCATTTGTTTCCTTAAAAGCCCTCTTATGTGATCTGCTTCTTCATGATGGAGAGTTGTCTTGTGACTCTTGCAAATACTTATTTTGCCAGTGGCCTGCTTTAGGGACACGTTGCTAACACCATAGTGTTTAACACTATCGCCCAGTTCTCCAGGAATCCGACATCAGCGTTGTCCGATAGAGCAACATGCCTGTTGTTCCTGTTACTCCCTCCCTGCCAGGCTGGATGGGTGGTGGTAGTGGTTTATTAAGAAAACAAATAAAAGGAAGATTATGCTGCAAGCCGCTACAGTTGTATCTAATATTTTCAGCATCCAAAGTATGTCGAGTGGAAATAGAAAGGACGAAGAGCGATAGTGAGAGGTATAGAGAGGTGCAGTAGTGAGGAAAAAGTGTGGAGATCTTTGTACACTGTTTGCAAAATACAAAAGTTAAACAAGTTAGCATCACTCAGTTGCAAGTGTCCAGGTACTGTCAGAAAAATAATTTCGCATAAGTGACCGCTGCAATTATTCCCGTAATATAAAATTGGACTGTATATACATAGCCACATATGCCTAGTGCCCACTTTGCCTGTGCACCTGATACCCAGTTCGGAAGGGCATGAAAAATCCAAAAGTCTGGATGACTACTCCGCATAACTTCTTGGTGTGAAGGGCGTGCCACGCAGCTGCTATGCATAAAGTTTCGCATTTCAAAGAGCTTGTGTCTTCGTGGAGATGGCACAGCTAGGGCAAAGTATGCTGAGGTTTAGAGGAAGCTGCCATTATGCCATAAACAGGGACTAAGGATTACAAAGTAGTCAGATGGGATGGCCAGTATAACCCTCCTCCCCCTCAAAACTAATAAAAGGTCAGCAGTTCATACCCAGTAATGGTTTGCAGCCCAACAAAATCACAAACGCCCAGCCCTGGTCAGGTGTTACCCACCTATGTAGGTTTAAGAAGCATGTTCTGCTGAAAAAAAGAAAAAGAAAGGCTGTGAAACAAGACCAGATTGCCCAGTCTGGAAGTAGCAGTATTGTGTGCTATAAGGAAAGTGAACACCGTGAACATGGTTTCCAGTGTGTGCTACTACCTCAGAGCAAGAGCCGAAGCACTCCCTTGTGGCTACAAAATCTATTCCTTTAGTGCCTGTAATGTGGTCGGGGTGTGAGAACCTGGCTTAGAGAAAGGGGAACCCGAATCATTGCCTCTGCTAGGGATGGTTGTCATAGAATGTCAAGGACCCGTTGAATGTGTAGTGGTGTTGGAAATCCACTTGGAAGCCGACGGCTGCACATTAAGCTAAGACCAAGCACTCGCCCTCTGAGGAGGCCTGAAAAGGGCCTAGATCAATTGTAATCTTTTGGAAAAATCCCGTCCTGTCTCCTTTCTCTCTCAATTCACACAGCACCTTCAGTACATCCCACGCTCCTTTCTCAACTCCTATCCCACCCTGCTATTTCACAGAAGTGATTGGGGAATCGTTGTGTACACTCCTTCAGCTGTGGTATCGCTTTGTAGTTATTGTGGCTATGACATGTGAATAAAAGTGTCCAGTAGATGACATAGAATTTTTTATTCATCCACATAAGAGACAAATAGACTATTGTCTCTGAAAGTCGGAGAAAAAAGTATGTAGGTAACAAGACAGATGTGTTTGATGCTGGAGCATCCTGCCCAGTGCTACTGTGATGCTCCGTCCTTAGTCATGGTACTTTTCGGGACAGGCTGGGGAATAACATAGTGCACCACCGTCCCTCTTAGAAAACAATGGGGGAGGAGGTGAGGTGCTATATCATCTGAGCCCTGAGTAGTAGTACAGAGTAGTGCACTCAGTATTACTCGGCAGCCTTCCTTCAGAATTCACAATCCTGTATGTTATGAGCAATCCATTCACCAGTTCTTTGAACCACTTAATGCGATGGTCTTCTCAGTTAGGATATTTTTACTCGCTGAAATGGCTTTTAGAAATGCAAGTTGGCAGTTGTATTCTTTTTAGCTTGGTGTTTGTCGAACATACTGTGGTCTCATTTACTTTCTCGTCTTCAAAAGTAGGTGGTTGTGTGTCGCTTACTTCCGAATCAGAATAAGGTTTATTGCTATACAGAATACAACATGAATAAAGCTATGCAGGAAAAGAGTCGTTGAGTCAAACACATTAACTTGCTCGTAATGGCATTTTCAACTAAGGATACATTAGAATAAAAGTTTCAGTCCACAAAAAATGCTATTTAATGCTGTGTAACTGTTCTGCTACTGATGGTTTACATGGTCTCTTGTTTTTTCTTCTGTCATTTCAGAACAAGCAAGTGTTGGAACTTATAACAATACCAAATGCCTTTGCCAATATTGGTGCACGAGTGAAGAAAAGGTGCCGGTTTTTCGCAGGTGATTGGAGTGCTTTGGAAGACAACATAGCACCTAGCCAGTAAGGACAGTTTTGATATTTTATTTAAGCGTAGTAACCATTAAATATGCAACCAAGTTTAGCATAGCCCAGAAACTGTACTAAAAGACTATCAGTGGCCAGTAATTGTCTCACATTCATGCATCATGCCTTGCTGGTCATTGAAAAAGAGAAAGTTTACATGAGTAAAGTAAAAGAGCTGCTCATGATTGCCATACCGATGCTGGCCTTGCAGCATTGCCATGCCTCAATATTTGCATGCTGCTGTTCTCCTATAATTGGAATGTTTCTCTGTTTTGGTATTACTGAAACTCAAGGTGTATCTTTTTGCATTTGAGCTAACTGAAGACCAGTGGCATGCTGTACATCAGAAAGAATTACTTCCCCCTTTGTAGCCATCATTATATTTATACACCTCTAAGAGAGCTCAACGTGTGGCTGCATTTGTTTCAGGTATGACGTGATTCTGACAAGTGAAACAATATACAGTACTTCCAGTTATAAGAGTTTGATTGCAGTTCTCAAGAAAGCAGTCAAGCGCACCGGTTTTATGTATCCTTTGTGATCTTTTGTGTCATCACTATCCTTTCTGCATAAAAAATTATGAATTCTTCATTTCTCAAACGTTGCAGGGGTAGAAATTTCTCTCACTTGCTATTCCTGTTAGCTTTGACATTTCTGTTATAACGAAAACTTAAGTTTACTGAAAATAGCTAAAGTGCCTGTTTGAGCTCAAAACAGACAAACAAAAAAGACTAAACAGATGCATGTAATGCCTTTACTGTTAGTGTTGAAGATTACTTTCTTCATCGAAACAAAATCAACATAGAGGAAATTTGTTCAAACAGGCTTGTAATCCTGATAACTTTGCAAATAGTCATAAAAGCATAGGGAAAGTGCTCTGCAAACAGCCTAGAATTATTCATAGAATTCAGATTCAGGAGGCTTAACATCTAGGCTTATTGACAGGATGCTTCAAGAACTCATTCAGTTGCATTTAATGACAACCATGACCTGGTGAATATTGGGCCTTAACAACAGTAAGCAGCCTTGTTGCAGCTAAAACTTGCTATTTCGGTGTTGGAGGTGGAACAAGGTTATTTGAAGATGCTCTGGCCGAAGATGGCTTTTTCACGTCACGGGTTGTTTTCGTTACGGACGTTGGAGTGCAGCGGGAAATTCTGGAACTGCGTGTCAGGTCTCTGTCCTGATAATGTCCACAATTGATGCAATAAATATGTATGTACAGAGATTGCTTCTGTGTGTGGCTGTTGATTGTGTATCTACTTTAGTTCAGGACCCTATTCCTAAACATTGTACTTGATACGGTAAAGACATTGCAGTGAATTCACCTCCTTTAATTAGGTCTGTTTTTTGCTTATAAAAGTGTATGATTGGATTTTCAATCAGTTGCGGTCATTACAAGTCGTAGTGTGACATATTGGTCACTACAAGTCACTTTAATCATTAGTATTTAGCTTTAGTCATTAACTCTAGTAATGTCTATTTATAACCTTTATTCATTACCTATCACCATCAATCGTTTTCATTCTTAACCTCCCTCCTGATACGTCTGCTATTTGCGAGTGACGCACCAACGCACAGGTGCACACACACAGATTTTCCCTTCATGAGTCTTTCTTAGAGAGGCTTTCGCCTCAACTTAGAAAGGCTTTCGCCTCAAAAGGCAACATTAAGTCAGATATGACTTAAGTCTCATGCAATAACCGACATGCACAATTCCTTCGCAAGGGAAAGATTGTTAGGGCTTTTCTAGTTAATGAGATAAACTGCTAACCATCAGATCTAATGAAAAGCACAAGAATTTCGATGCCCCTAGCTTGTTTTGTGTTTTCAAATATTAAAAACTGATTCTGTTGCTGTTCAGCGCAGTAGTACACGCCACATACCACTGCCCTTACCAACTGCTTTCAAAAATGCAGCCCATTAGTTTCCTACGCCAGGTTCGATTACTAGGCTAAATGCATATTTTTTATTCGCACCGTAATCTTAGGTCGTGCGTAACAGTGCTTCACAATTAAAAGGGGTCACAGACTCTCCTGCATTTGTCATGCACCTCTCATCTCGCTTCTTCGGCATGGTACGCCAGCAGGTTGTTATTGTTGCGACTGTAGGAATAAGGAAAAGAAAATGCACGGGCCTGCTACTGGCTCTGTAGCTGAGCCACCTCCGCTGCCTCATGCGGACAGAAGAAAAAGAAGAGAAAGACGCGCGCCGCAACAGCCGTCGTCCACCACCGAAGCAGTGGCGGGTGCAATGACGGCTTACAACAGATAAAAATTCAGTGGCAGGCTAGCCCCCGCCGCAAGCGGCATTAGCCAGCCCGTCCCAGCCCCGTAAGGCCAGCAACAGCCACCACCACCAGAAACAGGAATACCACCTACCGGTAGCGGGTATATATATCCAGCAGGTGCACCCAGCGCCTTTCCGCCCACCGCAGGCAATGCGCGCACTCAGCGCTGATGTCTGGTCGTTTAAATAGTGCGCTCCGAACTCGTAAGTTCACAGTCAACGGCGTTTTCACAAAGTTGCTCGAAGGCTGGCTTGTAACGGTGCGATTTCTTGCGCGAAAGAGCTTTTACATTATTTCATTCCTTTGCAGCGCCGTGCATACCCTTCGAGAGTAGTGTAAATTACGCGGGAGTATCTGCAAAAGTTCGTCTTAACCATCATACTCTGATCACTTAAGCGTATTGTCATTTTCACTGTGATCCTCTGGAAAACCAACCTAATATTGTCGCATTGTTGATCTCATCCGACAGTTCGTGTTACCGAGCTCGTCGTAATTTCACTAGCCATTTTACGGTACAGAGTTTTGCTATCCTCTTCGCATGAGAATCTC
>JAJIZL010016916.1:11298-50446 GCA_023969395.1 Amblyomma maculatum
TTATTATTATTATTATTATTATTATTATTATTATTATTATTATTATTATTATTATTATTATTATTATTATTATTATTATTATTATTATTATTATTATTATTATTATTATTATTGTTGTTGTTGTTGTAAGGTAACGCGAAGGTCGGACTTGGGGGATCAGGTTTTATTGGGGACCTGAAGCCTTGGTCGCACACTGCAGCCAAACACACTCCGCGATGACGATGGGTATCTACAAGAGGGAGCAGGATGAAGATGAAGCAGCACGTTCAGCCGTGTGGAAGATGAAGCGCCACACAGTGCTCACACTATTTCGCCCGCGCAGTTAAAGCGGCCAGCCTGGCCGCAGTTAGTCCGCAGGATTGCGCCGAATAAAAGGTTTCATACGTGAAACGTGGACAACTTCAGTGCCACGGTAACGACAGTCCGGAGGAGGGTGAACAGGGGAGACGCGATAGTTGACCGGGGAGGTTTTTGCAAGAACTGTGTAAGGACCAATGTAACGGTGCTGTAACTTGTCAGAAAGGCCAGGAGTGCGTAATGGGGTCCAAAGTAACACCTCGTCGCCGGGACGGAACGAAACTTGGCGATGGGTTGCATCATAGCGGCACTTGCGGTCTTCCTGGCTGGCTTCCGTGTTGACGCGAGCGAGCCGGCGAGATTTGGCCACTCGGGAAAGGAACTGGTCAGGAAGAGAGGGTGAGGAACTGGCATGTGTAGAAAGGAAAGAGGCGTCAAGAAAGGTAGCAGGAGAACGGCCGTAAACGAGGAAAAACGTGGTGTAACCTGTGGTCCGCTGTACAGCCGTATTGTAGGCGAACGTAACAAAAGGAAGTATTACGTCCCAGTTTCGGTGGTCCTGGTCGACGTACATAGACAACATGTCAGAAAGCGTGCGGTGGAACCGCTCAGTCAACCCATTGGTCTGCGGGTGATAGCTGGAGGTCAATTTGTGATGTGTGGTTGAGGCCTCAATAACTTCGGCTACAATCGTCGACAGAAATGTCCGACCACGATCGCTGAGAAGCACTTGAGGGGCCCCATGGCGCAGTACGAGCGATTCCAAAAAGAAGGTCGCGACCTCATGTGCTGAGCCATTAGGCAGGGCAGCGGTCTCAGCGTAGCGTGTTAGGTGGTCGACGGCGGTGACGATCCAGCGATTACCTCGTGCGGACAATGGAAGTGGCCCGTATAAGTCTATGCCAACAACGGCAAAAGGAGTAGCTGGGCAAGGTAGCGGCTGTAGTAGGCCAGCAGGAGGAGAAGTGGGCCGTTTGCGGCTCTGACATGGCAGTCAAGAGGCGACGTATTTTGCCACACTTGAGGCGAGGCCTGGCCAGAAGAAACGGGTTTTCACGTGGTGGTAAGTTTTATGAAAGCCTAAGTGACCGGCTGTAGCATCATCGTGGAAAGCCGCCAGGATACGGGTGCGAAGCGCTCTCGGAATAACGGGGACCCAACGGGTGCCCTCGGAGCAATAAATATAACGGGACAGCATGCCGTTGTCAAGTTTGAAATTTTGGAGTTGTCTGCGCATCCTAGCGGTAGGAGGGTGAGAAGCACCGGTGAGAAGGTTGATTAGGGAAAGACAGTAGGGATCGGCTTGCTGGGGTGAAATAATGGCGTAGCGATCTGGAGCAGCGGCAGGAGTAGCACAGGGGAAGTTTGGAGCTCTGGACGACATTGCGACGCCGAGGGTGCACGCAGGAAGGCGCGAAGAAGCACTATTATTATTATTATTATTATTATTATTATTATTATTATTATTATTATTATTATTATTATTATTATTATTATTATTAATATTATTATTATTATTATTATTATATTATTATTATTATTATTATTATTATTATTATTATTATTATTATTAATATTATTATTATTATTATTATTATATTATTATTATTATTATTATTATTATTATTATTATTATTATTATTATTATTATTATTATTATTATTATTTTCACTACCTAAGTAGCTTCGTGCTTGATTTGGTTTAGGGGCGGGGCTGTTGCTGTCATGGCAAATGCCATCGGACACTTTCAAAAAATCCGCAATAGCCTTGTATAGTTTTTTTTCTTTGTATTCTCTCTTAATTTCAAAAGCAACCCCGAGTTAGGCGCGTTCGCTCGTTCTGCACTGCAGGCTCTGCTAACGGTACCAATACTTCCTGACAGCCTATATGCACCCTGCTAATGTTTAGGTATTAGCAGCAGTCCCAGCAGTGTGTGGTTTATCGCCTCAAGGTATAGCGGTGCCTTTTTCGGGTATCTACAAACCTTTAAATTCGTTTCAAGAATTTTCGCGCTACGATATACACAGATACACAAGAAAGCAGGAACCACGTACACAGGACCTACTTTCTTGTGTATCTGTGTATATCGTAGCGCTAAAATTCTTGAAATGGTAAACCAACTAGCCCCCATTGCTGCTTTGCTTCCTTAAATTTGATTTCAATAGTCTAGTTTGATTTCAATAGCCGTTCTATATTTATTTCCTTTAGCTTCGCAACTAAACCAATAGGATCATACTAAAACCATTTACTGGTTAAAGGTCTGTGTGAAAGAGAAGGTTAAAATGTAATATTTAATTTAATACATTATTTTTTTAATGCCTTTCACTTTCTTTTTTTTTTTGTCCAACCGGTAGGTCCATTATTTTGTTCAGATTCCTAATTAGTTTGTTAAAGTTTTGTGCGTAAATGAGTTGGATCTCAATATTTACTAACGGATGAGCATATGTTTGACCCTCAGTATACCCACGTAATTCAGACCCGTCTTTGAGCGATTCCATAGGGAGGGCGAAAAGAGCACCTGTGGCTCCAAAGCTGTTTTCCTGTCTGAAGGTTTAAAATGGAATGGAAGGGGAAATTCAGGTTTCCCTTGGAAAACTTGATTGAACATGCGGCTGTTCGTTTACTGGAATACTGAATGTTTCCATCTGTGCGTTGTAATAAACTGTTATGTTGATATGCAGATCAGTGGTGATATGCTATCCCCATGCATGCACTGCTGTGAATTCAGAAATATGAAAAAGGAAAAATTTAGGTGCGATACATGTCACTCAATGTTAACTGGTTGACGGCCTTCAGTCGGCTGCGGTTGGCAATTCCGTCATCCCCCTCCTGTCCTCATTGTTCATTCAGTGAGTATTTGCACCCGTACGCATTGGTCTAGCTCAGCGCAACCAGGCTTGAAATAGCTACATTATGGTAAATGTGGCTCCCATGCACCCTTACGCAATCCTATTATCTTTGTCACAAGCTATAAAGGGCTGGACGGCATCAGCTGTCTGTAATTCATGCCTGAATTAAAAAATGATTTAATTTCGCGCTTTTGCATTCGAGCGCGTCCTGCAACATAGGTAGTGTTAAACATTATTTTCCCCGCTTCCTGAGTAAATGGCCTAAAATTATTTGCTACTGCAATTCTTGGCTTTCATCTGGCATCTGTTGTGATCTTAGCATATTTATGGGCAATATCAATCGCCATATCAAGTACTACAAATCAGGAATCGGGCAGATGAAGTACGCATCACCAGATATGTCATATCTGATGCTGCAAATCAGGAATTGGGCTTATATGCCTTTTCTGCCCAGATTGGTCTATATATTCTATATCTGCCCAATTCCTGATATGCTTTATTATATAAGTCCAGATATGACATTTCCGTAAGGGTAAAGATGCCACTTACACAGTTCAGTGCAACAAGTAAGGAAAATCAGTGCGCTGCTGAACCTGAATCAACAGTTTAATGCGAAGGCCGCCAGGTTGCAAATAATGATGTCGAGCTACAAATAGTGCCGATGAGTGATTTAGTACTTACATAACTGTGCAACAACACCGATTTTTCAGCCAGTTGATATTTATCCATATTAAAACACGTTCGAAATGGGCTTTTCTTTGCAGCACATTTACACTTCATGTCCCCGTTTTTTCTTGCCGTGCAAGTGTTTTAAATTACATGTTGTTTCGGCGAAAAGCTTTAGCAATTTTTAAAAATAAGGAGTTCGACTTTTAGAGGAATCTTTCAGCTACATACTTTCATCTGCAGCGCATGTAATTTGCTAGCAATGTCACACTAATTCGAGTGTTAATTGACTACATGTAGATATTAACTTCTAAATAAACATGGTTTGATAGTGTCAATAGTGGGCATGCAGCCACATAGAAAACTGATGCCATATATGGTTCTGAGACAAAGTAACTTTCTACAGCTTTAAAGACACGATAAATTCGAGATACTTTACGCCATAAAATCAAAACTGAATAAGGCGTGCAGGAAGCCGGGTTAGAACGCAACGTCTACTGATGCGGTGCCTACAGCGCCGGATCCTAATTCTTCTCGCTGTTGTACCCCGTACGTCATGTTCAGTCATGTACAGAAGACTATGAACCACGCTTTGGTGGTCAGAGGCACCTCACGCGTTAGTTAGCAAAACATTGCGCAGGTTTTTTGCATACGCTTGTATTATGCACTTTTGTTTTTGCACGTGAGAACAGCAAACTAACCTATTTTCATATGACGGTACAGAAGCGTTTGAATCCGAAAGCGTGATTCATTTCATACTGTCCGCGACTGTACAGGGCCGTGCACTATTAGCGCGAACAGGCGTGCAGGGGGCGGTCTACTCAAAGCGCGATTGCTTCCACCACGGCCGCCCATGTGCGTGCAGGTATAGTTAATTGGCAGGTGACGTCGCGTGCACTGACTGATCGGTGAGTTAAGTGACCTCACGAGACCACATGACATTGTCGAATAGGCAGGCGCTCCCAACTCAGGATTCACCATTGACATGGGAGGGGGATATCAGAACGCAACCTTCAGGGCCCTTGTATCCCGAGGTAGACACGCTGCCCCCAGGAGACGCAGACACGTTCGCACGGCTGGTATGGGATGACGTCGCCCGAAGAATCGCTGCGCACGGCCGCAATTAGAAATCTTATCTCCACTCTCGCAGTCCTATACCCTACCCAGGTAAGTGGGTAGCCCTTCTAACTTATACTTTTCATTTCGAGGGTTACGTCGATAAAGTTTTATAGCTACTGACACACCCTGTATTATCTGAATGTCCAATAAATAACATCTTGGCATGCGCGTGTTGTAGTCGCCAGTTTATTCCCTGGAACACGGACCATTACGCGGTAAAGGCTGTGGAACATTTATGATAGCGCTATCACGCTTATCGCGGGCAGTCAGCGACGCATGCCCTGATTTGCCTCTGCGTGCCAAATCGACCGGAATATGATAGGCAAGCGGCGGCCTTCACCTGGTGCCAGCATAGCCTAGTCATTGGAGGAGAGTTCGTCCCGTCGTAGTGCGTTATATCCTCATCTTCTGGGAGACAAGTTGCACTTTGATGTGCTCTTCGTTTGTATTTGTTAAATCGAGGACCATCAAATTTGCGGTTGCATGTTTTATTGGAAGCCCCAGCGCAAACTTTCACGCCTTCCTGCGCATAGCTTCTATTTCACCTTTCTCCGTCTAGTTCAGGTGTTGATAGGGAAGACCATGGGTGGTTCTGCTTACCACAAGCAGTTGAACTAACTTGATCGTGTCATCCTCTTTCGTCCCCTTTCTTCTATGCGTCACTCGTGTAATCATTCGCGCCATTTGAACCGCAGATCCAGAGAGCAATCTGATCGTGTGGCTCGTCTTCTACCGGACTGAATCCTTAGAACATGCACCTCACGAGATCACATGACATTGTCGAATTGACAGGCGCTCCCAACTCAGGATTCGCCATTGACATGAGAGGGGGATATCGGAACGCAGCCTTCAGGACCCTTGTATCCCGAGCTAGACACGCTGCCTCCAGGAGACACTGGTACGTTTGCACGGCTGGTATGGGATGACTTCGCCCGAAGAATTGCAGAAAGCTCATTCCCACTTCAGCAGTCCTATACCCTACCCAAGTAAGTGGGTAGCCCTTCTAACGTATACTTTTCATTTCGAGGGTTACGTCGATAAAGTTTTATAGCTGCTGACACACCCTGTATTCTCTGAATGTCCAATAAATAACATCTTGGTATGCGCGTGCTGTAGTCGCCCGTTCGTTCCCTGGAACACGGACCATTACGCGGGTAAGGCTGTGACACATTCATGATAGCGCTACCGCTTATCGCGGGCAGTTATCGACGCACGCTCTGATTTGCCTCTGCGTGCCGAATCCGCCGGAATATGATAGGCAAGCGGCGGTATTCATCTGGTGCCTGAAATTGATCTGCGCAGGCGTTCTGGCGGCGAGCGGCGGCACTAGGCGGCTGCGCTAGGCATTAGCTCTGTGATGACTCGAGTTACTTGAAGTCCACACTGGGTGTGAGGAGGGGAAGGCACAGACTCGGGGTATAGTTTTCAACCTATTTAATTAAAACAATTAACTCACTCAGTTTCGCTTACGACTCGCCGTCCCTGGGCTGCGTTGCTGCCTCATCGTGGTGCGGCACTGGCTCCGATGAAGCGCTGGAATGCCGTATACTGTGGCTCGCCGTCACTGGGCTGCGTTGCTGCGTTCGCGTGGTGCTGCACGGGCTCCGAAGACGGGCTGGGTGTCCGTCACGGCCAGGTTGTGGAGTGCCGAGGGCTGCCGCAGCTACCTTCGTTTCCAGCTGGTGCTGGGATGAGCTGCCAGACATACAGGCACGATGGCAGGGGCGGAACTTGAATGACGGGTAGACCCCGGGCTCCCGGGTCGTGGCGCAGCTCCAGTCTTCTGCCTTGCTCGTCTTCTGTTCGACCGTCTCGTCCGCTGCCTACGATTGCTCTCCCTCAGCTCTCCCGTTCGCCTCCTTCTTTAAGCCCTCCTCTCCATTGTTGGTTGACCAGTCTCAGCTTCCCCGCGGATTTCGCCCTTTCATAGGTCCTGTTCCAAGGGATTCGTCAGTGGCTTCCTTGTTGGCTGACCAGGATCTGCCGACTGCATTAGTTAGCTCCCCCGCGGCTTTCTCCCTTTCGTCCTTACGCAGGTCCCGTCCCAAGGAAATCGTCGCCGGCTGTGCATATATGGACAGGTTTCCGTGTACGGAGACCAAATATGGGCATACGTAGAGTTTGGCCACTCGACGCCGTCACATCCGCTGTTACTAAGAAGGTCGCCGACCAATAAGAGTTCACCGTACACACTCACACACGCACACTCATAACCTTTCGGGTATGTATTTCATGAAATTCACTGTTTTCTTAGTCATGAGCCCTGAGCCCATGCACAATTTCAAAAGCATTCTTCAATGTATATACACCTCGAGTGCACAATTATATAACAATGAACACTATGCATATAATCTTCGAATACGAACCAACAATAATGCAACTAAAAATGCGAGCGGTAGTACAAAACAAAATAATTTTTTTTTCAAGATAGAGTTTAGGTGTTTCATTCTTTCTAGTTGCTAGCTGGGACTTCTACTCGTTTATTGAGATGGTGCGTAGCAGCTGTAAAGAGAGGGAGCGTGAACCGGGTTAGCTTGTATTGCTTGTTGCAATGTTATCTGCGTTAGAGTTACGGCCGATTGTAATGCCTCCTCCTCGAAGAGGGCGCCACCGAGCTGCGAGTGCAGAGTTTTCCAGTTCATCACAGGGACTAAAGTTTTCGCGTCGGCTGCTCTTTCCCCTGTTCTGTGACGCAGGGCTGTTAAATGATGACAGGGACCGTGCGCTGGTCGTTCTCCCCCTCTTGAGGCAGCAAGACATGGTTGATGTCGGCAAGAGACGAGTAGGCTGGTGCTTGCTTTAGTCGGTTAGCGTGAACCACAGTCGTCGATGCCCCTGCGATCTTCCGAATCTTGCAACTGACTGCCGAGAGCTTCTCTACTATGCGGTATGGTCCTTTCCATTTAAGGGCAAACTTACGGGCGAGTTCAGCCTTTACCTGCACGCCCTCTAGTTATACGCGGTCTCCCACCCAAGTGGAACTGCCCTAACCCTGGTGTCGTACTTCATTTCCCTCTTGTCGGCTGCTTCCTGTAATGCCTCCGCTGTCAAGTCATGGGCCACCTGCAATCCAGATGTCAATTCTGCTCGATAAACCTCCAGCGGCCCGTATGGCATCCGTCGCTTTCCGTCAACCACCGCATTTGGCGTATCTAGGTCGCGGCCAAATAAAAGGTAGAAAGGCGAGTCACCGGACCACTCATGTGCCGCTGTGTTATACGCAGACAGCAAATAGTATCCATAAATCCCACTCACGTTGACCTCGCGAAACGTAGTGGGATAACAGTTGGCTTGCGTTTGGTTACACCTCTCCACAGCGACGTTACAAGCTGGGTGCCAAGGGGTTGTCTGCCTTTTGCCAATCCCAAGAAGCCGACAGACATCTTTCATCAATCTCGAGAGAAATTTTGACTCTTGATCCGTTAACGTCATGCTGCAAAACGACTGCTTCTACAAAGGCGCGCGCCACGGTTTCTGCTTTTTGGTCAGGCAGTGCCGTTATTTCAGCGTATTTCGTCAAGCGATCCACACACACCATTACATATTTGTTTCCTGTCGTCGTCGTTGGAAGTTGGCCCATGGTATTCATTCCCACCCTTTCAAAAGGCGTCGAGACCTCCTGAAATTCCTGAAGGGGAGTTGGCTTGTGGTTTTTCGGGGTCTTTCTTTATAGGCAAGACGGTAGTTAGCGCAGTGGTCTTGAACGTCATAACGCATGCCTTGCTAATAGTAGTAGCACTCCAACCTTCTCCGTGTCTTTCCTACTCAACAGTGGCCCGCATATTGAGCGTGATGAAAAACCCTCAATATTTGTGGTATTAGTGACTTTGCCACTACGACTCTTTTACATACCTGGCCAGCCTTTCTTTCTGACCGAGTAGGCTGTGTGCGCTTTCGTAGTGCCCCTTGGTTGTCCACCAAATAAGCATTGTCAGGGTCCTGGGTGATCCACCCGAAGCAGCACGAAATAATCTCTTCGGTGTTTTGTCATTCCGCTGTTCAGTGCGATCATTTTATGGCCGGACAAAACTCATTGATGGTGCGAACCAAATTTCTACTTAACGCATCCGAGTTAGTATGCGCCTTGCCTGGTTTATGTTCCATCTGAAAATCGTATTCCTGCAGCTGCCGGTTCCACCGCAGGGGGCGCGAGCTTTGGTCTTTCACTTTTAGCAGCTGACAGTCGGTCACTAGCGTGAACTTGCGACCATAGAGATAGCACCGAAAGTGCCGCACGGCCCAAACTACTGTAAGACACTCGTGCTCAGTGGCACGGTAACGCTGCTCGACTGGGCTGAATTGCCGACTTGCGAACGCGACTGAGTGCTCCTTGCCGTCAAAGTTTTGAGATAGCACCTCGCCTACGGCAAATTTAGAGGCGTTTGTCGCCACAATAAAGGACTTGCTAAAGTCAGGGTATCTCAGCAAAAGGGCTGTTACAAGTTTTTTTTTTTCAGTTCCTCGAACGCCGTCTGTGCCTCGTCTGACCATAGGAACTCGGTGTGTTTGCAGTTAATGCTGCCAATGGCTTCGCGATTCGAGCAAATTCTCACACATGCCTTCTCAAAGCCAAAAAATTTGCTCTCACCTCGAACTCCGGTTGGCCTCGGGAAGTCACGGACGCTACTTAGTTTACTTGGTTCGGGTTTTATTCCGTCCGCAGAAACGTTATGTCCAAGGTATCTGACGTGCTGCTGGAGAGGTTGAAACTTCGAAGGTTTCAGGCTTAAGCCAGTGGCTCGCATTCTGATCAGTACCTCCTAGGCTGCCTCCAAGTTCTCAGAAATAGTTCTGCTATAAATGATGACATCGTCCATGTAGACGAAGCACCTCTTTCCCAGCAGACCAGTCAAGATTACGTCCGCGGTTCTCTGCTAGACGGCAGGGCTGTTAACAAGTCCCATCGGCATGCATCTCCACTGAAAATGGCCAGATGGGTGTTAAATGCGTTTTTTGTCGACATCCTTTTGAATACATTTCGATCTGCCAGAACCCCGACGCAAGGTCGACAACCCTAAAATATTTAGCTGACCCTAGCTGCGTGAGGGTTTCCTGTACTTGTGGAAGGAGGTAGGGGGTCTATCCTCGTAAAGACATTCAATCGCCGATAATCTATTACCAATCGAAATGAACCGCCGGGTTTCTCAACTAGAAGCGTGGTCAAAGCTTTCGCTTCTGAGAGTAAATCGGGAAAGGTACAGGCATCGAGTTCCGAGATCCGCTGCTGTGATCTCTCCAAACCTTACATGAGGATATGGTCGCGCTTCGTGCACCTGCTTATTTCCCTTCCTTGTGAGAATATCGAAAAACTTTTGCTTTCGGAGCGTTATCCTGGAGCCAGAGTAGACAAACAGGTTGCAAGTGGCCCTATTCACCCCAAATTTAACAATTTGGCAGGACTCTCCAAACACGCTTAATAGGACAGCTATTAGGGCTCTTCCCCACCCCCGACTCGGCTGCGGGGGACTCTACGCGTTTTTTGGGACAGTAGTTTTGTTGCGAAAGCAACACTACGCTAGTCGTCGAGCCATTTCGCGTGGCACAGCGTGGGCCAAGCTGCGCATGCGCGAGGAGTCGCGTGACGTAGGAGGCAGCAGCTGGTGGGTCGGAGCTGCCGTCGCGGCGCGCTCCGCCGGCGCCGGAGAAGTGAGGTCATAATCACAGCCGGCGCCAGCTGCGCATCACTCTCTCCGTTGGCTGTGTGGAGAAGAGGTGTGTGGTGTATATATAGCTAGGAGCGTGCGGCAAGAATCTATCAACTACGGAGAAGGTCAGCCCGGCCGCTGGTCAGCGCGTAGCCTTAGCTATCCTAAGCGTAGTTATGCAGCTGTTGCTTTCGCAACTCTACTAGGTTTCACCGGAGCGAAACCACTGCCGATTTGTTTTATTCCGCCTCCGTCAGCGTAAGCTGTTGCTTATTTGTCCTACCAAACTCGCGGCTTATCCTGGGACAGTTTCTAGCTACGTGCCCGTAACCGCGACAACCATAGCCGCGAATCTGCCGTTCACAATTCCGGAAATCGCCTCTATTTTTTTATCTTAATCTTTCAGCAAGAAGCGCTTCCAGACGGTCTAGCCTATCGGCTAGCAGGGTTAAGCTTGCGTCTGCGCTTACGTCTTTTGGCTGTGTTACCAACCTCACGTTTTCCTCACTGGAGACCAGCAACTCGTAGCGCTCTTCGTCTACGGCTGCCTCAACAGCCCTTTCAAAAGTACCTGGCGCCTTCTACAGGAGAAGCCTGCGCACTGGATCCCTCAGCCCGGTGATAAACTGGCACTTTATATGCTCAAGAAGCAGCTCTTTAGCGCGTTTTTGCTTAGCGCTGTCAGGCCCTGGCTCTCGCGCTAGATTGTCATTATCAAGGAAGCGAAGACGGGAAGCAAACGCGCGTGCGTCTTCTACCGGCTTCTGTATAGCGTCCAGAAACCGCCGGAGCTTTACATTGGGAGGATCTCTGTCAAAGTACTTGAACGCTAGAGTCTTAAATTCCGCAAATGTTCTCACGTTCCTTACTCCCTTATCTCTCCAGGCAAAACCATGTGCTGCTCCGGGCATTTGAAATCTCGCCATTCCCCCCCCCCCCCCCCCCTGCTCTTCTTCAGTTAAACCACCCATCTTTCGTACTTGTTCTAACACATTGAAACATTCTGTGATAGACGGCCCTTTATCGTCAACGGTCAATATATCTACAATGCTAGCTAAAGCAAATACGCTTGCCCCCAAAGGGCTGTGCACTCGACTGGGTTCCTTCCATTTTGAACCGAATTGTCAATGCCTCAAGCTCCTCTCGCTGGGGGTACAGTCAAGCTTTTGCTAAACGATTTAGGTGTGGACCCCACTCGGGACACCAATGTGATGACTCGAGTTACTTGAGTGGTCCTGGGTCCACACTGGGCGTGAGGAGCTGGAGGTACAGACTCGGGATATAGTTTTAACATATTTAATTAAAACAACTGGTTCCGTTTCGATTACGACTCGCCGTCACTGTGTTGCATCGGTGCGTCGGCGTGGTGCGGCACGTAAGGGTTGGGTGTCCGTCACGGCCAGGTGGTGGAGTGCCGAGGGCTGCCACTGCCTCCTTCGTTTCCAGCTGGCAGTGGGATAAGCTACCAGGCGTGGAGGCAGGATGACAGGGGCCGAACTTGAACGGCGGCTAGACCCCGGGCCCCCATGTCGTGGCGCAACCCGAGACTTCTGCCCTGCTTGCCCCCAGTTCTCCCGTTCGCCTCCTTTTTAATCCCTCCGCTCCATTGTTGGTAGACCGGTCTCCGCCGGCTGCCTTAATCTGTTAGCTCCCCCGCAGCTTTCGCCCTTTCGCTGGTCCCGTCTCAAGGGAGTCGTCGGGGACTGTTCAAACATGGCCAGGCTTCCGTGTCGCGATACCAAAAAATTAGAAGGGTCCAACGCTGCTGAACCGAATATGGAGCGAAAGCATTAGCTGCGGGTGACCGAGCGTTGTTGTTGTTGATGTTGTTGGCCTCTAGAAAAATGGCACGTACCTACCATGCGGGTTTGGCTATGGTGTGGCGTTGTCCACAAGCTCAATTACAAGCACAAGCTTGTCGCAAAGCGAGATTGTAAAAATTATAAGAATGCAGCTATCAGAATTGTGAACATAAAGAAACGATCATAATAATTTTGATGAAAAAAAAAACCAAAGAATTTCAAAACGGGTTAGCAGGTTAACCTACCAGTTGCTATAATATGGTCGTGTATGATTCCAGAAAATGTGCCCAACGCAACTCCCTTGGCAATAGCACCGAACGACAACAAAACGGGTAGGGACAAGGGGAGTCCTAACCTAGAGAGGGGGATCTCCAGGTATGGCCTTCCCTAAAGTGTGAATCGCCGGCACGAGAGTAAAATATGCTCTATTGATTCCACTTCTCCGCATGATGCACACACATCTACATAGATACAAATTCATGCCCGGAATTCTGCATTGCAACAGCATCATTGACTCCTCGCACTGCCTGATTTTACATAAACCGACATTCCAATTATGTGACAAATGCTGATATTCAGTAGTATTCAGTAAGAGATCCCGCAGCCTGGCTGATATGTGCTGGAACCGTTTGAACCTGGAAATCGCCAATATACTGAAATTAGGGACTGAATATATACAGACGCATTAAGAACCGATCTCGCTAAGTAATCAGCAATCTCATTTGAATGAACAGCTTCATGTCAAGGGATCCAGACAAAACAAACTTCTTTTAAAGTGCGTGGAACAAAAAAACATATATTTTTTTGAGGTTTCAAGTGAGATTAGCACAGATAAACAATCAGCAAGAATGATTACGTGTGATACATGACATGGAATTTTGCGCAAAGCCAATTTAATTGCTAAACATTCCGCAAAGAATATAGGAATATAATCTGGGATACGGACAGAATAAGTGCATGTAAAATCCTGGGAAAATATGCCAACTGCAGCTTTTTCATGGGTGACTGAGGCATCTGTAGAGATAGCAGTGTGATGGAGATATTTTTCTAGATGGTCAGAAAGAAGAATGTTTAAAATGTTTCAAGGCATATATTTTCCGTGGGAAGGTTTAATGTCGTCATAACGAAAGTGTACTGCGGCGTGCATGTCATCAACTCATTGCAAAAAACTCAAGTCAACACTGATTGGTGCTAAAGGTTTTGAGTTACAGTAACTTGAGGCTGTCTACAGCGTGGCCAATGAACAGATAAGAATAAGGTTGGTTGGGATGCAAAAATGAGAGGAATGACTTCAGAGGCCGGATCTAGCGACCTGAGGAAAGTTTGTATCGTAAGCTGTTGGAAGCGGGAAGTTAAGCCGGGGAAACGGGCTTCAATATAAACCAGAGGGTTTTAAACGAGTTTACGAAGATCAAGAGAGACGTAGAGCACCCCTCTTCAATAACAGCAGAGGATGAAGTTCGTAATTTGCGCTGCCAGAGAACAGAATGCAACCAAATTCAAGTATTGGCCCTATACATAGGCTTTGTGAAGAACCAATAAACTATCGCGACGCATACTAAACTTTTTATTGCGAATTCGTATAAGCCGCCCAAGAGCATGTTCTCTTTTAACCACATTGTTTTTTATATGAAGTCTCCAGTCCAATGTTGGATCATACGTAATACCTAAATATTTGACCGAATCTGGCTGTGGGATCTGGTTGGAGCGATGAGCTAAAGAAATATGTAAAAGTGTATTCGAGGGGAATACCAGCACATCACATTGATTAGTATTTAGGGATAAATTGATACGGTCCAGCCAGACTTCAATTTCATCCAAATATCCTTGCAGATTGCAGTATAGGCCAATAATATCCGAAGCCGATGCGAAAAAGGCTATATCGTCGACAGAAACATAAACTGTTATATTTGGACGGATGGGGATGTCATTTACCAAGATGTTAAAAAGCAGCGGTGAAAGAACTGACCCTTGTGGCACACCCGGCCCTTGATTGCTGATACGTGCTAGAGCGGAGGGTTCCGTATGTGCAGTAAAAATGCCTATCCTTCAAAAATTCACGTATCCATTCATAAATATAAGATGGAGGATGTAACAGGGCAAGCTTGTTAAGCAGTATCGTATGTTCAATGCTGTCGTAAGCCTTAGCAACATCAAGTGTCACCAGAGCGGAGACTTTCCAACTGCGTAGCGAGAGGATGATTCGGCTCTCTAGATCTACGTGCGCGGACGATATGGTGCATCCTTGTCGAAAGCCAATCTGCACTGGGCTGAGACCGCTAACTTTATGAACATGCTTTGCTAGACGACTGTGCACTGTTCGTTCTATTAATTTGACTAAATTGTAAGTTAATGCAAATTGACGAATATTATCTAAGACGTATCCCTTCCCTGCATCCTTCAAAAACAGAATAATATTCTTCATCTTCCAAATGTGCGGAATCCAAGCATTTGCACTGATCCCAATATCGTAGCGGTCAGTTGTGAAATCTTTGGCTAAGATTTTAATCATTCCAACAGTTACACCATCATGTCCTGGAGCTGCATATTGCATCGTTGTCAAGACTGATAGCAGCTCAGGCGAAGAAACCTCAATAGAGTCTAAGCAAGGAGCAAGTGTAAGCAAAGGGACTTGTCGCTGTTTCTGGAATCGTAACTCCAATCCCTGAGCTATGCACTCCAATATTTGCTTAGCCTTCTGTGGAGCATGCTCTATTGAATTAGTGAGGTCGGAGTCTAGTGAACGCTTGGTATGCTCCGTGAACCTATACAGAGCCTTCCGATTGCCTGTATTTGAGAGGTAAGTGTTTGAATTCATGTTATACTCCTCCTTTTATTTTGCAATGGTCCTTTCGAAAGATACAGAGCCGGTTTTTAATTCAACCAATTAGCCGGGCTCTGGTTGTAAGATAGGCTCTTCTAAGAAGTGCCGATATGCTTTTTCGCATTCTTGCGTCCACCAGGGAGATGGCTGTTTGGTTGAGGTTGCCGCGCGTACAGAAAATACCGATTGCTGTACTGCATTTTGTAGAAAGGAAACTGTCTGCTGAGCTCTGTCCGACCAGCTTGTACTAACTACCGAAGCAGTAGATGCGGATATGAAATTTTATAGGTTACGTGGTTAACAAATTTGTGGGTTTTACCAATATTTCTGAGTGGAGATAAACGTATTTTGAAGGTTATTGGAAAATGATCACTGAATGTGCCAGAATCCTCTGTGGACCAATTAGTGACTACCAGGCAACCCATTTATAAGGTTAAGTCAATGACTGAGCGAGAAACTCCTCGCATGAGTGTAATATAACTCCGGAATAGCAGCATCGCACGCATTTGTAGACATCCACGACCAGAGAAGCTGGTCGCAGGTATCTGTCCGACTGCCCTATTCACTATCATAAGAATTAAAATACCCTGCAATTACAGCGCTACTTGCGTCGGTCAATAACCCATCCAAACAGTCTGTCCTGAGGACGTCTAAAGGGAAGTAGACATTAACTATTTTTTATTGTGGTACAATCCGGAAGCGAAATACTGATCGCTACGAGCTCACACTCAGGACGTGTAAATTTATTAGATATAGATGCCTGACGACATATATTTTTTTATATAATTGTTGCCAATCTGCCTCCTCTGCCGATACTGCGATCGGTTCCGAAGGTTCTGAAATTTTTGATAGAAAATGGTTTACTGGGAGATAGCCACGTTTCTTGTAGAAGTACGATATCAGGGTTGTGCTTATTAAGAAGTAATTCTAAATCATGAAGGTAAAACAGAACGGAGCGGAAATTCTATTTCAAAATGCTCAGACCTGCCATGATTACTGATCAATTAAATAGGCTATAATAGCCTCTTTGAGGATATGCTGAGGTAGGACTTTTATTAATCCTTTTTTCTTGCTTTTGCCTGAGATAGACTAGATTTTGACAGTGAAGGGCGCTTCTGTGACTAGCCCGTCATTTCAACATCTGAGGCGCAGATGTCAGTGAGATGTGTATTACTAGAAATATTGATGTAAGCTTGCACCTGAGAATCATCAGGAGGGGCCGTTGAACGGGTATCACTGTTTGAACAATCTGGCAGAAATGCAGACGTTGATGTCTGATTCAGTGGTGATGATGACTCTGACTGCGCTGCTACAATCTGAGTCAACGCCTACGACAATGTGGTCGTCATACGCTCAACCACAGTATTGAGGGCTTTTTCTATAGTAGATACAATTGATGTTGCCAAACTGAACTCAATGTCTCTAACAGAGCAGCGCACACGACTAGCGTAGGACTCTTTTTTCCTGTCCAAAAACGCGTATGCATCTGCTCTTGAGCAACGCTTCTCTCTGATCATATCCAATAAGCTTTGTTCTTCACTATGTTTTGGGCAGTCTGCATCATCAGCTGTATGGCTGCTATTGCATAAGCAACATTAAGGCTGATCTGAGGGGCACTTATCAAGTGAATGGTTCTGTGCACAAACACGGCAGCGGGTAGCAGGCTTGCACGCTTTGCGACTGTGTCCAAACCGCCAGCAGTTGGTGCATTGCAGAGGGCGGGGATGCAGAGGGTCTACACAATATACAAACGGTCAAATTTTTAATTCATCGGGACAAGAGAAACCCGCAAAGGTTGTTATTACCGACTCAGTGGGGAATCGCGAGCCGTTCACTTGTCGGCTGCATCGATAAACAGAAAGTACTCCAACTCCCGCATCCTGAAATTCTTTTCATAATTCCTGTGGCGAAGACGCTGGATCGATACCACGCACAATACCTTTGATACACACTAGCTGTTCAAGAATGAATGCCTTAACCGGCACTGAATTGAAAATTTTGCAATCAAGTACGTCTGCCACACAAGTAATGAGTGCTGACTTGCAAACAATGCCTCTACGACCGAAAGGCCGCACTTCAGAGATTTGCAAGTAATGGGCCGTCAGAGATCTTAGTTCCATGTTGAATTATTTTCAGTGCTTTTATTTTGATCGCGCCGTCCCCGATCGGGACAACAGCCACGGGAATTGTATCAATTTCATTTTTTGGAAGGATTCAAGTGGCAGGCTTTGGGTCGGCAAACTGGCAAACCAAGATGCCGACCCTCCACTTGGAGAGGTCAAAGAGACTTCACAGACATGCCTTCAGATGCACATGAACACTGCCTTAGCCTTAATCTAAACCTTGGCCAAAAACCCACTCAGAAAGGCCTCACCGTGGTTTTGAAGACGCAAGCACACGACAAAAAGCCGGGAACAGCAGACCGAGGAGCCTTCTTCTTCTTCTTCTTCTTCTTCCTCTTCTTCTGTTAGGAGCAGCTCCTGCTCGGAGACCACGGACACGGTATACAACGATGAGCGGTTAGACGTGGCGCAGTATTGCTTTCGCAGTAACATGGGCATGCGTAGAGTTTGGCTACTCGACGCCGGCGTGACGCGGCAGAAAATGTCGCTGACCTGCGTCCGCAGCCTCGTGCACGCACACGAGCCGTAACAGCTCTTAGCGGTAGCGCTAAACACAAAGTGTCTCTTCCCGGCTGATTCTAGCGTCTGCTCAAATGTTGGTCGTTGGAAGGCGAAGACACTGGATCGGCGTGGGATGCGGGTGGAAGGTCGACCCCATAACACCGAAGAGTTTAGTCACCGCGAGTCTACTGTTCTGGAGGTGACCAGAGTATCTGACAAATATACGTCAAGTGTCACACAAAATTTTTTTATTTTGTTAATTAGTCGTTTCTCATCAAGATAAGCAAGTGCAAATTTCAAGGCAGAGCGCTGTTTCCTAGAGAGCAGAGTGACCTAAAACACTATTCCTTGTTACTGGAACTTGAGCGAGGGTATCAATTTGATGCTTTTAGATATACTCGTTTGTCACAGCAAGCGGAACATTTCGAAAGTATACGCTGAACACTTTTAACTCAACCGGAGTTGTAGCAGTGTGTGCTGCCAAATTGCAAATGCCGAAAGCTGTATCGGAAGCAGCCTTTAAACGCGGTCGATTGCAGACATTTGTAAAATGGCAGAGTCAATGCTGGGGTCAGATATAAATCCGAGCCAGTGGAATGGTGAAACGCCTAATGTTGAGATGCAAGCTCCAGAGCAGTTGCGAACGACTTGCTAACAACTTGAACAATGTCGTACAGCTATATTGTCGCGTGGAGGCAGCTAGCTTAAAGGCAAAGAAGCAGACGAAGAGGCAGGCACGCGGATCGCCGTCTCGTGGCTTTCGATCGAGACCGTGCGGCCGTACCTCGGAGCCCCGTTTCCAAGACTCAGAATTTATTGCCGATATCGTACGATCCTCGTCCTTCGCTGGAATGCCAGACGCAGCATCTGCCATGGCCTCGGATGCCGGTGCACCGACGACGTCTACGAACCTTCCAGGTGGGATGCGCCTAACTGGTGCTAGTTTATTCAAAGCATGACGTCACTCCTCGGCGATCGTCCCGGCGCCTGTACATTCATTGAAGCGAATGAACAGGGCGGGGCATAATTGAACCCGGGTCCTACGACTTTATAAAAGAGTACCTACTCTAACAATTGAGCAACCGCGACCGGTTCGGTATACCGTGCTACGCAGCAGCTGCGCGCTGCTTCCTGATTCTGAGCGGGTTTCCGTGCGTGAAAACCTTTAACATTACAAGTGACGCTCCTCAAAGTATATAATTGGTCAAGACGAAGGTTCAGTAACTGTCTGAATCTCGGCGACACCTCAGCTTGATGGAAGAGACAGTGGGGGATGCAAGAAGGAAGAGATAAAAGAAGTTTTATATGTTTGCTCTTCGAGCAAACTTCGGTAACTCACGTCAATGTAATTTTCAATGTGACAGCTGCGTTGCGTTTAGCAACCGCAACGTTGTTCGGCTGCAACACCTTACGCCGTTTTGTTACACTGGGTATTTTGACTACATTGGCTGCAGACAAAAACGGAAACTATGCGCGAACCTTTAGGTTATTGCGTGTGCAGGCGATGGCGCCAAGAGGGGCTCGACGACTCAGGACCTGGAGGTGCAGCGGAAGGATCGCAGCTTCCAGGATTGCATCGAGTTGCTCATGCCAGTCTACCTGCTGCCTTTAGTATTCGGAGACAAGGTACTGTTGAGAGACTGTGAACGATGATGCAAGCTTAGATGCTCAACCGCGGCGAATTGTTTAGGAACTTAGCCTGAATGGAAGTATGAGGAAATCGCACTTGACCACTCTGCACGGAATATACGATGCTGTGGAAAAGACCGATGACACATTCTCAAAAAAGCTTGGGTGGGCGAAAATTCGAAATGTTCACTGACTGAATAAACGAGGGCAATAAAAAAAGAGAAATCATATTACAGAAGTAAAAATTCAAGGTGTAGAGAACTAACGCGCAAGCCTCGTCTAAATTGGTAGCCACGTTGGGTAAAGGAGATCGAGCGGGTGGATAAGATACAAGCATATCACACGTATACTTCAATCTTCCTTTAAGAAAAGTCGTGAAAAGCCCTCAAAAGCAACCGATGGCCTAGTTGTTTTGAAAGTAAAATACATGCCATTAAGCCATTATAGAAGCTGGGAGGAAACAGCTTGTAGACAGAGACTGCTTCTATCAAATGATCTAGCCAGGGTGCCTAAGGGAGGTAATTTACATGGGTGTCTTCCACTCACTGACCGTTCTCATGCATTAAAAGCATGAATGATGCCGCTGATAGCATGGAAAGCTGTAGCCAAAATTCTATGATCGGTTGACTGAACGGATTGAAAGATAACCAATCAACAAAATGTTTTCCAGTGTTTTTGTGTATAAGCACGTTCTGACTCAATCCCACAAAAAAAGAAATACTCGCTTCTGCTTCGGTCGCCCCATTACTTGTTTGACACATTCCATGACACGAAGCAACAAAGCGGCATTTCTGGTCGAATCCACGCAGGATTTCATGATGTATGTACAGTCGTGAAATTTATTCGCGCAAACATGGCAAAGTATGCCGCGCTGTACAATCATAAAAAGCCTATCGAGCTCTGTCAGGGAGTTCACGTGCGACATACGAGCGGATAATGCATTTAGAAGAGCGAATATGTACTCCCTGTCATTAACGCGGTCTGTTGTCTCGCCTAGTTGGGCAGACTACTACACAACACTTGGCGGTAACAGCTCAAGAAAGGCACACGCTTATGAATGCTACACGTCGTTGAATTCTGACGTGCTGTCCAATTCTCAATATTCTTTCTTTTTATATCGCATCAGATTATCGTTTTAAGCATGCATGGAGGGGTAACTAGGCAGCCGTTTTGTGTCCGCGCCTTCGTTTTTTGTGCGTTGCCAACAGCGAACGCCAGGAGCTGGAAGGGAGTGCATCCGCTGATGTAACAGCATTAGCCGCGTGAAGCCACCGATAGTGCATGCTAGGCTGAGCTGAGTCGAGAATGCATGATAGGCACCATTTCGTACACGATGCATTATAGCGCATCTTTAGGAAATGCTTGTGGTCCCTAGCGCCGCCGCTGGGGTTTATCAGTTAGGACTCTCGAAGGGTGAACCCAGGGACGCAGGATCGAGTACCGGCTGTGGTGGCCGCTTTTCGAAACCGGCAAAAATCAAGGCACCTATATGTTGTGCGATGTCAGTGTACGCTACAGAACCTCAGGCGCTAGAAATTGTCCGGAGCCCTCCACTGCGGCGCCTTTCATGCCTGAGTCACCCTGGGATGTTAAACCCCATAAACCCTGCGAACTTTAGTACAACTGTTACAATGACTCAGTGGAACGCCAAAGAACCAGATATCTTTACAAGAAACGCGGTAAGAAACGGGAGGGGTTTGACATGTATGTGTTGCATAAGAAAACATTACCCGAGGGCTTGTTGAAGACAGCTATAATACATTGAGCGCGTTACCTGCGCAGCGAAAGCATAGTCCCTCAATGGCAATGCTCTTGTCTTTGGGGGCTACGCAGGAAGGCGCCTGTGTATACTGCGTCGTGCTGACAGTGGTGGGCCTCATGGGCCGCGTGCTGCCGTCGCCCGTCGCCGCCATGCTGCCCATCGTCATCCTTCCCTTGGGCGACGTCTACGGCGTGGACCAGCTGGCAGCGGCCTACCTGAGTGTCAGTATACACACTCTATTCAATATCAGTTTTAGCAGGTGGCCGGAGACTCCTGCGTGGCAACCGTTTATCCCCTTGTCACTATAGGTGTGGCTGCGGGCCCAAAGGACGTTGCATAAAAAAAAGTGTGGAGGGTATAAAGTGCGCCCCGATTCTCTAATAGATGTGTCGAAAGGTGCTCACAACAGTCCCTTGCTCCACACCTTGGGACGAGGGGGATTATCGTGTTTGCCGAAATAGAGAGTTGTCTCCCTGGAGTGGCCACGACTACCGTGCCTCGATGCAGCGTGCTAGCCACGACGCGATACAAACGCCATATTGTTGCGCGTCATCGTTATGAGAATAGGCGTCCCGTCCAAGTCACGTCACGTGAATAAGTTCTGTACTAAGCGGACTGCATAAGCTGAACCACCGCTTAACGTTGATTGAAATGAGTTCTCTTGTCGACACTTATATTTCTATACAGGTTTATACAGGTTTGTACAGGTTATATAGGTCTATTTATATAGGTTTTTGAGAGAGGCACATGTGTTCCGAACAATTCTCCTTTCCGATCTGTGCTCAGTGTGAGGCCGAAAATGCGAATTCTTATTATTTCCAAAAACTTGCTGTTTGAAAAAAATCCAAGTTGGCTTGGATTTATTCTTTAATATTTAGAGTCGCAAAGAACGCGATGGTCACAAATATAGGCAACGAGTCGGAGCGCTTGTCCTGTCGTCCTCGAAGTGCCATGTTGTATACGCATGATGGGGTTATCTATATTCCTAGTGAAGACACGCTTTCTTATTTTTGAAGTAAAAAACCAATGAACTAAAGTAAAAGCCCAAGCAGCCTTATATGGCAGTACCCGCCGATGTACGTGTGGATGTGGGCGAAGGCAGCGCCAATTGAAATCTCATCGCTCGATTGGACACTAAAACCCGCTTGGACGTCTTGAGGAAGTTTATGACGTATTATGACGACTGCAGTCCATGATGTCGCCTAGATCCTCTGCACTTTTTCATTGCTAGTAGGAATAGCTTGAGCTTTTCCCTTGATTACATAGTCATAGTAAAAGCTGGCGCAAAAAAAAAAAGGAGAATTCTTTCCGTACAGTGTATATAAATTTGAAGCCATGAATATCATCGGAACATAAAAACGAGGTTCAGCTGCCTTTTAACTAATCATCTTTATATATAGACAGAACAAGTGCAGGCTTTGGAAGTGCAGGCCGACAGCTTTGGAATGAACGAACAATATCGAAAATATAAGTGCACTTTAGACGGAGAGTTCAGCAAGGTATTAAAGGGCAACTCATGAAGACTCGCCTAAAAGGCCCTTGGGTTATCTAAAATACATTACTCGCGACAAATTGTTTCTAAATATAACGATGAAAACCTGTTTAGTATTGCAAAAGTCAGGAAACCGAAACTATATCGACCGCAATATAACATAACAAATACCAAAATGACTTCGCGGCTACTGTCAAGAAAACACTTTTAGGATTGTTAATTGGAAGCCGAAGCACGGCTTGAAGAATCTGCCCAGATTTAAACGCGAAAATGCAGGAAACTTGTAGATAAAACTTTCCGAGCGATTTCGCGTTGCAATTTAAAAATTTGACGTAATCGACAGTCAAAGTGATGAAGATTGTCAGGTTTCTCCTCAAAGTACCAAAGCAATGAGAATAAAATGCAAAATGATGTTGGTGAAGTTTAAAATTCCTATTTCTCTCTCCTGAACCCTTCTGTGAGTCCCCCGATGTCACCAAACAACGGTCTCCGGAATTGTCGGGTAGCGCTGGTTTTCTTCCTGTCGGAAATGTGACCTCTATAGATAACGTCTTCATCGGTCTTTCTACTCGTCGCTTTGCACATCGGAGAAGCTCGAATGCAGAAACAGTTGTAAAAACTACAGAGGCAACGACATCTATCACACGCAGCTTTCATGCATTCAGATCTTTTATTTTTCCTTGGATTTTTGAAAACTTTTCAATCGCCCTTCAAAGATGAAGAGGCAATGGGACTGTACACAGCCTTAGAAAATACGGCGGTGGTTATACTAGTATGCGAGGTGTCAATACGTAGTTCTGGCACTATTGGCGATTACATACGGAACATCACGGGGTACTGACGTGATTTGTGAGGCTCGTGACATAGGTCTCGTGATATGACCATCTGAGCCGCAACCCAACGCACTCAGATCTGGAAAGCCATGCTCCCGCATAGTTCAAGTAAAGCTTCATGAATTTCCAATCAAAACTTTTCTTTAAGAAAGCAGACAGGCAATACTTTCAGAATTGTTAGTTTTCGATCCCACGATGTTTAGCCACTTAATTGGCATAGCATCAAGCTTACGCATTTTCCCACTTCATTTGTGGACTAATTTCTCTACTGAACAACAAAAGTGTCAGACTGCCTTAATGGATTGTCTGCAGCCCCACGTCTTGTCGGTTTCCCTGCTGTTCGCCGTCGCCATCATAGGCGACGAGACGACCATCTTCTTCCGCATGTGCCTGTACGTGCTGGAGCGCTACGCCCTGCGGGTGCAGCCACTCTTCGTGGGCATGCACTTGCTCGTCTTCACGCTCAGCCTGGTCCTGCCCAGCTCGCTCATCGTGATTTTCAGCACGTTCTTAATTGACCGCTTCGTCACCACCATCCACGATGAGATCGTGGGCACCGACCAGCGCAGCGGAGTGCGCATCCGAGCTGGGTCCGACTGTGCCGAAGCAGCGAGGCGACCGCGTTGCTGGCGTACTGGAGGCGCCTCGACAAGAAGGACCCGCAGCGTATCAATTGTCAGTAAGACCAGCGAGGCGTCCGGCAGCAGTTCGGTCGTCAGGCAGTTCAAGATGCATCCAGACTTGAGGAGACTCGAAGCACAGGAGGCACCGCGAAGAAGGCTCATAGTAAGTGCACGTGTAATGCAGGTTTTAAATGGCTTTCGTTGGAAACAGTTGAGTAAGATAAACTAGTCAAAGTGTTTTCTGTAGGGATTTATATGGTTCATTAACATGTATGAAAAGTCAATGCACCTTTGTAGTTTCTTTGTTTAGTTAACCGCCTTTTGAGGGTCGTTACAGGGAGAGGAAATGAAAAACATATCGACAAATGAATGACAAAAACGCTTCCAATGTGTAATAGAGGAAAGCATAAGAGTAATACAATTCACAACATTGCTCGTCTGCCCACTATAGAAATAAAATTGCAACATTCATTGATGTGTACATACGCAGAAATTTTATGCCTGTATAATTATTATTTGCATTTGCAAATGCAGTTACACTTGAAGATTCAGTAATGTGAGCGATTTGTTTATTCTAGAGTTCAATTAGGAAATATCGGGCAGCGGAATCCTTTAGTTGTTGACATGTATAGTCAAATTACTTTTTGATGATTGGCAGAAGCTCAATATGCCTGGAGGCTGCAAATATGTTTCATAGTTAGTGTTGATTTGACAAGTAATTTTGTGTAATATTACTTTTGTATTTTTTGCTTCTAGTTTCAAATGGCTCTAGACCGCGTTATTCCATCATCTTTGTTAGAGAATATGTTCTATATACTGGACAAATGAAACGCGCCGCAGCTCTGAGCCTCTTCTATATCAGTTGAAATAATCAATTGATGAGGAGCTCCTACTACCATACTAGAGGAGCATATTCTAAGGAATGCTATATGAGAGATTTGTATGCTAGTCGGTCCACGTCTTTCGTAGCTCTCCACAATTTTGTTCTAAAAAAATCGCCGTCTCCTCTGTGCCACCAAACACACATTTTAAACATGGTAGTGTCGATCTGGGTAATCAGAAATAGCCACTCAAAGGTACTTGAATATTGCAACGTTAAATAAATTGTGACATGTAAAATTATACTGAAAAGATATTACATTTCATGTATTAGATTCCGCACTTCTCGCACCAAAATTTAAGCCTGCAGGTTATACTTAGTGCCAACCTGATCTTCTTTGCAGGTTATGGGTACTGTGGTAGTTTGAAGGGGGAACGGTCTTCCACCCCGCTCTCACTCCGCAGGTGCAACGTCCTCGCTAGCGACCCGCGGAGGGAACAAAGGGGACAAAGGACGGGGACGACACATAGTTAATACTCCAATGCTATTTATTCCACTTGCAAATAATACAGAGCATGCCGGCTAGCTATACATCAACAAGGTTTTCCTTGGAAGGGCAAGGCTACGTAAGAAGGACTTTTGACTCACCGGCTGGGGAATGGGGGTGCGATTTCGGCGGCGGACATTTGAACGCGCCGTGAATATGGCGGCCGGGATCTCCCGTGCGCGCCGCATTCTTCGGACGAAGCCGTACCACGGCGTTTGCCGCGGGAGGCGGCGAGAGCGTGCGGTATTTACCGGTCGCTTCGCCGTTGGGAACCAGAAGAAGGGCGGTCGTGCACAACGGGTCCTCCCGTGTGCGCAATGTACTCCGTGCCCGCTATCCCCCGGCATCTGCCGGGAGAGGCGGCGGGAGACGACCGCACTCGTTGCCGGCTGGATCCAGAAGCTCCCTCTCGTCTTCTCGCGGGAACCCGCGTAGACGTCTTGGCGGCACACCCCTCGCTGGTCTCCTTCCCCCAAGGGGAGGTATTTACCTCCTCTCCCAGCCGGCGCTGCCATGAAGCTCGTTGCGGTGGTTGTGGTCGGTCGCGGCGAAGGGGCAGGAAACTGGTTTTCCACAGTACATAAATGAGGCAATCATTCGCAAACAGATTTAATTTTAGAAAAAGTCCAACAACAGCTATTGCGTTATTCATATAAACCAGAAACATAATTGGCCCCAAAACACTACTCTGTGGCACACCGGAGTATACGTCCAAAAGGCTGGACTCGGAACTGCCAACACGTACCACGTACCACCGTGTGGTACATTGGTGGTACACGTACCACCAATGTGCGGATAAACGTGTCCAAATTTTGTTGTCAATTATTAAGAAAAGCGCGCTAACCTATACTCTACTTCGCCTCCATAGTGGCGTACCCATAATTTCACTAACGTATTCAACCTGAGATAAACCCTGGTATTGACCGGCTTCGTCATAAAGTTGACTGATTATCTGACGGGATGTGCGACGTCATGACAGCACCTGATATGGCTGAGTACGATATTTGATGGACGGGATGCGTAACGTCAAGACACCACTTGATGTGGCTGAGCACGATATGTGATGGACGTGATGTGTGGCGTCATGATACCATTGATATGGCTGAGCACGATATTTGATGGACAGGATGTGTGACGTAACATCACTGAATATGGCCGAGAACATTTTCGGTGGACGGAGTATGTGGCGTTATATCAGGTTGCATGAACAAGTTGGCAGGTGAGCTGGTCACGTGACGTGCCCGAGCGCGGGCTCAGTATTACTTTGTAGCGGCGCTTGGTTGTGTGCGCAGGTGTCTAGACAGCTCCGCGTAGAGGGTTCGTTTGAAGCCAGAATCAACGCCGCGTGTGTCTGCCGTAATTAAAAATCCCCACAGGTGGAGAAGGCGATCAAGAAAGTATGTTTTTGGAGATCGGATATCGGCAGCTTCATTGTTCAGTGAAGTGACGAACAGCAATGACACTAAATGAAAAGTATGCCGAGTGGGACATCGAGCCTAAGTGCTATTGCGTTTTTAAAGTGCAATGCGATTAAATGCCACCTAGATTTCTTGCTGTGTCAAGATCGACCTCAACAAGGAACTTGGCGAAGGTGAATAAGTGGCCTGTCATATCCCCATACTCCTTTTAAACGTATGGCCGCGGCGCCCCTCCCTCTCTCCTTCATACTCATGCACTCATTGAACAAAAAGAAAGACTCATTATCATCCGGTACACCGCAGGCTAGGCCTTTGTGTTTTGCTCTAGCACACCCCACGGTATCTTAAGTATGACGCCATGCAAATCATCCCGATGATAAACGACAGCAGTCGGTCACTGCCGTCCACGCCTGTGTTCAGAACATGAATTCGAAGCTTACTGCTCTTCACACCAGCGCTCAGTGTCGCCTGTAAATTCATGTATTCATTTCAGATCGTCCTCAGCCTTCGTTAGTGCCAGCTAAGCAGTGAAAATTCATGCGGCTCCTTGCACCTATGGGTCTCCGATAACAACCCATGACTACCGTAATCTTTTAGATACGCAGCGTCCTTCGGTTCGGCCCGTCGCAAGCCTTCCTTCCTGATACAGGACAATTGTGCACGATGCATTTCCCATGCGATGCAGCTGCTTGCATCCGAGAGCTCTTGAGTTATCCGAGAACCTAGCGATACCATAGCGATACCATACAGAAAGGATGCGTCTTGGAAGTTTGAAGCCGCTCGTCTGGTTTTCGACTGCGGGGCTGAGTCTGTGGCGCCTCCAGCCGAACTCCGGGGTCACACTTCTCCGTATATGAGACGCCATGTTATATTTGTAACATATACCCTGAAGGTAGCATCACCCTCGTTAGTAATAAGCGAGCGTACGTTGAAGAGATTGTAGAAATCGGTTTCAACGAGCGTACGTTAAAGTGAACAGCCGTTGAATTCAAAGTGGGCTCGTTGAAACCAGCGAGAAACGAACAAAAGGAGGTCACGTAATGCAAAAGGGAAGGTAACTATGCTTCTTAGGGTAGCGGAGTCGATTACACTGTGCCCAATATGACGTTAAGGTTGCCCAGGCGAAATTGGACAGCGACGTGATATGGTGGTCGCAGTCAGAAATTGGCGGTTGTGTCGGTGGGTATAAGTGGCTATCATCTGCTACCAAAGACAGTAGTTGTGATGCTAGACTGAAAATGATGATGAACATAGCGTTGTGGTGGTACAAAAAGACTGCGTGCTAATGCAATGTTGACCTCCTGGTTGCTGTAAAAGCAAATGTTTCCCCTTTTTACCTCTTCTGGCCCTGCCGCCATAGTGCTCTTTGTGTCCTCTACCGTTGTATGCCGCGTCGCTGAATGTTCTTTGTCTTTCTTACAATAGTCGTTTATCACTTACCACCCACTTGGCGCATAGTGTGACATGTTTGCGCATCCGGCTATCACCGGTGCGGTGACAATGCACCTTTGTTTGACGCAACGAACTGATTAATGTTCACTGGCACAGAGGGAGCCCCACAGAACTTCATTCGGCGTTACGGGGCGCTTTCAGCGGGGCAGCGACGATCGGACGCCCTCCCTACCCGTGCGGCGCATCCGCTCTCTCAGTGTGCAGCCCAAGCGGCTATCATCCATCCTTAAGCACAATAGCGCTACACCACCACCGCTTCCATCGCCTCGAGCGCAACTGTCGAATCCGCTGTGTCTGCTAACTTCGCCGTCCCAAGCCGATACGGGCCCATCGGATGAGATGAAGAGCCCACTTCCGATGTCAGATTTCCACCTGACGTCCCCAACGGTGCTTTCGGGGGGTGAGGAGTGCCGCGAATTCCGAGATCAAGTGCCCATGTTGACGACGGACTCGTCAAGGCATCCGTCGGTGACCGTCGCACCATCTGCGTTCACTGCACTTCGGTGCAGCTCTGTGAAGAGCCCCGAGGGGTGCCACAGTGCCGTTGTGGATGCTTCATCGTCACCGTTGCCTTCACCGGTACCTGACCGCCCCTGCGCACCTAGGGCGGTGAAATCTTCGCCGCTGGCGAGACGCAAGGGAAGCAGCAGACATCACCCCTCTTCTCCAAGGAAGTCCAAGAACAACTGCAAGCCGGGCCGCGCCCACGAGGTCGATGCTTCACCGAGGACATGCGAAGAGAACAAGCAGGTAATAGCTTGTTAGGTAAGGTAGGTAAAGCTCCTGAGTCTTTGCACCTCGTTTTGGGAAATCAAAAGGTTAGTGCCTGGAAACTGTGGCTTGCATGTGGAAGGAAGACGTTAATCCTGATGAAGCATCCCAGTACAGCATTCTTAGACGCTAACCGAAAAGATAAAAATATAACACTCGCTGAACATTCCGTGTATTTGTAGGGGATAACTACTGTAGGATGCACATGCAGTTATGACACCGTCGGGGATTTCAGGTAGTACCGAATAGGCTCGATCAGCCGTTAAATCACGCCCTGATGATTGACAGAGAAGACACTCGAAAGGGCTCATGATACGCACGACTACAGCTTCAAATAGTCGCAGTGGAAAGGCCATTCTAGGGCCTTTCATGCAGTAAATGAGATAGAGGGTCCGACTAACAGGCTGACACTGTTGATATTGGTGAGACGACTGTATTGCCAATGTGCTAACAAATAGGGATGGAATATGGTAAGCGGGCGTTGGTGGACAAGGTCGGGGAGATCAGCTTGTGGTTCTTGCCTGTAGTAATACTATATCTATATGACTACCTGAAAAAGTGAGTACTCGCAAAGAGAGAGAGAGAGAGAAGGAAAGAAAGAACTCTCTACGGAAAAGCAGAGAATTTAGTCAGCGTTTAGGATTCGCTGAAATGCTACTCTGCGCAGGAAACAGAATAGGGGAGAGAAAGACAGAATGAGAGAGGTGTTCAAAATAAAATAAAAGTAGGGGCAGACAAAATGCGATCATTAAGTGCGTGATAATGTGCATTGTTGAGTAATGGTGAACAATGTTGTGATGAGATGGAATGTCCTACGAATGAGCTTACAATGTTCACAGCGTGAAAAATGCGTGAGCGTGACACGCACGTTAAACAACAGCCTGTCAACAACCCCAATTCCTATTAAATATGCAAACAGAAAGTTAATTGCCTCTGTTCCCTAGGCAGGCTAAGGGACCTAGTTAGGGGCACAGGGAGCGCTTCTCCATGCAATTTCCAAAGTGAGCACGCTAATCAGTATACGTATACGGCACTCAAGCAAGACTTGTTCTGCAGTTAAGGTCGCGCTGAAGTTGTCGCGATGCGGACTGGTCGTATGACCGAAAGGCTATCGCAATCCGTTTGTAAAAGCAGAGCTTAAACAATGTCGGCGATATAGAGTTTCCAAATAACGAGAAAATCTGGGAGGGAGTTTTCATCTTAGATATGGGTCTACTAAGTGAAGCAATTGATATTGATGTGTGGACAAGCTCCAAAGCCGATGCTTTTATTCAGAAGCAATCTTTTAGCCAGTTGGGATGCATGAGATTTAGTGAAGGTCCGAATACACCTCTGATGTTCGTGGCCGTTACGAGCCGTTTCATCTGCTTTTTCATTGGCTAGAATGTCACAGTGTGCTCGTATCCACTGAAGTGTTTATACAAGCAGCACGTTTTTAGAACGCTTTAATACATCAACGGAATTCGCTTGGCGGTTGTCCTAGTTACCACATTCAAGCTTAAGTCGAAAAACGTGATTTTACGCAAACGAATGGCTAAGAAACGGTTATGGCGTAATTAGGCAAGGACATGGCTGTCCTCACATTTCAGTGGTTCTAACAGAAAAGGTGATCACAAAGATTAAAAAAAAAACAGTATTTCTGTTTTGCGTAAAACTTTTGGCAATAAATAGGGACGACATATTTTTTAGCGATATCAGAGGGTAATGGCAATTTCTTTCACCGTGTATACAAGTATGAGGTAGGACATAGTGAAGAGCGGTAACAACGATCACGTTATTGACCAGATGGTGAACTGAAAATCTTTATTATACAGATTTATTTTTGTCTTAAATTCTTGACGTGACAGTAAATGAGGCATGTATTATGACGTGTTCATTTATCCCAGGGAAGGGGGCGAGTTATGCGGGGTGATAAAAATAAAATACAAGCAAGGAATCAAGGACCCATTTTAAAGAGAGAGCTGGGAGATGGGATTCCTGTAGAACACTAAGAGAAATGAACGAGGTTTCATGAGAAGACCCAGTACGTTCGCCAGCGTAGGCAAAGAAAAAAAGTCTTCATGTTAAATCGTCGACTAGCGCTTCGAGGCTTCTCCTCAATCCCTGTTCATTTTTTATTGTGTTCGACAATTTTTTTATAGAAGGGTCTGTCTGTCTAGCAGATAGACCTACAGTTAGACGCGAGTTTAGAACGTCACTTTCCATCCTTAATATGGATATTGCTTGAGACAAATTGGATCACATCATTCCTGGACAGTTAAACTAACAAAATAATTAAACCGGTGCACTTTATTACAACCGTACAACATAGATTTACAGAGAACAGAGAAAGATACCGTCGCCCTGCATACATTTTAATTAAATCAAAACTGAAAGAAAGGCTACTATTATCTTAACCATGCGTCCGTGTCAAAGCACCCCATGAGTAGTTTCTCTCAATTTCCTGAGGTAATCAACCGTACCTATTTCAGACACACAGCCCGGTCCAGAAGAATGCTGCAATTAACGCATGTGTTCCGTCACGAACTTTACATCAGCCGTCAGGCTCCAAAGCTTCAGAAACTGAGCGCGAAGAGGGCGTAGCACCACCCACTTCGAAGTCCATGCTAGAGACTGCGCCAGATCCAAATCCGGAGGCGAAACCCGGCACGGAGCCGGTGACAAAGTCTACATATGGAGCTGCAGTCGGAGCTCAGGAGAGCCCAGAATCGGTTGCAGTAGAGAAGGGACAAGAACCAAGGCCGGAGGTCCGCGGGGTCTTGAAGAAGCGATACCCCTCAATTCAGCCCAGCAGCGCCAGCCGAAGTGGCAGCGTCCTCATCTGGGGTCAACAGGTGCCGATTGATAAGGATATCGGTGATCGTGCCTCCAGGAGCCCAACACGCGGTGAGCTCAGCGTGGAGATATCGGCGTTTTTTGTAAGCTAACCGAAACCGATATTGCCGTTTTTTTGTAAACGATCCGAAACCGCTTACGGAAAAGGGTGTGTGTTTGCGTGACGGACGCGTAATTCCGTTCTCTCAACGGCAGGTTCTAAGATGCACGACTGAGAGAAGCATCTTCTCTATCGGGGGGATGGCAGCAGTCACCATGCTCGGTTTTTTATTTATATTTATAACATGTTATAAGAGGTTCCCGGTAAGCAGCATAGTCTAACGGCAAATGGGTGAACATCTAATGCGATAACGTTAAATACCCCGTTATCCAGAAAAGCCGGCGTTTTCGACGTTAATCGTGAACAAAAAATCACGAGCATAGCTGCGGCAAATGACAGCTGGTAGGTAATATGGCCGGACTTTAATTGGTCGGCAGTTTGTTGCGTGAGGAGGCCGTATGCAAAGCAGGCACCGCCAACTAAGGTTTCTACTTTCAGATGGGTACCTAAGATGGGGATCTGACCCCGATGGGAGGCTTAGGTGCCTGAGATGGCGATCTGACCCCGATGGGAGCCTTAGGTACCTAAATTGGGAATATGACCCCGATGGGAGCCTTAGGCACCTTAGGTACCTTAGGTACCTTAGCATTAGGTACCCCGATGGGAGCCTTGAATCCTAAGTAAGACATGCTACATTGTATTCCACTAATGCACGTTCTAATGGATTGGTTAAGTGGGTCTTTATGCCGAATGACCTTCCATTATGTGGCGTCTTACGACTGTATGTTAAAGAGAATGTGTGAAATACTAAAGGCAGAAATTAATGGTGATCAAGCGAGCAATAAATTACATGCACACGGACACAGATTCACAAGGGGACCGTATTTGAGGCTTATTTGTCTTGCCACGCCCATTTCTTCTCGAATAAAACGTTCCAATAGATTAAAATATTTAGGTGTTACGATTTCTCACGATTTGAACTGGAGGGATCATGTACAGAACCTTTGTGGAGCAGCCCAACGAAAGCTTGGATTCCTACGGCGGAAGTTAAGAGTTGCGCCACCGGCTGTCAAACTAAAAGCTTATAAATCATTGATAAGGCTAAGTCTAATACGCGAGCATAATTTGGGATCCAAACCAGAAATATCTCATAGATAAGCTTGAACGGATTCAGAGATTAGCAGTGAGGTTCGTGTTTTCTCGCTATCGAAGAACACAGTCCGCAACCGAACTTATTTCACTTGCTGAGCTACAAACCTTGGCTATTCGTAGAAAAATTGCTATGCTCAAGTTCCTTTATCAACTTTATAACAATAAACTGAATTTGGATTCCGGCTTGTACTTGCGGCCGCCCGGGAGGCTGTCATTTCGCACTAATCATTCCTTTGCAGTGATGTCGTATGTGCCAAGAGTTGATGTATTTAAATTTTCGTTTCTGCCTAAAACAATCATTGAATGGAACAACCTTGAACGAAGCTTATTTGAAAAAAACTTGTTCTTTAGAAACTTTTGAGAAAGAGTTGGAAATCTGTCGTGCCGCTTAAATGTACATTACCCACCCTGTAACAGCCCGGAAGGGCTAACAATACTTGCAAATAAATAAATAAATAAAATTTCTACTAGGATATCATTAACTAAAATTATTTCTCTTGCCCTCTATTCATTTTCATTCAGCAGTTGCATCTGACCGGTACTCACCTAGGGGGCTGAGAGGTGCATGGGCTCAGGATAGCAAAGGGAGTTCTGTTTATATTGAGGGCAACGCATAGAGCTATAGAACCTAAGATGGTAGGTGTAACGTTAAGGAATAGGAAGCGTGAACACTGCACGCTTCCTCCTGCACGTGACCCCCGTCATTTTCTCTCTGTGTTGTCCTCAACGTAAGTAGAACTCCTTTCATTAGCCTCCACGTTTCAGCCCACAGGTAAGTATACCGATAAGATTCAACTGCTGAATGAAGGTAATGAAAGGTGGCGAATGGAGGTAATGAGAGGTAGTGGAACCAAAGGGCCGAAGGCAGCAAGGAAAGGAAGTGATGTGTGCTAGCGCCTCAGCTGCATTGAGGCTAGTGATGGGGGTTAGTTGACCCGAGATTGTCCAGCAGCATGCGATAGGCTTTCTTGGGCGGGCCACTGGAAGAGATGACATCGCCGAGGGCTGAGCTCGGGAGTCAAGTCCTAGGTGGCCTTCCCTTACGGTGGCTGTAGAAAGCATGGCACGTGAACAAAAAAAGGGGATCCACTTCTCACACTCACCGCACTGAACAGTGCACACATCGGATTGGCTGCACCATGACAGCGGCCCATTCTCCGTTCGCACACTACTTGCTTACGTGTATCGAGAGGGTACTAAAGTATTTTCGGGAGATACTGAGGAAACAGCAGTGGATAGCCATCACCCGTTAATAATTATGGAGGTATTATTAATAATGCGCCCTTAACGGTGCGCACACTCCCAGACACCCTTAGAGTGAATAGGGGTAGCTGTTCCGGTCGCAAAGGAAATGCCTTCGACCTGCGTGGCAAGCTCAGCCGGAATTCAACTACCTTGTAGTGACAGAAGGGGGTGGCCGTTTGGTGCCCAGCTGTCGCCGGTTTAAGCCAGAGTAAGGGTCGGAGTCAGAAGTAACAAACAAAACAAATTTTATACACAGCAAGAGACGATACAAAGGAATACACAAACACTAAAATTGCACAGACGAGAGGTTCACAGAAAAACAAACGCTAAGCATGCAACTACAGAGGTATTCAATAACACAGAGGCTTTACAACACAGATCGAAAACGAGAGAGTCACATAAACAAACACCAAATTGTTCACCGGGCACTGTTGCAGTCCGCGGCCTCGAGAGTCACGATGTGGCCGCCATTAGCCGCCATGCAAGACGCGCGCCGCTCCTTCGCAGGTCCGGGGGCTTGCCAGCAGCGGGTGATCCCCGGGAGTCCAGTTGTCACACTTGCGAACACGCCGCAACCACTGACTGACTGACTGCACAAGCGGCGCGGCCTCAATAAATAGGGCGCGCCGCGTCTGTCTGTTAATCCGCGCCAAAGCTAGCGCGCACACACACTTAGCTTCGCTGGTTAGAGCGCTCCCTTTTCCTCCCGTCGAGCCGCGCGTCGTCATTGGCTAGGACCCGTAGAAATTTCTGGAGATCTCTGGCATATTCCAGACCGATGAGTCACCGTAATTGCCGGGGGATGAGAAAGAGGGTGGCGGCGACGCGTACCAAGCTATGCGCTCTCTCGCGCGGGAAAGGAGGTTTTTCTAGAGCCTTGTGGAAGTTTCTATGCGGCGACGCGCGGGCCTCGCGCCGCGCTGGCTTAATAAAAATGTGCGCCGATTTCGTGACAATAGCCTTGCGAAGCTCAGCAACGAGCTGTGCATGTGCACCGAGGAAGTTAAAAATATGAGAACTTAATGACGTTGACAATCCCTGAGAAACAGCAGGTCACGTGTGTACATATCGCACTTCGTGACGTCGTTGAGTGCGCTGCGTCTCGGAGTTTCAACAAATATGGGTGCGCCGGAATCACAATTTTGTCGCCCTTAAGGCGACGTGGATAAATTGCCGTGACACTGTGTACCCGAAGTATTTTTCCGTGAGTTTTGCGCGGTGCGCAATAACACAGATTATACGCGGTAATTTCATCATGTCGTGCACAATTACTAAAATTGTGATTTATTATATGAGAGTTCCGTGCGATCAAAAATCACCTAGTTTCTTTCTCGGAACTCTATATGAAAAGCTCATTTACCAAGAATTATTGTCAAATGATAGTAGCTGGTGCTGGTCTTTTAGAAGGAATTGATATGTTGAATAAAAAGCGACGCATGTTAAATGAGGTACTTGGCAGGTAACAACGCAAATAAGATTGCTTCTAAGAACTATGTTGATATATGTCGTCGTTTAGTTGACGCGCTTGTGAATGAGATAGCATCCAGCTCGTTTTCTGTGTTTTGATTGCAGCCAAGGAACTGTCGTTCAATTCCAGTGGTAACCATGATAGTTCTTTTTCACGCTCATGCTAGATTTCGTGTAGATTACCCAAACCGTTGATAAATGCACCTAAGCATTTACCTACTTTAGTTGGGTGGTAATAGGAAACAGTGTTTCGCTATCAGACTGTTAGCAAAGAGTGCCTTTCGGTCTCTAGAGGCGTCTAAACTAGCGGATCAGTGCGTCAAATCTCACTGCTTCGCTGTTTACCCAACAGTAACACTGTCACACCACGCCCTGACTTACATACTTGGACGATTTTCAACTTCGACCGAGTGCCGCCAGTACTCAACGGCCAGCTATAGCTATGTAATACTTTGGAAGAATATACAGACGCTATTTTCTTTATTACAACAGCCCAGTAATGTCGAAATTTGGGCTAGTTGCTAGCGATCCATCTAAAACAGCACACATAAAACACGAAAACACAGAGAAGAGCAGGACGGACAAGAGCGCACTAGCAAAATTACAACAATATTTCGAAAACTGAATTTGGCGTACTTTTTCCAGGGCCTTTTTTGTTTAAACATTAAGTCAGAAGCTTAAGGATATAGATAAAAAGGGAGCTTATTTATGGCCTTCTCCGGACCGCTCGACAACATGCCGTTTCTTCCAGTTGCAGGTGCAAGTGGCGCCGAGCAACAGATGTCTTTGCGCGTGCGGGCGTAAGTATAGTCTTTGCTTATCATGCTCGGCTTCTGTGTTCACAAGTTCCGTCCTTTCGCTGCAGCCTCACCACTATAGCGCGGCCGGCGTTCATTGCCAGTGCCGCCTACACTGCAATATTCGGAAACATCGCCAGCTTCACCACCCTGCCCACGCGCAAGACAGTCCTCGTCACCCTTGGATGGTAATAATATTTTCTGCCACTCGTTCGTATAACTAGGCGGTGTGCAAAATAGAGGACAGTACTTTTGTAACATATCTCCGTTCTCCGTAGTATATGGCGTGCAAGAAGAGCTTTCACTCTTGTCTGTCGACATTTTGTAGTGGCAAGAGTACAGGGAAGGGCATAGTTCTGACGACGCGGTGATATTCTCTCGACGCAACGGTGACCGACACCAACAAACTGCGGCGTCAAGGTATGAGCAGATATGGACAAGGAAGCGAGAATAGCGCAGGAAAAATGAATACAGATATTAAAGATGAAGCTTCACTACGCCATTTCAAGCCACAGTCGCCATGCGGAGCCGGAGCCGCTACTGCGCATGCGCCGAGCAACCTGTGCGCCGCGCCTGACGTCAGCGTTGCGCCGCCGCGGCTGCCGACTCCGCAGCCTCGCTGCACAATATTCTGCATGCTGGAATGCTGGCGTCGCAGATACGAATGCTGACTTGCTTTCGCTCGTATGACTATGTTCCAGTCATGAGTGAGAAGACTTTATTTACACCGACATGGAACTCGGGGCAGGGGCTCAGCCAGGGGGGAGCGCCTCCTTGCCGGCTCTCCTGCGCCGTGGCTGCAGAGAAGGTCTTGGAGTAAGCCTCCTCCGCCAGGCGTAGGACAATTTTTTGTTCATCAACATTCTCAAACCTGCACCTTCTGAACCGAATAGAGGCGAAACGCAAAGACATCCGTGCGCTGTGCTTTACCACTGCGCGTTAGAAATCCCCAGGTGTTCGAAATTATTCCGTAGTGTTCCACGGAGACACATATTTCCCTCTTTCTTATTTCACTACCGCCTTCCTTCCTTCCTATACTGTCCGGTTCAGGTGTCCGCTGCGCCTTTCACTCCTTGTAATCAATTCATATTTACGTGTACATTACGAATCGACTTTTAGGGCTTGGCAAGTATAGGCAAGCGAAGCATAGTCAGGTGTCTACCAAGAAGTGAAATATACTGCACCTTTGCGTTGAGAAAATAACCTTGAAACAGGCTCGCCACGTATAGGCGCTCGGGTGTCCCTCGAGAGTTGAGAAAGACACTGCGCCTTTCTATAACTAAAAAAAATGTGTACTTCTTGCTGGAGCGTTAACGTGAGCACATACGAACAGTGAATTGCTTTCACTCGTGTAACTAGGTTCAAGCCATACTTACACCTACACCAATATTAGAAAAGAAAATGGCATACCAATCTCTCAGTCGCACTGGATACATCTAGCAAGCCATGAGGGGAAAAATGAATGGAGAATATTGACGGATGCTTAAGCTTCGCCTTTCAGAGTTCAACGCGATACCTTTATCGTACCCCGTTCGCATCGCCTTCACATGCTCTTCGCCAACCAGGAGCAGACGTTGATGCGCCATCGGCACTCGCAGACGACGACGATTAACGAGCGCCCTGCACTAGTAGAGTGCACTGCCGGCACCGCATCCATCCGTTCCAGAATGTTCAGAAGAAGGTCCGTTCACTTCACCTGCGGGTAGATTGATGACGGCGGCTCACGCCACCTTGCCGCGTCAAGTACTGTATTGTGTATAATCGAGCGCTGGGATGCCGCTACCATCCTTCTCTCTCTACCGAGCGCAGTAGGGAAACTCCTGTGGAACGGCGCAACTGGTTCCCATGGTACCAGCGCATGCGCACATCCGCTCTTTTTTGGGCACCGAGAAACGCGCGAAGGGTAGCGTAGTGTAGCTTTCGCTGCGCCCCGTCGCAGTGTTCAGTGGCAACAGGGCGCCCGACTGCTGATCCCAAGAAAGCGGGTTCGATCTTCGCCGCGAAAGCCACTTTTTTTACGGAGGCGAAAAGCAAGGCACTCCTGTACTGTGCGATGTCAGTGCATGTTAAAAAGCCTCAGGTGGTCGAAATGCCGCGGCTTCCAGAGACATCTATTAAGGCGTTCCTCAAGCCAGAGTCATTTGACGATTTTAAACTGTGTATAAACCAAACCAAACCATCGTCAAAATGCAGGGCCGCTGCAACAAAGTGGTGTAAATGGTATTTGCCAGCCTTTATTTGGCGCACACGGACATGTGTGCTGTGCAAAGCCAGATAACTTTAAACGCTCCACGTGGTCGAAATTTTAGAGGCCTCCACTGCAGCGAAATATCCGGAGCCCTCGCTCATAATTGTCTGAATCGCTTTGGAACCTAACCACACGCGCGCGCGCGCGCGCGCGCACACACACACACACACACACACACACACACACACACA